>WNWU01000057.1:1610495-1646498 GCA_012654045.1 Ptyas mucosa
TATCTATCTATCTATCTATCTATCTATCTATCTATCTATCTATCTATCCAATGAAGTAAGGCAACTGACTCCTGAATTTTGTACTAAATAAGACTGCTAGACTACACACAAAAGACCCCATTGTACATGTTACAGCAGTTAAGCTGAAAAGGTTACTTGTGTCTGTATCACAGACTCAACTTAATTATGGTTTATCAATTGTAGAAGAGAGAAGAGACCTGCCAACATCCACTCAGAGACCATCTCGGTCAGCAGCAGGAACTACATGAACAGAATACCAATAGTGTTCCATCTACTTCGCTGAGACCTGTCTATATTTTAGAAGCCATTACATGACAGATGGCAACACAGCAAAAAACCCTCTTACCGCTGAATGAGTTAATACTATGACATATAGTTCTGAATCAATATCTGAATTTTTATTCCTACTTGATCAGGATAGAAGTCCCTCTTGCTGCTTGGTTACTAGAAAACAGCAGCTCCAGGATTCCTCTCCCAGAGAGTTAGAATACCGAGTGCAATTACTATTAAATAGAAGATAGTAGAAAGCAATTCTCTGTGTTATCTCTCTAATACAAATGCATACAAATCAATCATTCCATCTATCAATCCGGGTTTTGAGAATCAATTATTTTCAAAATGACTTAAGCCTATAAAACAAAACAGAGCACCCCTTGGCCCATGATTTATGATCCTTAGGTTAATTGCCAATAATTCTACAAGTTTAGGTAGAGTTTTTCTCTAGCACAAGATTCTTTAACAAGAGGTAACATAGATGTGAGATATATAGTCCACTGAAAGCAGATAATTTTCCTTTCAGCTATGGTACCAGTTTTATATTAACCTAAATCATTAATCTGCACTGTGATTAGTTTAATAGGCTGGCTAAAAGCTAGTAAATTGGAATGCCATCCAGGCAAAGTGGAACTTGCTAGTTTGTTCAGTTTGCACAGTGAAAATGTATTTATTCTGTTCTAATGGGCACTGCATTCACTCAAAGGGTCAAATGTGCCCTTTACTCGTGTTCTTGGATATATAATTGTCACTTGAAAGGTAAATGGCCTTGGTGGCCCGGAGTATGTTTTATCAACTCAGACTGATATAACTACAATTCTTTCTATACCGGGGAAAATCTGTCACTATACCACCTATAGTTCAAAGATCAGGTAATAATAATATGTGTTATATTATACCATTTTTCAAGTGGTATTATATAAAGGTGTGTAATGACTCAGCAGCAGTTAAAGATGGTGAGCTTGTCAGCTGGAAATCTGACAACTCAGGTTTGAGACCCAAGCACTAGGCAACGGGGTGAACTCCCGTTACTTGCCCCAGCTCCTGCCAACCTAGCAATTTGAAAGCATGCAAATGCAAGTAGATACCACTTCGATGGGAAGGTAACGTTCCGTACACCTCGGCATATAGTCAGGCTGACCACATGACTGCAGAAGTGTCTTTGGATGCTGCTGGCTCTCTCTGGTAAGAAATGGAGATGAGCACTGCCCTCTAGAGTCAGACACAGCTGGATAGGGAAACCTTTCCCTTTATACCACCTTATTCAATTAAATCACAGCAATGGGATGCATGCAGGGCATACTTTGAAAAGTGTTCAGCCATTTCCATTAATCCAAAATAAGTTGTAGGGTTACCCCCTGGGAACTTCCATAGTTTAGTGACTAGAAGGATTTTCTCAGCTGGGTCACTCTTGTTTTTCCCAGGAGGCTTATCCGAGATAGTCCTCTACTTACGATCGTAATTGAGTCTGGAATTAGTTGTAAATTGTGGCAATTCATTAAGTTGTTAAGTATGTGACTTTGCAGATTTTACAACCTTTTTTTGCAGTGTTTGTTAAGGGAATGCCATGATCCTTATGCAAATGCAAGTGGTTGTTAAATGAACTCATTTGAGTAAATGGGTGCTTTTCGCCTGAAACTGGAAATAAACGCAAGTTTCCAGCAAAAACAACAAAAATTGTACCCATACGCCAATAGGTTGCTACAAACAGCCAAAAACACAGGCTGGTTGCCAATCATACAAAATAAGAATAAGTGACTACAGGGAGAGGAGAGCCATCAGAACTTCAAAACTGAGTTGTAAGTAGCTCCGGGGAAGTCCATTGTAACTTTGAATAGTTGCTAAGCAACCAGTCATAAGTCGAGGACTATGGAAATTCCAGAGATAGCAGCCTATGTATTTTAGTGCTTCTATTCCTGGCTTTAGAAATAATTTTAAAATCTTTTTTTAATGTTGTATTTTATTTCTTATGGATTCTGAATTATTGCATATTTTATCTAGTGTTCAAATTACCTGATGAATGTTTGTTATTGGATAGAATAATTATTTTAATGTAGCATCATTAGGAAACTTTAGGGAATCCTTAAACTCTTATCTTAGAGCAGGTGCATCAAACTCGTGGCCTGCAGGCCAGATGCGTCAAGCACTGGACACGCCCACCCTCATTTTAGTGAAGGGGGAAAAAGTCGCAATATGTCAGGTGATGACAGCGTGACTACATGAGTTTGACACCCCTGTCTTAGAGCATCTCTTATCTATGTGGAAGTCTCTTGCATTGTTTATTCAGCATCATAGCTTTAAATATAGGTTCCAGACAGCAGGCACACTATTGGTGCAAAATCATTAAACAAAGATTGCTCAAGCAACAACGTGGGGAAATATTCTCAAATGTATCTTTAACATATCAGTCACTTTCCTGGATTATACCAAGCATCTATCTATTCAAATCTTTCCCAATCTCTTATTTCAGCTAAAACTCTTCAATATATCAGCTTTCAAGCAATTTGGCCAATTGGGTATTTTTCCTGATTTTAAGGGTCATTTTCCCTCATCCCCTAGTCTACTGGGGATGATAAAGAGGCTTTGCAGTTGGATTGTCCATTTATTGTCTGCCTTAGTGAAGTGTGAAATTATGAAATCATGGTTTAAAACAATATGTGCACCCAGATATCATATCCTCTATGTCACTGACTAAAACAACAATCTTTAACTGTTACTGAACGATAAAGAATATTGAATCAGTATCTGAGCCAGCCAAAACCAGATTCTCTGTCTTCCAGTTAGAAGCTGCAGGGTAATTGCATAACCATTCCAATTCACAGGAGTAAATTATGATTATGGTGTTTGCCGGGAGCACTAACAGAATGTCAGCTGAATTACTCTTTGCAGTACATTTCTTCAGGCAACTTTTGCCCTGTTATTATTTGGACTATTATTATTTTTACTTACATAAGCTTGATATGTTATTTCTACGATGGCCAATGGCTAAAACAAGAAAGTAACAATTTAAGGAATATTCTCAGAAAAGCTTTATATAACAATTTAATGTTTCAACATATGACAATGCAGATGCAGTGAAGCTGAATAGAAGTAAATGTATATCTATAATAGTCTACATTATGTATATGTTTACATAATTTGTGAGGAAAAATAACAGCATCTGCTATTCAACTTTACATCACCTTTGAGTGTGCAAGCCTCATTTAATTTCATGATTGTGAGCAATGAGGTTAATTTGTATGAAATTGTGGAATTTTTCTTGATGTCATTTAATCTATGATCATTTTCTGAGATCAGCTCATCATAAAAAACACTCTAACACAGCCTAAATATATTGTCAATCAAATCAGTGAGAGAAACAGCAAATACTGTATACTGATTTGCAGGCGTGAGGGCACATGCACACCCATAAACAGGACAAGCAAATAGTAAAGTTGTGTTACGTTTCTGTAATAATGACTCTTTTTCAAGGTCATGAAATTTCACACTTCTAAAAAATAAATGTCAAAATATTTTTATGTTCCAAATGCAATTTTTAGAGAATCTGTCAGCTCCTTTCTCGGTCTTCATACTTAAGTATTTCTACAATGAACTCTGAAAATCTAGGCTACATTGAAAAAAACGAGACAGACTATTTCTTAGTTAAGAAATAGTTAAGTCTCATTTTTTTCATTCTAGCTTAGATTTTCAGAGTTCACTATAGAAATACTTAAGTATGAAGACCGAGAAAGGAGCTGACAGATTCTCTAAAAATTGCATTTGGAACAACAAATATTTTGACATTTATTTTTTTCACATGCCATTGAGGAGTGCTTTTTAAAACACCAGGCAAAAATGTTTAGGCACTACATCTCATGGATTCATCTTCATCAAACAAATACCCATACTTCCACCAATACTTGACATGGCTGAGTTTTTCCTACTTTTGGCACAGCTAGGCAAACACCTGGGCCAATTCACATTCCACTTTTTCCCACCTGGGGAAGGGAAGTTATTGAAATGCACATTTAGAAAGTTAGAAAGTTATGTGTGCAGACAAATGCAGACATTAGTCAAAGCATTTTTTGAGCAAAAAATAACAGCTTTGAATTACTCAGCGAATGAAGCTAAATTGCCCTCTGGGATGCAGACTACAGTTTCTGCCATTAATTCTTGCTCTGAGCTTTCCACCTAAGTAACTGTTGCTATAAACAGTTCTCCTAACAACTTATTTTGTGAGATTTATCCTTTTACCCCAGCTCAAGACAGAACCAGAATGCTTAGCAAATACTAATAATCTTACAAATGAAGACAAATATACGTGTCTCAGGATAATGTTGAAATATCAAATCTGGGTTGGTCAGCGAGACTAAAGTTTTACACTTTACTAATAATCTTTCTAGATTTGAATTTTGGAACTGGAAAATTAGGTTAACCATTATCAAGAACTATATAGTGGTGCCTGCAGCTGAAAATACTAGACTAAAAGCTTATTTCATCCTCATTTAGAATAGAATAGAATTTTATTTTAATTTAGATCTGGTTGTTGCCAGTACAGATTACGAAAGCTTTTGTTCCACTTTTTTTTTTTGCTTTAAAAGGTTTATTCAAATGGTACGTTTTAACAGGGTTTTTTAAAAGATCCTTTCTTCTGTTATTACAAATAACTAGTGATCACTGCTGTCTGAGCTATTTTTCAGTCAGCTCTTTCCTGCTGGAGTTGGTACTAACTACTTTCAAAACTGAACAGATACTCACTGTAACTGTGACAGGTTCTAGCACTCTCTGTAGTATCCATTTCCTGACAGGGTCTAACTCGAAGGAGTGAAGCTCATTTTCATTGAATTTACTGTTCTTTCGCTCTTTTTCTTGCACACATTCACAAACATCTATGAACATACTTAAAATCATGGCTTGAAACTCTGCAACTGTCACCCCTGACGTCCAGCACACAAGACATAGACTGAAAATGCCCCACTCTAAAACTCAAAAGTATTGACAGACAGTCCCCTCTCTGCTACATATTCTTTATTTGATCATCTTGTGCATTTTCTTAAGGCTATTACATCAGAGCTCCAAAAGGCTGAATGAGCACAGCAGGGCAACAAAAACTTAGGGTGGGGGTGGGGATTCATTATCTGTTACTGTTTATCTGGCTTTTTGCAACCCAGATCTAGTAGCCTTAGGCCTTTCTCATCTCTCCTACTGTTCTTCTGCATACTAAATGTTTGTTTGATTGTACTCATACCAGTTTCATTTTTTTAAACTCCCACTTAAAATACTCTAATATTCTCCTGGTAGTTCTACTGCTACCACCTGGCTAATCTGTTGACTAGTATTTCTGGAAATACTTCAAAGCATACCAAGGGCTTCCCATTATTAACTCACTTATGAAAAAAAAATGCTTCCGGATATGTTGGGGGTTGAGAGGCATTCTGAAGCTATGGAAACTGATGGTTAAAGGACAGCTCACCTAACTGCCTCAGGAAAAGTTATTTTGAACAATATTTTAAAACAGTAACATAAAGTAAATCACAAGGATCAACAGGTTCTTCATGTGAAATATAACAACACAGGTGCCAATCTACAGTCCATTTTGGCTTTCTTTTTGTAAAATAAGGACATGGTATAGTACAGTGATGGCTAACTTTTTTGCCATCACGTGCCAAAAGCAGGGGGAGCTTGATGGGGTCACACGCATGTGTGCCCACATCCATAATTCTATGTGCCCCGCCCCCCCATGCTCCCCCCGCTTTTGGCATGTGATGGCCCGGTGGGCCCAGTAGGCCCGTTTTTTGCTCTCTCCAGGTTCCAGAGCCTTTCTAGGAGCCTGGGGAGGGCAAAAACGGCCTCCCCCCTCCCCCAAGGCCCTCCGGAGGCCAGAAACAGTGTGTTTCCTGACTTCTGGTGGGCCCAGAAGGCCTGAAAATCAGCTGGCTGGCGCATGCATGCGTGCCGGAGCTGAGCTCACGTGCCCACCAATATGGCTCCGTGTGCCACTTGTGGCACCCGTGCCATAGGTTCGCCATTGCGGGTATAGTATGTCATATATTGCTGTTCATCTGAGGTTGTATTTACCTATTTTTAATAACGGCTAAGGACAAGATGATTTTTTTTATTATGTCCTGATATGTAAGACCATAGAATTCAAAGAGGGTGTACTTTCTTTTTCACATGACTGTAGCTTGCCTTCAAAATATGATTATGACACAGAACAGAGAAGAGGTAGAAGAAAAAACAAATTTGGGCAACCCTGAACAATTAACAACTGGAAGTATCAACTTTGTTACCTACGTTCCATTTATTTTTTCCTCATCTTTGGCAATAAGTAATAGTCATGCCTTCTTTTGCCTCCTGCTTTCGCTGAATATTCCAATAAAGCCGACTGCTGAGCAAACCATTTTGTGGAATAGCTTCCAATTTGTCATAAATGTACAACTATCCTTTAGATTTCCCTTCACTTTCTAGTATAAACAAATGCAATAAAACTTCATAAGAAGAAAAGGTATTTCTTACTGAGAGCCAAGTTTACCATTTATGTGTTACATTAATAATAAAGTAAGTATAATGATAGACAGGAAGTTGCTTTGTAATGGGATAACAGCTTAAAGTGCTGGAAGGAGAGAGGGAAACTACCGTATTTTTTATCCTTTTCATTAAATATTTTAATAAAAGTACAGAACAATAAAGCCTCTCTTCTTAAAAAAAAAATCCATTTATTGCCAGAACAAAAAGAGTAATTTATTAGCCATACTCTTGTATGAATTCTCATTATACATACTTTAGTAATCAGGGAAACTGTGGCATTTACTCATGTTTAAAAGAAAATATAATTCCCCCCCTTCTTTATTTTGACTATTTTTTGGTTTTCATTTTATTCTATTTTAAAGATAACATTTTTGGGGAGACTTTTCCACTATTTTTTAACCTGAGAGAAATTGTGTGGCTGACATTTTGTAACGCTTTCTGCAGCCACTAGATATGAAATCTCCAATGTGGAAGCTAGAATATCCATGTTGTAGTCTGCTGAACTCCCAATGTCATCTTTCAAACACTGTTTTAATTGAAAAAAAATGAGGATTTAGCACACGGAAAAGGAAGGAAAGAATCTTGACTAACATCTTTATTTTCAGGAATGGCCTCTGGGCTACAAACATTTTCTTAGAAAATGGCTTCAGCTCAATGCATTTAAAATCATACTATTCCCAGCAGATAACAGTTAAGTAGAGATAGAAAATAGCATCCAGCAGCATGGAGAGGAGACAGTAATAGGTGACATTCTGGGAAATATGTGATTTGTACTTTTTATATCTTCCATGGAGGAAAGGGAAAGCTTATCCAGCTCCCATTTTGTAAAAGTGCCTACTATATGCTCTCAAAACACCAAATGAGTCCACCAGCCAAAAATGATTGTGGAGCCTCCTCTGATATCATTTGGACTAGTCTGATTAAGTACGACAGTGAATAACTTTAAGGAAAGGGAACAGATTATAGTTTTGAGGAAAATTTTAAACTGAAAGAGCATTTATATATTACAACCTGAATACTAGTGAAATTTACATTAACCACCTTGAATTGGATTGGTTTCTCTCTCTCGGATCACTAATTCTTTTAATTGCAATCATTAAATGATTGCTTGTCCCTTCATAGAAAACGACTATTGAATGCCTTCTTTACATAGTATAGTACCTAATGTATTTGAGTGGCTACCTGGCTTCCAAGGCCTAAAGCTAGTATCTACCATGATCACTTACATTTTTATTTGTGTTTGTGTTTCAAGCGGGGCCAGAACCCACCCTAGAGTGCGCCCAACTTAACAGCATTCTGAGGCACTGGAAGAAATTAAAAGAGCAGCTAACGAAGCAGATAACCAATGCTGTTTGAAAGGCTGCTTTGCATTAGGCAAACCTGCCAGGGTCCATTAGAAGAAATAGGGACCCAGAAAATGTCACATTGTTAAGGCTCTGTTGAAAGACCAATTCTGCCTTTGCTGCTTTAAGTTTGCATTTTAGCTTCTGAGTGTGCACTTACAAAGATCCCAATGTTATTTATTGTTTTGCTTACCTCTTTAACATGGGTATGAAAAGACACAGACATGTCAAGTAAGATTTTGCGCTGCTCCACCCGCCGAACAAAATCTTGTATCCGGTCTTCCAGCTGATGGGCTGCTTGATAAATCTCTTCAGGGTCACACTCTCCTGTCTGTGCCAGCTGCTCAGCTGCTTCTAGCAGTTTGTCTGCGTTAGTATATGTGTTCTGCAGAAATGGCATGAGAATAAGAGTTGCAGAGGGATTTTACAAACATTTATACTGACCCACAAACAATTCCCAAACCCCATTTTGAAACCTCTGATGTCCTACAAGACCACTACTGAAATCTAGCAGTACATTGCTGAACTGCTGAGGCATGATTTCCAATCAAGATTTGGTGGCAAATGGAAGAAACCATGTATGCCAAGCTTCCAGTAGGTTTCATCTTCCTCTAAAAGATGAAAGAAGCAGAGTATAAATCTTGGATTCTCTGGTGATATCATCACTCTATCTTTTGAAGACCCATGATAACCACTAAACACATGGTTTAAGATACTGCCCTTACAGGAGAACATTTGCAAGTCTGTCATTTAGCTTCATATTCACAACTGATTTTCGTAAATGCTTTTAAAATTATCTTATGTTACTTGCTTTGTGCATAAAAACTGGATGGAAAGTCATGTGCAGCCCTTGAGTCAAGGAAGAAAGGTGTGATGTACTATAATACATGTGTTCATTACATTATTCAACAAAGTAAATAACAATAAAACACCGTACCGCTATTTCATATCACCAGAGATCACTGATTTACAGGGTTTTCAAATGAGATCTATTTAAATCTTCTGCAGTTAGTTATCAATGGAACACAACCCAGGAATATGATGTACCCATGTGACACAGCTAATTTCAGAAGGGCTCTGAGTTATTAATTGACATGAACAAAATCTTTCTAGAGAAAAGGGAAGGTAAAATGCTAGCTGGGGAATTAGGTGAGTTGAAATCTTAAAGGTGCCATATATGAAAAACACTTTGTTTCAGTACTTGTTTTTAGAGTAATCAAGGTTATCACTGCTTATTTATCCTCTGACTTTGAAAAAACCATCTGGGCTCAGCTCTTATAAACATTTGCAAACTTTATTTTATAGGAACTGGAAGCTATCTTGCCACTATCCTACTGCTTTACTCCTTTGGCTACAAAATGTCATAATGTCTCAGAAGGATTGCGGAATGATACAAATATTATGATAAATAGACACATTTGCTGGCAGACATCCTCCTATTTTTTCCCCTCTTTGCATATGTGCCTTGCAGCCACAATCAAGCAAATAAATTGTTACTAAATATAATATCAAGCAACCGAAAACTGTACTTGAACACTACGACTGTACTGCGTATTTCACAGTAAAATACCGTATATACTCAAATATAAGCCAAGTTTTTCAGCACGTTTTTCAGGCTGAAAAAGCCCCCCTTGGCTTATATTCAAGTCACGAAAAAAAATGCCTTTTTAAAAGAAAACAAATGAGTAGACTTGTGCCTGCAAAAATAAAAAAAACCAGCCCATTTCAGCTTCAGTATAGGTTAATTACCATAAGTTGATTTGAACAGCCTCCCGACTCTCAGCTGATTTGCTCTCAGCTGTTTTGGGCAGGTCTTTTTCTAGCTGCAAAGAGTCCTGCTGGAGCATATATTTTTTTTCTCCTTGTGCAATTCAAGCTGAAAGTGAAACTGAAACTAAAGCAGGTTGTTGGCTTTGCTGTTTGCTTGCAACGTTGGAAAGGCAGATTTCTTTTCTTTTTCCTCATCAAAAAAGGTAGGTGCAAACAATGGGAAATTTATGGCAAATGGCAAAAGAGGAGAGTTCAAGATTTTAAAACACAAAAGGAAAAAAAGCTCTATTTAACTAGGGAATTGTAATAATTGAGATATTATTAATTGTATATTGCTTTGAAAGTAGAAATGGTTAAGTTGTGGTTTGGAAGAATATATGGGGGAAATTATTTGGTTTATTATTATTGGTAAATATAATTACTGGTAATTGATTTGTAAGAAATTGGATTGCATGGAAATAAATGGAATAGTCATATTCATATTGATTAATATACAAAAAGATAGCTATATAACTAATTGATTTATATTAAAATGTTGAATTTGTATTGAACAACTGTAATATTACATAATTAACCAATGTGAGGATGGATATAAAAATAGATGACAATGGGAAGGGATATAATATAGAATAGAAGTGAAAAATTGAATTTGATTAAGATTAGAGATGAGGATGAAGGGTAATATTGGTTTTTTTAAAAAATAGATGAGGAATAAATATGGTAAAAAGGAAATATAGAAATTTTAAATTTAAGTGAAATGACTAAACACTGTTTAAATTTGTGAACCAGCCAAATACTCTGTTCAAAGAAAATACATTGTATGTTTGTATGTGTGTTTCTCATTATTGCTATTTATTCATATTTGTTCTCTTTTATTCTTTAAAGGTTAACAATTCATTCTTTATCTTGATATTTTTATATTTGTTTGGGGTTGGTTTTCTTCCCTTTCATCTTTTTTATTGTACAGCAATCTTTCTCCTCAAACCTACCACCTCTCTCTTTGAGAAAGGGGGGAGGGAGAGAGAGAGAGAAAAAGGGGGAGTGAGAAAGAATTAGAAAGAGAGGGGGAGAGAGAAATGGTGATAAGATAGGGCAAAAACGTAAAATGTTCGAATCATAAGTTCGAGGACTGGTCACAAGTGCGAGGACCAGTCAAAAATTACTTTTTCAGCCCTCTGAGTAGTCCATATGCACAAAAGGGCTACCCAGAGGGCTGAAAAAAGTGATTTCTGACAGGTCCTCGCACTTTTGACCAGTCTTTTTTTATTTTGAAATTTACCAGTAGCCGCTGCATTTCCCACCCCCGGCTTATACTCGAGTCAATAAGTTTTCCCAGTTTTTTGTGGTAAAATTGGGGGCCTCGGCTTATATTCGGGTCGGCTTATACTCAAGTATATATGGTAAATAAGCTTCCCACTCACACTTGTAAACAAGAAATCATATCCTTCTACAGGCTAAATAAATCATAAGAATTCAAGGGTAGCTTGACTATGTTACATGGTATGCATTATACTTTGTCAAGCCTCACTGACGTCTTCAAATGCAACTGAAATCACTGTACAGGGGGAAGACAAAGATGTGAAGGATCTCCCCTATAAACTACCATGCTCCTACTTATTTGTAGAGGTATACAAATAAAATCCAATCTGAATCATTTTAAATTTGTAATGTTTTGCCCATCCCTACATATTTGGCCATCATGGGCTCTGGAGAAAGAGAATAAAATGCTCAATAATGCAAGACTAATGGTTACACAAGCAATTTATGTTCTAGATCTAGAGCTAGTGAGTTGCCCAATAGCTCATTTCTAATAATGCACACCTTTCCAGGTGGTATAGGGAATGTTCAGAACAGCAACTGGCAGCAATACAAGTTATTTCAAGGTGGCTACAAACTTTCCCATAGTTCAGGCACTGAAGAGATGCACACATAGACATCCATATAGGTGAGTGCAAGATATGGTTGTAGGGCAGATAATAATACCTACCTTGTTGGTCCATTTTCCAAGAGGGCCCTGGTCAAAGGGAGCCAACGCTATGTGACTCTGCTATTCTTTGGTGGTGCTCCTGATCTGGAATAACCCTCTCCCCCAGTAGATGCATTCTTTCTTATTAGTTTTCAGGAAGTTATTGAAAACTGGATTATTTGGGAGAGCATTTTCTTGACTGCCTGAGTGGCACCATCTCTATTATTTTTATTTACCTTTATTAGTCTGGTCCTTTTATATGGTAGATGTTTTAACAGTTTTTATACCTTGTAAGGTGTTGAGAGTACAGTAACTGTGGCAACGTACAAGTTCAACAAATAACAAATACATAATATAGATGTTTTTGGCAGAAAAAATGTATAAACAATTAAACGGATTTCTTCAGTGCAAATTTTACACTATTACTTTAGAAGAGATTTTATATATTGTTTTCGTCACCTTGGCTTCTGGATACACCATCTCTCTATTTATTGCATATATGTGTCTATTTACTGGATTTATCCAATGGGGAGAAAGGTTTTAAATTTAATATCTCACTACAGGTAGTCCTTATCTTACGACCACAATTAAACCCAACATTTCTGTCACAAAGCAAGACAATTGTTAAGTGAGTTGCCCCATTTCAAACGTTTCTTGCCACAGTTGTTAAGTGAATAACTGCAGTTGTTAAGTTAGTAACATAGTTGTTAAATGAATCTGGCTTCCCATTGACTTTGCTTGTCAGAAAGTTGCAAAATTGCAACTGTCATAAATAGTTGCCAATCATCTGAATTTTGATCATGTGACCATAGGGATGCTGCAACTGTTATAAAGGTGAAAAATTGTCATCAGTCACTTTTTTCAGTGCCGCTGTAATTTTGAATGATCATTAAACAAACTGTTGTAAGTCAAGGACTACCTGTATTGGATTCTCTTCTTTCCCCAATATATGAGTAACAAACTTATATCTGTGTGTTGGGATTAAAAAAAAATTGTTTACTGAATTAAAAACTGCCAATTAAAATTAATAACCTGTAAAGTAAGTTACTCCATTTATAAATGCGCTCATTTCATTTCATTTCATTTTTCATTTCATTAGATTTATATACCGCCCTACTCCCGAAGGACTCAGGGCGGTGAACAGCCAAAAAGATAAAACACACTGACTACAAAATTTAAAAGACAATATAAAAACCCATTAAATAATTTGGCCCGGGACAGATTAAAAACCCCCAATGTTTAAAACAAATTTAAAAATGTACAATTAAAAAGGGAACGTTAGGCCAGGCCAGCCTGTTTGAATAGAAAGGTCTTGAGGACATGGCGGAAGGTGTGTAAATCCGGGATCCTCCGTATCTCCAGGGGGAGCTCATTCCAGATAGCTGGTACCCCCACAGAGAAGGGTCTCCCCCTGGGGGCCACCAGTCAACACTGTTTGGCTGACGGCACCCTGAGGAGCTCCTCTCTATGACAGCGTATTGGCCAGTGAGAGGCCAGTACGCTCTTGATTCTCTCATCTAAATATATTTAACATTTTTACTCAAGGACACATAACTGCCTCATGGATATGTTCCATTAGAAAGAGTAAAGAGGGAGGAGGAGGAGAAACAAGATGGAAGTGATGTGAAGGAAAGGGGTACCTTCATTAAAGGGGAAAGAAAACTGGATAGAGAGGAGCACTGGGGAGACAAATGAAAAAGAAAGGTTAAATATCAGATCCTGCAAGGCACTCATGCTTTCAAGCTGCAATGTTTGCAACCAGTTGCATCTCCTTGTTGTTTGTTTCAAACTGGTTGCAAACACCACAGCTTGAAAGCATGGGCGCCTTGCAGGATATCCAGCCAGACCTTTTTCACATGAATGCCAAGAATATTGCCAATGGTGAGCCCCTACCTGAGCCACTTCTTCAAAGTCTTCGTGGCGCTTCTGCAGTGCTCTGGCTCGATGCAAAGATTTCCCAACTCCTGTATGTTTACTAAGGAAAGCTTCTCCATGATTTTCGATCCAATCCAGCACCTGCAAGAGAGATCATTATGAATGAAATCCAATTGTATATTTGTAAGTTTCTTCTAATGGGTTCTGCTGTTGTGGAACACAATAGGATAAATCAACTGAAGTTATCATTCATTATTTTCCTAATAGACTAAAATGTTTTACTGTACCATGGAATATAGATATTCCAGGGATATTTCACTGAAATATCAGTGAAAATCCAGCAATTATTAACATTCTCACTCCATATTGGGAGGGAAATGCTCCCGGTTCGGACCGGATTGCCCGATCTGGTAGCGATGGCGGCGGGTGGTTCGGAGAACCGGCAGCAAAAATCCCTGCCCCCCACATGCCCAGTTGAGCTGCACGATCATCAGAGGCTTTTTTTTCTTTTAAAAGCCTCTGACAATCCCAGCTGAGTTGCCTGATCATCAGAGACTTTTAAAAGCATTTTTTAAATAACCTCTTCAGCCGAAGAGGTTGTAGAAAAAATGCTTTTAAAAGAAAAAAAGCCTCTGACGATTAGGCAACTCAGCTGGGATCATCAGAGGCTTTTAAAAGCATTTTTTTACCTCTTTGTCCGAAGAGGTTGTAGCAAAAATGGTTTTAAAAGTTTCTTTTTAAAAAAAAGTTGGCCATGCCCACTCAGTCACATTACCCCCCCTCCCCCAACCAAGCCATGCCCACAGAACCGGTAGTAACAAATTTTACATTTCACCACTGCTCCATAAGAATTCTACCTTAGGATTTGTATATGTATAAAAACTTCCACTACCTGGATGATATTGTTATAAGTCCAGTAGTTCAGACATCCAGACTGGTGGCAATTTCTCTCACCAGAGTTCGTGATGATAATAGAAAAAGCTCCTTTTGAAATCAGCAAAAGTCCAGCTACTCCAGCAATCATTCTCACAGTCAGAAAAATTTGGAAAACTAAATTAAATTATCCTGAGAAAAAACACTCCCCCATCTCAAATACTGATACACGGAGCTGCCTCTAAATTCTACATTGTTTTAAGAGATTAATTTTCCATGCCACTATCCAATAGACTGTGCATGCAGGAATATCACTACTATCTTCTGTAAACCACAGATTCTAGGTCCTATCTGCAAAATTTCTTGGCAGACAAATTCATACAGAACAGTCCCTGAGGACATGATGTTTGAAAATCACTGAACTGAAATCAATTTTACCCCGACCCAAGGAGCTGCCCCTTTGTGCTTAACCATAAAATGCAAGATTTCAATTGAACCATCTGGCAAAAATTTCTTTCCATTCACTTTCTTTCCATTCCGTTCAAGTCCCAATGATTTTAGTAATCAGAATCTATTCAGTAACTAAACATTCTGGGAACTGAAGCCAACATATACATCCCTATACTGTGGCAATTAAAGCAGTAACTGAAACAAGATGTTCCCTATTCTGCAAATTCTCTACAGATACATCATACCAGCAAGTATTTGTACAACTAAGGAGCTCTTCCATGAATATGAAGCCTTAATTCAGCCTATACAAGAAATGTTTGGGGGAATGGCATGTCTTGTACCAGTTAACTTTCACCCTGGAGCCTGCAGAGGGAACCCTTATTCATCAAGCATCTGCTTAAATTAGCTTGAGATAATATACTCACTCTTTTGACTAAAATTCATTATACAACATGTCTGCCTTGACCAAGTACCTCTCAAAGATATAACAAAATAAAAAATGTTACAAGAAAAGTGTATGACTTCTGCTGAATCTAACTTCTGATCCTTTCATTTAATGTTGACCGGGCTAGCATAGCTCTTCAAGTTCTCAGTACTGCATAACCACAAAAGACGGTATCCTGCATAACCACAAAAGACGGCAAAGAAAAAAAGGAAACCATGCCTTTATCATTATGTCATCAACTCTGTAAAGAACCTTTATGCCTCTGCCTTAGTCATATTCCAAGGAAGTACTTAGCCAACACATCAAAAAAATGAAATATTTTCTTTCATCATCTGGCAATTGTGGACTCTATGAATCTAAAGCAATATCTCAAAACCTTGTTAAAACAATACATCTAATTCAAACATTGCACTATTGTGGATTATTGCAATTTAGAATGCAAACTACAATTTGAGCTTCCAAGCATGTGCTAAGGCCATTATTTAGAATTACTAGTCTACTTTAATTTTCATTCTAATTCCATTCTCAACATATGGAAGTTTTCAGAGGCACACACCAACCATATTTTTATTTCGTTATAGTTGTATCCTACCTTTTCTTTACAAGCTCAAGGCATCTTATACTGGACCTCCCTTCCTTTCCCCCAATAACAATAGGGAAAGATATGAGATAAACTAGCATGAAAGAAGTGAATGGTGAGAAGTCACCCAGTGAATTCCCACAGCTTGAGGTAGAAGCTGAACTGAGTGTCCCCAGTGACTGTCCAATAGCTGTATTACAATAGACAGGCTAAGTTACTCTTTGATCCAATTGCTCTTATGAACCTAGTGAGATAATTTGTTGCCATGGAGTGAGATATCATCACTATGCTGATGATACCCAATGATACATCTCTGCCCTGACAAATTAAGCAATTCTATAGAAGTCTCACCCAGGTATCTGGAGGCTGTGAGGATTTGGATGAGGAACAACAGGCTCCGGCTGAACTGTGGCAAGAGTGGTACTGGGTTTTGAGGCATGCTGGTTCTAAGATTATGCCATTTTTGGTGCTGCATGGTCCTGAATTGTATGGCCCCAGTGAGCAATCTGGGGTTCCTCTTGGGCTCACAACTCCTGCTAAAAGAGGGTTTAGAAGGGTCTTTGGACAATTTTGTTTTGTGCACCAGGTATGCCTGTCCCTGAACTGGAGGGCTCTGCTCACAGTTACTCGTGTCCTAGTCACTTTCTGATTCAGTTTACAATGTACTCTACATGGGGCTGTCCTTGACAAGTATCCAGAAACTTCAGCTGGTGCAAAATGCAGAAACATGCACTGTTATGTGTGCGTCTAGAACAGCACACTACCTCTTCTCCGTGAGCTGCACTGGTTGCCAACGTGCTTCTGAATCCAATTCAAAGGGCTGGTTTTGACCTTTAAAGCCCTTCATAGCACAGAGTCTGGTTATTTGAAGGATTGTCTCTTCCTGATTACATCTGCTCATCCCATCAAATCTGGCAAGAAAGGCCATATTGCAGATCCCACCTGTCAGGGATCTACACTTAGCGTGACCGAGAAAATTGGCCTTGGTGCTCACCTTATAAATTCTCCCCCTCCCCAAAGTCAGATCACATCCATCCCACTTTAATTTCTGGAAATTCCTCAAAACCTGGCTTTGTCATTAGGCCTGGGGGTCTCAGGGGACTGGTGAGATCTTGAGGCTCTGCTGTTGATCAAATCTATTGTACTGTGTTAGACATGTCTATTGTTTTGACTTCATTTTCTGTAGGCTGGCCAGAGTCACTTCTTGTGCACGCAATCTATTAAGTCATGTTATTCATCTGAACCACAAACCTTTCCCTAGACAACTTGGGGTAGTGGCTTCTCCTGAGTTAGAAACCAGACTGTGAGTTCTAGTCCTCAGGCATAAAAGTCAGTTGGCTAACTTTGGGCCAGTCATTCTCTCTCCAACACCACAAAGTGCTGTTGTGGGGAATATTAGGAGATGGGAGATTAGACAGGTACGATGACTTAAGTTGACAAAAATATGTAATTGATTGGTTGGACAGATAGACAGACAGTCCACCTCCAGACAGGGTATTTTTTCTCTTATAAACTGCTGTCCGATTTGGCCAGTTCATGCTGATTATTTTATCATGTATGAAAAACAAGTCAAAACTTATTTCCGCAAAGCCTTTTTTATTTGAGATGACTTTGGGGAACAAGAATAATGTTAGAATATGCAGGTTTAGCAATTTTGAAATATATTTGGCAAATGAGATATGGAGATCACTTATATTCTCAGAGTAGAGGGATTAAGCCCCTTTCCCTTCAGAATCTGGGAAGTGTTAGAACTCACAAAAACTTCCTTCTCCAAGTATATGCAAAATATTGAAATGAAAGCAAACAATGACAAAGTTTACACCAGTGACACTTTTGCCCAAATAGGTGCTACTCATCTATGCAGATAAAACAATATACTAGAACCGTGTTGGCAAACCTATGGCACGTGTGCCGGAAGTGGCATGCAGAGCCATTTCTCTGGGCACATGGAGCCATTGCCTGTTGTTCTTCCAGGTTCTGGTATGGCGGTCATCTGGTTTTCATGTGCACGGGCGTGCTGGAAATTGGAAGGGCAGCTGCCCATTGCACATGCGCACTCCAGGAAAATGATCTTCCTGTTTCCAGAGTCCGCATGTGCACCGGCCAGCAGGTCTGATTTCTGGCGTGCAGGTGCACACAAAGACCAGCAATTGGCACGCGTGCCAAAAGACGCAGAGAGGGAATCCCGGTGGTCACTTCTGAAGGGAGCAGAGCAAGGTAAGCCAGGGATTCCCTCCCTCCCTCCCCGTGCAAGCTACTTGCGCGGTCCCGACCACTGGTGGACCAGCAGCCTCTTGCCCACGCTGCTCCCCCAGTCAGAAGGGGGTGTGGGGGAACACGCCAGGAGGCCGCGGTTGCCGCCTTCTCCGGTTGGCGAGCGGCTGAGGCTTGAGATGAATGGCGCAAGCAGGACCGCAGCTCCGCCCCCGGGCTGTAAATGCGCCTTATGGGAGCGGAGGCTCGTGAGAGTCAAACCCTCCTGCCTGCCTTACGACGGGCCTTTCCAAGGCAGGGCTGGGCTCTCCAACCTTGGCAACTTTGAGAACTCTGGGAGTTCTCAAAGTCCACAAATATTAAGGTTGCCAAGGTTGGAGAGCCCTATTCCAAAGAGCGCCTGCAACCCGCGACTGAAGCAGCTGGCGTTGTGGCTGTGCCGGCCGTCCTGTCCCCCCACCCCGTTTGGCTCCCTTCCCCCTAGCCGCCCCATCCCACCATCGGGCTCGGCACCTGCAATCGCCGCAAGTGGGAATCCTCCACGCTGCCAGCGGAGCCCGGGTTTCCTCCTCGCTGCATTCTGAGGGACCCAGCAAGGAAGCAGCAGGACCCTGGCCATGCTGCGCTCTCCTCCAAGGCGGCCCTGGCTGGACCGCTGCCCGGCCCAGCGAGCAGAGAGCGAAGGGGTGGCATCTCCGGCCAGCCCACCACCTAGCAGCCGCAGCCGGGTTGCCTCTCCCCGCGTGTTGCTGTGGGTTTCCCCATGGAGAGGGCTGACTCCCTCAGTCGGAGGACAAGACCGGGCCCTCCAAGCAGAGAGCAGGTGCAGGGCTGGCTGGAGATGCCACCCCTTCGCTCTCTGCTTGCCCGTTCTGACTGGGGGAGCAGCATGGGCAAAAGGCCTCTGCTGGGATGGGTGAATGGGGTGCTGGCGAGTTGGCAGGCAGGGCTGAGAGCGCTGCTGCCAGCTTGGGAACAGTTGTCTCGCCAGGGTAACTGGTTGTCCTCTGGGAAGTGGTGCGCCGGCCCTCTTGGATAAAGTGGAGGCGCATGCGTAGGGGGCACACACATGCGCAGTGGGGGTTGCATGTGCGCATGTGCAGTGAGGTGCATGCGCATTAGCATGGGGAGGGGTCATGTGCGCAAATGGGGGCGCCCATTGCATTATGGGTACTGGCATGCGAGAGCGCGCGAGGGCTCTCGCGCTTGGACTGTTGGCACGCAACGCCAAAAAGGTTTGCCATCACTGTGCTAGAAGTTCCAATCATAAAAATAAAACCTGTCCATAGATAAAAAAAATAGACAGCACCACAGATTAAATTTGGGGAGTAGTTGCCAATAGAGAACTTCAGGAGTTGCCTAATAAGGTCTCAATTTTACATTTCTTTAAAACTTCAGAAACATTCAATTTACTTCAAAAAGATTATGATTAATTTGAGTGTACAATATACTGGATACATTACCGAGAACGGATTGGGCAGTTAGGGGGTATGGTCCTATTGGAGGTCTTTTTCTTTGGGTTTCAGGTTCTTCCACTGCTAAAGAAGTGATGCTACAATAATTTGTGAGACTTTGTCAGTGATTACACTGTTCCAGAGGTTACAGGAATGCCTGTATGTGAAGTTGGTCCAGAAGGATATGGTAGAACTGCTGTTGGTGCATTGACAACCTTGCTGCCCAAAATAAGTTCTCCAAGACCTCCTCAGCCTCATTTTCAGGTTGCTGCAGGAAGCACTGAGTAGTGCAGAACTTGGAAACTTCAGGCTTCAAACCCTGGAAATAGGAGCTGGATTGCCCTGGGAATTTGTAGTCTGCAACAGTGACCATAGAACTACTGCATGTAATTTTGGTTGTAACTCACAAAGGTAGGCACATGGTGAAGTTGATATATACTTCATAGCAGATGTCATCATGGAGGTTGTTAATATCAGTCTTTTGCTATGCTCACATCACTTTTGGACGAAGTTGTGGATTCCTTACTCCTCCATAAGCACAAAATTCCTATTAAACATGGTTTGCGCCAGACACCTGATGATTCTTGCTTTTTTTCTTAGGGATTTTTTTTGATGATTTGGCAGACAGTTCTGTTTTTGAATCTGATTAATCCCTGGCAGTGTGAGATGATTATAGTCCTGGATAAGAGCATTTCTACAAGGGCCCTTTCCACTTGCCAATCAGGCAGCTCACTGATATATCAAGGAGCTGAAGTGATTAAAAAGGCTTCTAAAGTGATGATGGCAAAAGATAAAAACATGACTGAACAGTGACACAAACTCAGGTTTGGGCTTAACATTGGTAATAGGAATAGCAAAAGTGTTTGTTTTCCATTCCTGTCCCAAAGGTGTTTTTTTAGGAGGCAACTGGACTTTTCTTGTTTTTTTCTTTGAAGATGTTTCTTCTCATCCAAGAATCTTCTTCAACTCTAACAGAATAGTGGGGATTGGAGGATTTATATTCCTTGCAGACAGCTGGTAAGTTGCCTCCTGAAAAAGCATCTTTGGGACAACCATGACCTGGATGACTGAGAATCTCTACAGATGTTCTCCATTCTTGTTTTGTCTATAAACACCTGCCAACTAGTTTAAAGTGACTGGGTTCTCTTATGGAGAGGAGAGAGTAGAGAGATGACAACAGGCTCCATAGATGCTTTCTACAGATTTCTTTATGCATGAGCTGACTTGTATTTGATTGGGATATTCATGGGTAGAACCATTTTATATAAATAGAATGGAACGACATTTGGCAATGCTATCTAGGATTCTTCTAAGCTTGTGCAACCCAAGGAAGAGGAAAGGGTACTCTGTAGCACGAGTTCCAGAAGGACACATCTCCCATCTGGCTCCCAAAACCAACTATTTCAGGTCTTTATTAACTGGAGGAGCCAGTTCCATATGTAATGGGAGGACTTTAATTCCTCATTAGCTCCTAGTTAATTAAGTTGAGCCTGATGGCAGTGGGAATTAATATCCTGATTATATGGTTTCTATTGTTTTTATCTTTTATTTACCAAACAAATAGGTCCTGCCGATGCTAACTCCTTACTAAAGCTATTGCTTTATTTTATGCTCCTCCCTGTTTATATTTTAGAGTTAATTCTCTTTTTGTGTACCTCGGGATATCCAACTAGACGTTGGAAATAATCTGACTCCTCAAAGATCGCTTCTCTTCAACGCTTCAATAATTTTGTGTTTTTGAACTGTCTGGCCACCATACTTTGCAATACATCAAGAACACACAAGCAAAGACACGTGTTTGATCTACATTTTGGTGGCAAGAGCTTCACTTAATATTTGCAGATGCACTGAAGGTCTCAAAGTGAGTGGCATCACACTACCAATGACAAGAGAGGTAACATTTCAAGGAGAGAGTTTTTGAGATGTTTCTCATTCAGACTTTATAGGAAACACTCATTTCAATTTTCAACAAACAGGATCAGACAAGATTTTTTAGATGGTACTTGGCCCTGGAACTGCCAGCTGTCCAGCAAAAATCTACTGGTATATCAATGCTACAGTACCACCCTTCCTTCTTCAAATTCAGCATTTTATTTTAGCCTACTTTTGTAATTGGCACAAACCAAGATAATGTGAAAGTGCAAATTTTGCTTTCTAAAACGTCCCCTTAGATCAAGAAGGTGTGGGTAGCCTCTGCATGCATTTCCACACAGAATCCCCAATACCAGGAGATATGGGCTGACCTGTTGTACATCCTGTTGAAAGACACAGAGTTGAAGCCGTTGATGTAAGCGAACTTTTCGATGTTGCCAAATGTTCTCCAATTGCCTCTGGTGATGCAGCACTTCATGAATAACATCTAGGACATGGTGTACTGCCTTGGAGTAGTTGGCTGAAGCTGTGAGAGAATCTGAGCTTCCAGGTGTCAAAGGTCGTTGCAATTTGTCAAGCAGTGATTTCCCATCCTGACTTACCTAGAAAGTAAAAATGAAGGTGTTTACATACTGGCTGCAAAGTTCTATAATATGGAACTAAATGGTTTTGCCATTCAGATATATCTTTACAAGAATAGCATATTGGAATTTATTTTGGATGAAATCAAACAAATAAGAAGGGATTCAAGATTTTATTTCAACTATTTCACCTGATCAAGAAATCCTACTTTTAGAAATCTTCTTAAGTTGTAAGACTTTATTGGAGAAGCTGGACTTGAGGTAAAGAACTCTTATAGACCCAAGTCATGGTCTATAACAGCAGTCACTGTTAAAATTACAAGCTTGTTAAAATGCAAGCCATTTTGCTTTAATTTTATTATTTGTCTTCAAGATGAATTTACAAATTTGTCTCCACAAATATTGTCTTAGGAAAGAGGGAGATGATGTTAGGTTTATAGTAGTTACATTTACACATTTCTTTGTGTAAGTCTGAGAAACAAAAGATTTCAGATGCAGCATGCACAGGGGAAAATTGCCATCATTTGATAAAGTTATTTAGTCAATAAGTATGCATCAGATTAAATGCTGGCACAACATCCATGTTCCCAAGATGTCACGGTATCAATAAATATTAAAATATAAAGTTTCCCAGAAGTTTCCAGATAGACAAAAGCCCCTGGTTGATTGGTTCAGACTGGATTATTTTTAGTTATATATTGGCATCCCTATAGCTACAGTATGTAATGCAGAAAGAATCCTTATGTCTCAAGAGCTTCTACAAACAAGGAGATAATAGTGCAGAAAAGATAGACACATAAATAGAGAGATACCTTCTAACAGAATCAAAAGTTGACAGTCATGGAGAGGTTTCTGATCAAGTGGAGGCTGCCTTAACAGGGTAACTATTTTCCTGTATTTCCAGTCATACCTGATGCTAGAGCAGTTAAAGATGCTGAGCTTGTCAGCTGGGAAGCTGACAGCCCGGGTTTGAAACCCGAGTGCCGCGCGACAGGGTGAGTGCCCCTTCCTTGCCCCAGCTCCTGCCCACCTAGCAGTTCGAAAACAAGCAAATGCAAGTAGACTAAAACAGAGAATTAAGCTTAAAATGAGACATACTTGAAGGCGACTGCTCACCATCAAGGTTTCTTATGCTAATTTGACTGAAAACTCTCTTCAGCATCTAGCCTGAGTGAACTGAAAACAGACTGCTTAAACATCAAGTCTTCCTCAGCAGGGTGCCTGGGTATGCCTGTAGGGGACCATGCAACATTGCTATAAATTGAGTTACTTTCGCCATCTGTCTTCAGTCAAATTTTAAATATGACTGTGGTGGCACAAGTATTTTGTAATCAGTCTGAGGCTTGACTGAACACATCTTCTGGCTACAATTTATTGAGGTTTATTGAAGAGAACATTGTTCCTTTATCTTCATAATTCTGTTTTATATATGTAGAAACAGGGCTTTGATATTTTTCTCACTTCCTAGAAAGGAAAGGAAATTGTTTGCTATTCAGATTGTACAAGCTTGCCTTCTTCCCTTTTAATTGTTAGTGTGACTCAAAAATGAATGTCTCAATGGGAAGTTGTCATTTAAGGAAGCTTTTTTTAAAAATAATAATAATAATAATAAACATTACTTTTAGGGAGGGCCAGTCAAATAGGTTTTATAACTGGCAGAAAATACATAGGCAAACTATTAAACTATTTAAATATCAAATAAACAAATTATTTATTTAAAATAGTTAAACTATTTCAAATAGATGGAACTGTATAAATAAATGTTTCATTTTAAAAGATACTGAGTGTGAATTCTTCAAAATGCCCTGCTTCAAAGGCAAACAGCATTTTGAAGTCTTTTTGGAAGCATCTCAAGCTTGAAACAGAGGTGTTCCAAATTTGAAGCATTTTGTTTCCAAATTCAAAATCCTTCCAAAATGCTTAGAGCAGACTGTTTTGTATTAAAAAATAAAAATAAAACAGTAACAAATTCAAAAACGCCTCTCATGAAATTTCATGAATTAAATGTTTTGTACCATCCCATGTACAAACATTTAAAAAGAACCAGGAAGGGAAGATTTGCAGCCTGCCTGAATTTCTTTCCGACACATTTAAAAAAAAAAATCCTGGAAGGATCCAAATATTGTTACAGGAGAAAATTTCCTCCTTTTTTCTATTAAAAAAAAAATGTTTGATTTGCATGTTGCCCTGGGGTTTGGTTATCCTAAAGAGTGGGCTTTGGTACTCAATTCATATCATAAGAATGGCCGCTACTTTTGCATAAGATCACAAGAATAACCCTTGACTAGTTATCAGTTATGATTTATACACATTTTTCAGCAAAAAGATAACTCAGTTGTATCAACACGTCCTGATGGGAAATGTTGATTTACTGCTACCAACGCAGCTCAAAGTTAGAGATATGGAAATTTTAGCTAGCAATGTTATCTACTAACTCAAACTATAAAGTGCTGGTTCAGATGGTCATTTTTACCCTTATTCTTTAAAGGAGATGAGGAACTGCCTTCATGGTGCAGTGAGAGTAATGTGAGATGTCAAGTTTATATTAACGCAGGATCCCACCACTGCTGTGATATAGAAAAGTGTCCTTGATCTTATTACAGAGACATATTGAAATATAAGGCCTGACAACAGGAAGCAGAAGATTGAAATAATTTTACTTAATCACAAAGTCACCAGCACTATATTTCTATTTCTTGGTGATAATTGGAGCAGCAGTAAGCCTGAACTGTTAATATACTGTAAATTGTTATAAAATAGCCAACATACATCGTTTAAAAATGATATAATTTCAGCCACTGAATTTAAAAAAGGAACAGAAGCCATATAATTTAATGAATGGTAGAAATGTTTTAGTTATAGCAAAAAAAAAAGAGTGAACAAATATGATTTCTTGTTATTTAAAAGCTGAGGTGAGAGCATAAGAAATATTTCTAATCCTTCTGGATTATCACCCAAAATGAAGCTGGAGAGACCAGTTTTGGCAATGGATCCAAAGTTCTCTGGGCAAATTTGATAGAGCCACAGTTGTAGCCTATAAATGTATGTTGTCAGTGACCAACATCCAAAGCAGAAACCCTACTATCTAGGATATTTTTTCTACAAAAGATGCTTTAAAGAACAACTTGGGGGAGGAGACTGTTCTCAAAAGCAGAAGGAGTATATCTGATTGCAGCCATGGTGGCTTATTCAACAAACCATTTTAAAATCATGGCTTAGCACAGTAAGTGAACTGAAGATTGAAGAATTGCATCATTTCACACATTTAATATTGTTTTACTTCAAGGGTTTATTTAACAGAGAGCTGAAATCAAAACTCCATGTCAATTAAATATGATAAATATTTGCGATTGCAAACTTAGTACCTTAAGGACAAACATATTCCCATAAGGAACACAATTTGCAGACCAGAATCTTCTTCATAAAATTTCTTAATCTCAGTTGCTTGGCATATGTGACTGATTGCCAGTTTGGCATAGTGACTCAGGTGCTGGCCTAGAAACTGGGAGACTGTGGATTCTAGTCCTCTTAGGTATGAAAGCTGGCTGGGTGACTTTTGGCTAACCACTTTTTCTCAGCCTAATCCATTTCAAGTTTTGCTTTCTTCCTCACAAACACATAAGCGATAAAATGAACTCTGGTCCACAGAATCTTGTGCCACAATAAAATAATAAAAGTTATGATTTGTTCAGAGAACCTATTTTTATTTTTTTTGCTGAATGTGTGAACACTATTGTATATTTTTAATATAGCAAACATTGTATTTACAAGCAGAAATAGAATATCACTTACCTCAGAATATGCCAGGGTAATATGCTCATATATTCCTTGGTGATGGTGAATAGCATCCTCCAAATCTTGCAGTTCTGAAGGAAGCTCCACTTCACCACAGGCCTTACACCATGAATCCACGTTACTCATGTACTAGGAGGAGGAATAAAAACTTATTCACTACAAGCATTCCCACTAAGAACCAACATAAAGTTATCCGAGCAAGCATATTTTGTTAGAAAATGCGCTCTTTGCTTCAAAAATAAGTTTTTTTTTCCTCCATTAAAAATCAGAGAAAGTTTTTCAGCTGCTAATATAATTTTGAGTTTATTTCCACTCTGGCTCCTCTAAAACATAAAAATAGTTGCGTTTCAAAAAAATTACCAATTCATTTCACTATACTCTGCAAAACAGAGATGGTTGTTAAAAAGAAAACAAACACTTTAGTAATATGAGAATTCTTTGTTAACTATAGAGTGGCTTGGAAGAGGAAACAAACACATATGGAAACATTAAAACAATCTAAAGCCAAACCTCAATTCACATGCAAAAGAATTCCAAATGCATCCAAAAGAGTTCAGCTGCAATCTCTGGCACCAGAAAATCAGATCAAATCATTTGCTTCTATCATCCCCATCATCAATATTGTACACACTCAAGAGAGACATTGCATTAATACAATAACTTGCAATTCATGGACTGTTTTCTTGTTTGTGTAGAGAAAGTACACAATTAAGTAGCCAATCAAACAATTAATGAGGTCAATTCATAAACAGACTCCTCTACATTCTAGTTTTATTTCTCCAGGAATAGCTTTTACACAGAAAAAAAGCCAAATAAAAACAAGTCGCTACTTTTCTCTTATTTGGATACATATCCCATACAATTCAATGGCATTTGGAGGCAGGGGTGGGGTTCAAAAATTTTACCAAGGGGATCTCTGCCTGGTTGCTGGGTGGGCGTGGCCTAGTTGGCTTCCTGCAGCATAGCTGGAGGGGCGTTTTTGCCCTCCCTAGGCTCCGGAGGCTTTCTTCGAGCCTCCAGGAGGGCAAAAATGGCCTCCCCAGGCTCCGGAGGCCCCGAACTTCCAGTAGGCTCATTTTTCGCCCTCCCCAAGCCTCCGCACACATCTTACACTTACCTGCATCCAAAACGGGTTGCATGGGGACTCCTGGGAGGGGCAGGGTGGACAGGGCCAGCCAGGAGTGAGATTTTGGGGTTCTCTGAACTGCACAGAATCTTAACTAGAGGTTCTCCTGAACCCCTGTGAACCCCCAGCAGCCCACCCGTTTGGAGATAATGAACCCATCTTCCTGTTTTAAGGTAGATGAAGGGAATTGTTTTCCTCAACAATTTATGTACTATTTATATGTGCCTCAGCGATACAATGATACTCAAAATGAGGACATCTTTTAAGTGGTGTTGACCTGGGGAAAGTAGAAGGTACCTCTTTATCTTAATCGGCAGAATCTTTATCAGTTTTTATTAATCAGAATCCAGATGTTGTGGGTCCTCCAACACTGGAGGTTTTAATAAGAGATTGGACAACCATTTGTCTGAAACAGTGTAGGGTTTCCTGCTTGAGCAGGGAGCTGGATTAGAAGACCTCCAAGGTCCATTCCAACTCTGTTATTCTATTATCAAATAAACTCACCTCAATGACAAAGCCACAGGAAGCAAACACGATTGGTAAATCACTCACAGAAGATATGAATGTATAGATCAACTTGTACATACAGATGAAGTTATCTAGCCCAGTATATATCATTTCAGGTAGGGTTCTTGTCCAATTTTGGGGGGATGCTAGATATTACATTTTCTATATATAGGCACATATTTAGCATCTGTGGAATTCTTCACATTTCACTAATCTCTCAATACTGTAATAGGGCAAACTTATCATCTCCCTGTAGCAAACCTAGTCACATGCTACCTGAATTCATGACTTTTTGCATCACAACTCAGCCTTGCTATTCTTACTTTGCAAACCAGCAATCTGCAGTTTTTGCAGCATTATGCCAGTTCTCAAGGCAAAAGACAGTGACCTGTTTAAAGTGCTCAGATCAAAAACAGATCATTTTCTAATTTGGAAGAAATGTTTCCCAGCTATATCACATTCATCGCATTCATTTAAGGTCCTTAATAATGAAATATAATTTAAGCAGGTGGCAGCTATTTCATTCTAATATGAGAAAATCTAGGGCTTTTTTTTTTTGACACAAGCTTTGGAAAATACAAGTTTCATAGGATTGGATCCTTGAAGTTAAATGATCTTTCTTAAAATAATCAGCCTCCCTGCCAACCTATCTTTCATTGCTTAAATGAAAGAAAAGACAATAATGTCAAAGGAAGTTGTTATAAAGAACAGCAGAACCGAATTCTTAACCATTAGAAAACCCCAATTACACTAGGGAGTTGATTTTAGTGTGTGTATGTACTGTATGATTAGCAGGAAGCAGGGGCCCTGGTTTGGGTGTTTAAAGTATGACTGAGATTCAATCAAGTTGTCAGGGCAATGTTTCTCTGCTTGGTAATGAGGACTAGCAGCAGCCTGGAAGGGGATAATTTGTGTGTGTCTTGTGCCATCAGCAAGCAAAGGAAATCCCTAAAACTCCAGACTTGATTCTTCATTACCCAAAACCACTTATCAGAAAATCATATCAAATTTTCAGTACAGTCTAAGTCCCTTCCTTCAGTACTGTCATAATGCTGAACAATTGCTGAATGAACGGTCGTAACTCAGGGACTCGAATTATAAAAACAATATTGTTGAGTGATGTTTATGTCATTTCAACAAATTACTATTAGCAGTTTCATCTTTATAGGGCGATTTTTGAATATATTTTAGTGCACGTGTCAATCTTTAAGTCAACTTAAATGTGCCTGCTGTGACGGGTAATGGGTTTGTGAAAAGACACCTTTATCCAATTTTGGGTAATTTACCCAGGTTTGGGAATCACTGTTCTACGTGATTGCGTACAAGTCCTGATTGTCCCAGTATGATTCCAATTTAGGACCCAAGTACCAGGTAAGAAAGTTATGCCCCCTTGAATATTTATACTTAGTTATACATCACATTTAAAAACTGCCCATCTTCCTCACAGAGACTCTGGGAAGTGTATACTTTTGGATTGCAGTTCCCATCATGAGTACTGGCACACACATTGGGACTAAAGAGGGTTGGCACCAGGAATTATATGATACTATATTTTCTCTATTTCTGGATAATTGGAGCAAGCAACTGAAACAGTATTCTAATGATCAAAGACAATAGAGCTGAACACTGGTCTCCCATATCCCTCAATAAAAGTAGCTCAAGCAGTGCTGCTATAATAGAAACAATACTATAGATCACACAGGTAAGTTTATAAGTGAACACTATATAGCCATAAGAAAGTCACATTTTAGTTATGGAGATAGGCCACTCAGGAGCATAAGCTTAGTTTCTATGCCAGTTTCTCTCCAGATTAGGTTTTTAAGTCATTTGAAGCAACATATAACTGTTACATAACAAAAAGGACAGCTAAGAACCAAAGTGAAGTATTTGCCTTGGATGAAATATTTAATTTTGGTTTTAAATTCTAACACCTCAATTTTCATAGAAACCTTTTATTATTTTTTTGAAATGTTAAATAGGGGAGATTGCTTAAGTATTATAAATGTTACTAATTATGGAAAATAAATCTGCACAAAGCATTGTTTTGTCCCTGCTTTTTAGTCATCCTCAGCTCAATTCTCAGACCCTTTACAATATATACCTTGAGTATGAACCTATGAGAATCCATAGTTTACAGATCAATAATCCTTAAAGCAGGTACAGACAATCTTACCTCAAGATCCCATTTTTCAGGCCTTTCCTTGCTAGAAGCTTTAAAGAAAAAAAGATTTCAGTAGTCCCTGATTCCTTTTCCTAGTGTAATTTTTATAGGAGGAAGCAAGAAAATCAAGACGGGAGTTTCCTTGTCTCTTCTAGCAAAAATAAAGTGCAGTTTTGCAAAGTAGCAAAACCACAATGATGGCTCTTTCTTGCTGCCCAAAGCAAGATCTAGAAGGGTGGATCCCAGATCACAGCTGCATGTAACTTTAAGTGATTCACCAGCTGAAAGGAGTCTCCTCTCCTCTCCTCTCAATGCCTCTGCAAGCCAAATATACAAGCTGGTCCCTTGATTCTAACCAGGATGGAGAATATTTTGGTAGCCAGGGGGCTGGGTCTAGCATTTATAGAAGAAGCTGAGGGTCCCAGCAGATTAAGTGAGATACCAAGTACACAAGACCCATGCTTTTCTTCTCAACATCTAAGGGAATATTCATTTGTGTTTCTGGAAATCTGTTTAAAGAAACAGAAATATGGTTTGCATGTGACTTCTATAGTTGACATATGTCTCAAAATAGCAGGAAACTGTGCCACTTTTGACAACTGCAATCAGCAATTTAGTAAAAGAATTGAGATACTCTATAGCAGGGGTGTCAAACTGGCAGCCAATGGGCCAGATGCATCATACACAGGCCCAGCCCACTCCAGCTCTGCGAAGGGGAAAAAAACAGTGACAGCAATGTGAGTTTAACATCCGTGCTCTATAGTGTCTCAGAATTTCAGATTGTCTACTCTTATCCTAAACCTGTGATGGCGAACCTATGGCACACATGCCACAAGTGGCCCGCAGAGCCCTCTCTGTGGGCATGTGCGCCGTCGCCCTAGTTCAGCCAGCTGGTCATCTGGTTTCCGGTGCTCTCGCGAGTGCATGTGCACACCTTCAGGTTTGGGCACTCTGTGCCTAAAAGGTTCACTATCACTGTCCTAAACCAATTATAAAATTAAATGATACATTGGAAAACCAACAGACATCCTCTGGTCATGTGGAATGACTGACCTGTTCAGCCTTCTGGTGGAAAATAGCTGACATATCCAGCAAGGTGCTGCGTTCATCCAAGGCTGCAGCAAATGCCTTCCATTCCTGTTCCAACTGGTTGGCAATCTGCTTGATTTGTTGTGAAGCATAGTGACCGGACTCCACCAAACGATTGGCTACCGACATTATGCGATTTATGTTCACATACACATTCTATTAAAAAAAAAAAAGGAGGCGGACAAGATTACTAAGGAGACTAAACTTGATGGTTTGACTTAAAAACCAGAATCAGCCAAGATAAAAGCTTTCTGCTAATATCTTTATAGTAGGCACCTTGTGTAAGCATCAGAGGTCTGCATGAAGAGAAATTATCCAGTTATTATTTAGGAGGCAAAAAAGTACGCTTTCAGTATGCTGAATTGAAAATATAGAATATTGAGTTTCTGTAAACACTATTCTAAAGCTAGACTTCTTCTCAAGCTCTGACTCAACAACATCTACAGGACCCTTATCTCTGTTTTTTATATATATATGGAGCTTAATCAATATAAACCAGATTTTTCTTAAAAACAAAAATCCAAGATACGATTGTTGGTGGAAGCTCTGCTACCAAATGCATAATACTAGGAACAACCATATTAAAAATACTCCCCTACGGAGAAAAAATGAAATCATGCTTTTTTTACATCCATAACAAAACATTAAATGACAGCTCTGGTTACAGGTTGAAATAAAATGGGCAAGAAACTACCCTGTTTCCCCGAAATAAGACATCCCCTGATAATAAGCCCAATCGGGCTTTTGAGCGCATGGCAATAAGGCCAAGCGTTTATTTCAAGGTTCAAAAAAATATAAGACAGGGTCTTATTTTTGGGGAAACACAGTATTTAGTGCCAAGCAGAAAGGAAGTCATAAGAAAAACATAATAAATTATCCTTTGATACAAGTCAACATTTCCTCTTTCACACTCTGCATCTTTACTATATTTTGTGTCTAAATAAATGGTATGATTGCATTGAATTAGATATGCAAAATTCTAAAATCTAAATTGCAATTATTAAACATGACATCCTGGACTCCAAACAGGCACCCACCCAATATTTCTGGTAACTCCTTGGGTATCTGACAAATGTTCTGTTCCTCATATTTTTTTACATTACATGCTGCAAAGTAAAACACCCTTCTCCAGGTTTATTTTGTTTTCATCTTGATTGTCAAATCATCTCAACTTACACTGGCTTATAACAACATACTAAAATTTAGTAAGTTTTTACCCCTGTAACAGGATATAACATACCATAGTACTTTCCGAGAAAAAACATTTTGCTGGATGACAACAAGATGTAGTGACCACTAGCATTCTGATAAAGTAGTGCTTTGTAACTTCTGAGAATTTATTTTGTGAAAGGGCAAGCTTTCCCTTCCCAAAAGCCACATGGCATGAGAGCTTGCACATATTTTCAGATTATAACATTACTCATTAGGCTAAAATATTGGGAAACCCTGACATACACTGGTCTAACTGAAACACAGGAAGCTATTGCAATTATCTAGTGTGATACTACCAGCTTCTTATCTTTTATTTTAAATGACTAGGCAGTCAACATGGTATATATGGCATTGATCCTTAAATCATAAGAAAACGTAATTGACTGTTCCCATGTTTTAGGACTCTCTACTTGATTCTGGAAAAGTAAAGACAAATGCCAATTTTTTGTGCCAATGCCATTTCCAACTCATCACCATTTACTTTAAGGAGCAATAGAAAAACTGAGCCATAATCAGAAATTAGCCAAAGGAAACACATTAAGGGGAAGACAAACCCTGAATATACTGCACTTTTGAACTGATGTAAATAACTAATGTTAATAATGGACCTTTTTTTAAAAATGTTCCTTCAAGGTTGTATAAGAAGCATAAAAGCTGCTTAATCGATTACAGGGTAATTTTAGAAAAAAATCAGAACTTCAGATTTGGGTGGGGAGAGAGACTTCAAGAAAAGAATCACATTTTAGACATTGGCTTTCCAGTTCAACTATATTCTTGACTTGGTCTCATTTGCTTTCAAATTGGATGACAGATTTCACTTTCATGGCACCACAAAATCAAGCTCATCATTCTATAATCTGATTAAGTATGCATCTTTCCAATGCTAAGAGAGATATACAGAAGTGTGATAATGGAAAAACCATTTTTAAAAATTTAAGTGTAAAGTTTTGCTTTCTTTAAAGTGGGCAAGGGTTCTTCTGAAAGAACTACAGCTTTGAAAGGAATTTTCCTTTTTGTTTTGTTTATTCAGCCTACAGGTGCCTGCTTCAGTAATATGATCCTGCTCTCCATAAATAAGGAAGAGCTGTACATAAATTGACAGGAACAGAGAAACAAATTTTGTTCCAGAAAAGGAACACTACAGGTTGTGTTGTCTTCTGGGACAGATGTAAGTGATACATCTGTTAGGATCATGTCAGTATATAAAAAAACTTAATTTAGATAAGTTTCTACTTTTCTCTAGAAAAGACGTAACCATTTTTGAACCATCCCTTTCATGAGTGGCATATTGCAAACTGCCTGATTAGAAGTCAAATATGACTTCATATGAATAAAGCATTAAGGAAAACATAAAAGTCTATTAAAGGCTAAACTTCCATGCTTTTTTTAAAACAAAAAAGAAATTCTGATGATGTTACCTAGTCAGGTAATGAATCATCTGCCAGCAAAAATCAGAGAGCACCAAGGACTCCACAATTCAACCTTGAGCTACATAAATTCACTTCTATTTTAACTAAGGAAAACCCAAACAGACCTCTTGATAAGTAGCCCTAAGAAGTTCAAAACTGCTGTCAAAATAAGTCACTTCCAAACTGCAGAAGTTCAAAACTGCTGTCAAAACAGGTCACATCCAAATTGTAGATCCAAGGGAAAGTAATGCCCAGGAGAAACAAGCCACAATTTAAAAGTTGAATAAATCCTAGCATTTGTTTTATTAATGCATTTCCATTTCAAAACCCCTCTTAAGAACTGTCAATTAAATGCTAGGTCCATTCAGTCATTAGGCTTGAAAAGTATTTTATTCTTTCTTTGGGAATTCTACGAGTTACCTATTCCCTTCCAAACTGTACAGCATCTGACTCTGTGTGTTTGTGACAGAAAAGACAGAAACCCTCCCCCCCCACACACACACTGTAGTACTTTTAAATATTACTTCAACTTTTTGAATGGCAGTGTCTAGAAGTTTTATATATTTAGATATATGTGTAAATGTATCTAACACACACACACACACACAATGATTCTTCTGTTAAATTCTCCTTTACATTTGTGTGTTACCTAATCGAGCAAGCTATGTTCTTCTCAATCTCTCTTCTCTCCTATTTATTTACAATGGATTCTCCCCCAGGCTTTCCATTACCCTGCTTTCAGTGGGGATCAGAAACCAAAGCTGTGTATTCTTTGGTATTAAAAAGAACAAGGTGTATCAAAAAGATGAAGTGCTCTTGCAAAATTCTTACCATACAGTTCATAGCAAAATGGTTGTGCTGTGTCTGAAGTTCCATAGCATGAGGGTGACTGGCTCCAATTTCTGTGTAGCTGTTCAAAAACAGGCCTTTATTGTGTGTGATCCAGTCAAACATCTAAAGAAAGCAAAAATTAATGTTCAGCACAGAAGTGGACAGAGGCTTAAAACATTTGCCTATTATCATATAAATGACTTACAATTTTAGCAAAGCTTTACAATGGCACACAGCTGAGCAAGACAGTCATGTAAATAACCATTTAGGTAGGTAGTAACAATTGCCTTGAGGCAACTAGTTGGCTCTTTTAGTTTCTATGTTGTTTGGTTGAAAATATGCTTGTATATACTCTCCAAAATGTATTTGGCTGATCCCTGCTCCCTCCAATGGATTAGGTAAGATTTCAAAAGATGAATAAACTGAAAAGGTGGCCGTTTAATGAAAAAAGGAAACTTCATTTATAAGGGCTTGGCAGCATACCAACAAGCACTAACAAATTGAGGAGTATTATCAACCAATATGATCATATTGATCAGCTCCAATTTCAGCTCTATTTTTGACAGTTCAGTTTTTGAACTGTCTTCAAAATTAACCCCAAGCATAAATTGTCAGAGCTGATAACTGATGTCAAGATATTCCTGTTTGGAAAGGATCCAAACTGGTACTTCACCCTAAGCAGACTGCAGGCCATCAAAACAATCTATGACACTAGTGACAGTACTAGATCCAGAAATACCCTCAGTTCACTATTTTAAGAATAATGCAATCCTTTTCAGAACAGACCAAATGTAGTCCATTTGAGCAGATGTGCCATTCATCAAGCACACCTTATTCTTGTGTGGACAGAACTTCATTCATTGGGCTTCATCAGGTTCATTTCTGTGTAGAGCCACTGATTTGGGATATTTTCTGCTACACCAGTTTAGATTGAAAAGTGAGGTAAAGCTGAATATCAACTGTGTATTGTTAACTACCGTATTTTTCGGTGTATAAGATGCACCTTTTTACCCCCAAAAAGGAGGTGAAAATCTGGGTGCGTCTTATATGCCGAATGTAGCCCTGCCCACCTGCCGGCCCCTACCCTTTGGCCATTTTCGGGCAGTTCCAGGTGGCAGAGATCTGGGTCGGGGCACAGCCTGAGGAACAACCCTCTTTGGGATGGTCGGGGAGGGGGGGGGGGGGGAAATCTGCCTGGCAGCTTCGGGGAACAAGGCAGGTGCCACGATTTGTGGCTGGTCACCCCTCTGGCTGCCCAGCAGACAGCTTAGGGCAGGCAATGGCCGCAATGACTTCACTCCCCTGCAATGTAGGAGCTGCCGCCTAAGCCCTCTGCGCCCAGGAGCTGAGCAAACCAAACGAGGGCGCCTAAAGAAAAATGCCCCTCCTTTCCAGCCACCGCTGCCCGGATTCCCCAACGCAATAATCAGAGCTGCGTTCCAGGCGGTGGGCGGCCAGTTCCCCTGCAATGTGCAGCGGGGAACTGGGAACCGTTTTGGATTCAGGGTGGGGATTGCAGCACTTCCGCCTGAAAGTGCTTTTCTTCCTGTAAAAGCACATTCAGGCGGAAGCACTGCAATCTCCACCCCGAATCCAAAACGTTTCCCAGTTCCCCGCTGCACATTGCAGGGGAACTGGCTGCCCGCCGC
>WNWU01000057.1:1646598-1680909 GCA_012654045.1 Ptyas mucosa
TTCCCAGTTCCCCGCTGCACATTGCAGGGGAACTGGCTGCCCGCCGCCTGGAACGCAGCTCTGATTATTGCGTTGGGGAATCCGGCAGCGGTGGCTGGAAAGGAGGGGCGTTTTCTTTAGACGCTCTTGTTCGGTTCGCTCGGCTCCTGGGCGCAGAGGGCTTAGGCGGCAGCTCTTACATTGCAGGGGAGTGAAGTCATTGTGGCCATTGCCTGCCCTAAGCTGCCTGCTGGGCGGCCAGAGGGATGACCAGCTGCAAATCGTGGCACCCGCCTTGTTCCCCGAAGCTCCCAGGCAGATTCCCCCCAGACCGTTCCAAAATGCTGGTAGGCAGAGGTAGAATTCTTGTTTTCTTGATTTCCTCCCCCAAAATTAAGGTGCGTCTTATACTCTGATGCATGTTATACACCGAAAAATACGGTAAGTTCACTACTTCAAATTATATCCCCCAATGGCTTTCACATAGGTAGATATTGAATTGCATGGACATAAAGGTGAGGACCACTGTGACCCTGCTGCCATGGAATGGGTCTAAGACCACTGCGCGATTTTCTGAGAATATTTAGTCAACTAGAAGTGGAACTTAAAAAAATAGTGCTTCTATCTCAGACAGTTCAGGAAGATATTACATCAATGCTATTGAAAGCTGTTAAAGATAATTCACAGATCTCTGTTCTGTCTGTTACTCTCAGAGAGAAATATATCCACAGGGTGACCAAATTTGAAATGAATTTGAAAAAATCAACGTCATGCAGGAATGCTTGGAGTTAGTCATCATCCACACACTGGAGCATCTTATCTGATAATAAAGGTTGGGTTGCTAATTTTTTCCTTATTCTCCACTCTATGTCTGTGGTTGATTTCTTCCTAGTGGCCTGGATCTTCTTTCAAAAGATCTGGTATCGTTATCAGAATTAATAATAACATGAATTAATGATGTCCCAGATTCACCTAGCTATTCCCTTCTCACTAGCTGTAGCAAATAAAAGACAAACAAATATAGCTAGTTTTCATTTAGTGATCATAAATGGGATTGGAAACACAGTCATTAACTGAAGCTCTCATCAAATGAAACAGTGATTGTGCTTATTTTACTTCAGCTTTCCTTTCCTTTCCATTTCTGTGAATGTCATAAATGTGAGGAATGGTTACAAAGTTATTTTTCAACCTCACTGTAACTGCAAATGGTCGCAGTCACTAATAAGGATTACCTGCACGCATAACTAGTTGAATTTATCCATGAGCATAATCTTCATCTTCAGGCCTCAACAGCTGGAATTTATTCAACAATAGTGGACTTACACAGTGCTTTGGATACCTCTTCCAAGATATCTTCTTTAATTATGAAATACCAGATGTGACCAAATTTACCTGGCTATGCCATCTCCTTACCATATTAAGACATTGAGGGTATAATCAATTCCCTTTCGAAGTCGAAGTATTACAAATGTTTCACTATTCAGAACAAACATCCAATAATACAAAAAAATACAATGAATGATATAAAACAATTCCTTCCTTGCCATAAAATAAGCTCAGTAATGAATTCTCATAATTACTAGATTGGATTCATCATGTTTCCTTCATTTGCTTTTTAGCCACTGTTCTATTTAGTTTATTACTCTCAGCTCCAAGAATCCCAGGTAATTCTGGCAAGCACCAAGGAGTCATGGTGGCAAGTGGTTAGAATGCAATATTGCAGGCTGACACAGTCCACTGCCAGAAATTCGATCCTGACCGACCCATAGTTGACTCAACTTTCCATCTTTCCAAGGTCAGTAAAATGAGGACCCAGATTGTTGGGGGCAATACGCTGACATTTGTAAACTGCTTAGAGAGTGCTATAAAACACTATGAAGTGGTATATAAGTCTAAGTGCTATTGCTAAGCTAAAGGAGATAGTGGCAAGGGGATTAATTTGTTTATTTTTTATTAAACAAATTTATATAATCACTCGTGCATCTGGGCAGCTTATAACATTGAAATATCACAATGCAAAAACCCATAATCCCCCCGACCTGCTCAATTATCATATGGTAATGGGCAAGTCAGAGGGCTTCAACATAAGTGTCTACCATAACCATGAAAGCCACAGTGCAACGGGGGAAAAGACACTGATAATCTCAATGGAGTTGTCCATGACAGTGGGATGTCAAATCCCAGTCCAGATCAGCAGTTTTCTTTTTAACTCAGATAACTAAATCCAGGGTATGATTTCCTCTAGGTGTCAGGTCAATGACATACTTAGATAGTTCCATTTGTTGTAATGATATCCATAAAATCCTGGGTGGCACCAGACTGACTAGCTTCAGCAACTACAGTACATTGTGGTCCCTCAGGACTATCACTTGGGAAAGCTCTGAGATCATACCATCTGTTCAGGAAAGGAGACTGCTGAGTCACAAAATAGGGTTGAAAAATCTGTCCTCCATCCCCTTCAGTGATTCCAGGAGCAAATAACTATCTTGTTGACCCTGAAGGCACGTTTTAACTGAGATATTCAGAATTTCTACTTCTGTAGTGTAGTTGGTTGAGAAGAAATGTCAACAATTAAATTTAGACAATAACAAAATAAATGCCTTTTTAAAATAAACAATAAAGTGAAAGAAATGGATACCTGAGATTAAATTAAAAGAAAGCCTTGAAAAAAATTTCAGGCTACATTTGAATAAATATATTATAGAATATTTCACAGTCAGATATGTGTAAAACAGATTAGAAATTCTCTTTTGAACCAAAATATTTAGGACATCAACTCATCATTTTGAATAAGATACTCCTAACCTAAATTTGATGTTGATATGCGCTCAAGGAGGGAGCTTTAATTTAGAAAGTTTTAGAAAGAAAGTTTTAATTTACTACATACTATACTTGAGATCTTAGAAATGAGAATATCAATCAACATGAAGTTTTGGCATGGCTATTTGGAATTTGGGGGAGGAGAGTTAAACCATCTAACTACAACTCTTTTTTTAAAAAATGCACTTATTCATTAGCTAATGAATGCTTGTTTGTTTTCTTAGCAGCTATTTAGTTAAGATGGTATAGGTGTAATTTAAAAGAGTCCTATAAAATATCCAAATAATAATATCTTGGGTGGTTCTCCGCTTTATAATCTGCTAAAGCTTTGATACAAGCCCATGTGTTATAGCCATAATTCTCTGCTGCTACAATAAACAAACACAAATATTCTCCAATGCTATGTACTGGAGTTGGAGCTGGGTTTACCATCCAATTTGTCTGTCTTATCATCTCCCTAGAGATAAGCAAAGTAATAAAGAAAACCTCTGTAAAACCAAGATGCTCCAAAGAGCTCTGAATTTGAATGTAAGTATAAGGTCAGCTGCCCAGATGCCTTTACTTTAATAGCAAAGATTAAGTAGGAAATCCCAGCAGACACAAATATTGATTCAAACGTACAGTAAGTTAAAATTCTGTTGTAATCAAAAACAGTTCAATTTGAGCTATGGCATCTCTAAAAGCACCGAATACAAAATTTCTTATGGAATAAACATTCATGGACCAGCCTACTTCATTATAATAATGATAATCAGACATAGCAAACCTGAAATGTAAATACAATGATATCCACAAGTTTTTTGCTTAGAATAAAACAGTGCAAAACCCAAATGTATGTTACATTCTAACAACATTCTTTTCACTTATTTAATTCTCTAGGGTATCCGGCTACAGAAGAAAAATATGAGATTAGAATTTGTTCCAACGCATGTTTATCATCTTCTGTTGTCACTGGCAAAAAAGGATGAATCAATCATATATTTCCAGATGCTTCTTTCCAGCCCCTGCTGAATCTTAAATTTTGGGGAACATTTCCTGTATGTATGGGATGCTGGATCCAATCTATTTTCCATGCAGGAAATCTGTCTCCGCATAAGGATATAAATTAGGTAAAATCTATTCAGATCTTCTCAGCAATTCAATCCGCTAAGAAAACTTATAAACCTCTAAACAGAAAACACCATAATTTTTTTGAATATCTATAAAAATGAAATCCAAACAATGGAATATTAAGGCACGGCTAAACAACAGGGACATGCACAACATTCCAAATCAAACTCTTTTCAAATTCAGAACTTCCTATTTCTTATCTATGTTTCAACTTTGAGGAACTTTTTTTAGGTGTGAAACTGCTGGTTTCCAGTACTCTGGAATTACCTTATTTTTAGTACCTTATTTTTAGGACTATAAGACGCACTGGTATATAAGGCACACCATGATTTCGAAGAGGTAAGCAAGGGGAAAAAATTTTTTTTGCCCTCACCGCCTCCCTGGAGCACTCTGCAGGTCTCCCAAACCCTCTGCGTGCCCTGTTTTTGCAAAAAATGAGTGCATTTTTTGCAAAAACGGAGGTGTTTTTGCCCCCCCAGCCCACAGGAGCACTCTGCAAATCTCCCAAAAGAGGCGGGGCTTTGGGAGGCCAAAAATAGCTGTATTTGGTGTATAAGGCGCACCAACATTTCCACCCTCTTTTGGGGGGGGGGGGCAAAAGTGCGTCTTATACTCCGAAAAGTACAATAGTCCACACTCATACCGTGTTTCCCCAAAAATAAGACCCTGTCTTATATTTTTTTGAACCCCGAAATAAGCGCTTGGCCTTATTTTCAGGGAGGTCTTATTATTTTGGGGTGCATGGAGCGAGACGGGGATCCTCTTGCCGTCTTACCTGATTTCCAGCTTTGTCTCCCTAATCCTAACCAGAGGAAATGGCGGGGACTGGCTGCGCATGCGGTTAAATATTTTCAGGGAGGGCTTATTTTGGGGGGATGTCTTATTTTCAGGGGAGGTCTTATTTTGGGGGGAGGTCTTATTTTCGGGGAAACACTGTAGGTGTCTCAAATTACGTGGAATGGTTGTTTCCCATTCCAAGTAAAGCACTTTGCACTTAAAAGCTGGATACTTCACATTCAAAAAGGTTCAGTGTTTTTCATAGCCTTAGTTGCCACGTTTCCTCCAAATCCCATCTATCTATCTATCTATCTATCTATCTATCTATCTATCTATCTATCAGTTCGATTTATATACCGCTCTTCTCCAGAGACTCAGGGCGGCTTACAATGCATTAAGCAATAGCCTTCATACTTTTGTATATACCTGCTTAGTAAGGCTATTTGGCCCCCTTAAGCGTATTCTATTTTAAACAACATCAGTTTATTGCCCCCACAAACCGGATCCTCATTTTACCTACCTTGGAAGGATGGAAGGCTGAGTCAACCTTGACCCTGGTGAGAATTGAACTCGTAGTAATTGCAGGCAGCTGGCAGCTAAGTGCTACTTTAACAGCAGTTTAGTTTGCTGCGCCACCAAGGCTCTTCCCATTATTAGCTAATGCTATGAGAAAGACCCTATTTGAAGACTGAAATTAGAATAGCCTGAAAGACTATGCACCCTATGCTGGGGTGAAATCTAAAATTTTTTGCCACCGGTTCTGTGGGCATGGCTTGGTGGTTGTGTGACTGGGTGGGCGGGGCCAACATGACATCACTCACATCACTCTTTCTTTTCTTTCTCTCTCTCTCTTTCTCCCTCCCTCCCTCCCTCCCTCTTTCCTTCTTCTCTTTCTCTCCCTTCCTTTCTTTCTCTTTCTTTCTTCTCTCTCTCTTGTCAGCCCAGTCATTCCGGCGGGGCAGCAGCTGATGGAGCCAACTGCCCCACATTCCAGCCGCCCAGGAAGCCTCACCCTGCCTCCACTTGCTAGCCCTGCATCCTGTCGCTCGTTGGTGGCTCCCACTCCTGCTCGCTGCTTCTTAGTCGCCGCCAGCCTGCTACTGCCTCTTAGATGAAAGGCGGACAGGAAACAGCAGGCGCTCGGGTAGGCACAGGCCGCTTCCATGCTTGCGCAGAGGCCCCAAGCCTGATCGGGAGCAACATCACTGCCCAGGCTGCCCAGGATTACTCAGGATTTGCCCAGGAGTAATCAGGACTCAGTAGCCTAGGCAGCACAGGATTAATTAAGGCTTGCTAGCCTGGAAGAGGTGCAGGTGAAGCTGTGCGCCAGTTGCATGACTGGGGGGGAGGAGTCAGGGGGGAGTAGCGGGATGGTGTGCACTGGGTGCGTCCCCAGTCATTGGCTGGATGCAGGTGGCGGGACCCGAGGTGGAGGGGAAGGCAAGTGGGTGGCAGTTGCCCAAAGGCCCCGTGGAAACCAAACGCACCAGGTCCAAAAGGCGAGCGAGCCTTGCCATGTTCCCCCAAGGCAGCTCTTCTTCAGCTGAGCACAGCGGGTCCCCCTTCCCGACTGCCAGTGTCGGCCTAACATCTGCCCGTCCTCCCAAGACTGCCCATGCACACCCCAGCAGAGCGGCTCTCCCCACTGGAGGCTTCTGCGCCTCTCACATTGCTTCTTCACCGGTGGACCTTCTGCGCATGCGCAAAAAGTAAAAAAAACCCACATTACTTCCTGGTTAAAACCAGGAAGTAACAAAACCCAGTCAGGTGGGCGGAGCTTTGCTCTGCCATCACTACCGGATCGCCAAACCAACAACAATGATCGCTACAGGATCGTCCAATCCGGTCCGAACCGAGAGCATTTCACCCCTGATCCTATGTCCTTTATTTGACTTCTACTTATATAGAAGCTTCAAAAAGCTATTTCAATAGAAGGGAATAGTATATAACTGTCTTGAGAGTTTTCCAATGTTTTAGCTATTGATGAAAATGTATGGTTAAAAGCTTGCTGGGTCTCCTGAAAAAGCCCTCTGTGAAAGAAAGAACTTTAGAAATGTTGATTTTCAGCCCAGAAAAAAAATGGCAGGAATCCCAAAAAAGAACAGGCTACAGTAATAGTAGTGAACTGATTATGATTTTATTGGGCTGTTTGTTCTGTGTTGGTTCCTAATTGCAAACCAGACTTGAAGCCAACCTTGGCTGAGAACAGCATGTACATATGTGTAAGGGTAATAAGATATCTCACGCCAATCCCAGTGTTATGGTTAATTTGCCTAAATCATCAAATTAGCTAGGTGAAAGTGATTTATAATAACAATAACAATAAATATTACTGCAGTATCTTATGCTTTTTCCTAGTCTTGTTTTTTAGATATAGCAAGTTTCTGCAGCGTGATTTATTCTGAATTGTGCAAAGAATTGGTATCAGAATTATCATCAATCAAGGACGCATAAGAATAAAAAAGGAAGGATAAAAATAAATAAACACTTAATTTAAAAAACTGCCGAATTGTTAAAAAAAATTAAGGAATCTGAAAATTAGAGGCCAAAATTCCACTTACCTCTTTTTCCTTTAAGTATGTATGCATATATGTATGGCTCTCTCTGTCTGTGTGCATATCATAATTTACAACTGCCTTCCTTAAATTGTCTCCAGTTGTATTAAAAGAATCCCACATATCTGGTGGGCATCAGCTTGGAAAAGGTTGCTTCAGACCAAGCTTAATAACTAATGGGGGCTCTGCAACATCATAATTTGCTAGGAAAGCCACCTCTTCTTCCTGAAGCATTAATCATCACATACTTCCTATGCCTGAATGGCCAGAACAGATGAATCATAAAATCTAGGTTTTAAAAGGGAAAAATGCAGGATGCTTCCACAGAACCAAGTGCTAATATGCATAGCCCAATCACCTAAAATCAGCTCGTAAAAGTTGACATTTACCTTCTCTGCATCCTGCTCAAAAAGTCTGAGCTGAAAGCATTGGTCTAATTTCAATTTCCGTACGTGCCACATCTGATGCAGATGCTGCCGTGTTGAGTGCAGCCGGTCCAACATAGTAGATACTTTCGGCAAGAGGTTCTGTAGATCCGCATTTCCAGACCCGGAGTTCTTTTTGGGGAAAGTCTCGCTGCTCTGTATCCTCTGCAGTAGCTTTTGCCCTTCCAAGTCCAGGTCCTCAATAGGAGCTTTAATGACCTTTTTCTTCAATTGTGAATGCTCCTCTATCATACTCCTGGCTGCCTCCAAGTCCTGAGGCAAATCCTTTTTGGCCAATATATCCTGCAGCTCCTCCAATCTAGAGAGCATATGAGTGGCATTGCTAATATAATCCTCAAAGGCAACCCTGATTTCTATCCATTCTTCGTGGTTATATTCCAAACAGCCATCAAATTCGTGAGTTAACTGAGAAGGGTCGACAACTTTGGTAAGGCCTTCCAGAGACACCATGTTTGTCTGAAAAGCAAGGATTAATTGTTAGCTATGTGACATGGTATATTAAAGCACACAAATATGCACACTAGGCGCGATGACAAATAACATATGAAACCCAATGAGCAGAACATGAAGTAACACCAGTTTTAATTGTTCTATTGACCACTCTATCTTTTCTCCATATACGTGGGGTTCTTTCAACACTTTTCATAAATGGCTAAGGGATATGAATTTAGATTAGGCAAGATCATCCTGAAAGATGATAGTTTTAAGATGGCCAAGTTTCCCAGTACTGTGGCTGAACCAAGATTTCACTACACATAGCCTGGCTATAGATTTTTTTTTTTTTAAATCAAGTGATCTCTTAGGCAAAAGGTAAGAATCCGTTTCAGAATCAGGGGACCAAAGTTTAACATGAATATATAGAGCTAACTCATTTGGTCCCATTTTGCATTTATAGGCAGTTCTCAATCGCGGGCATACAAGAACAAACTCAGTTAATTACAGGTAATCTTTGATTCATGACGGTAATTGAAACCGGTATTTTCAACATTAAGCGATGTGGACATAAAGCACGACTTCATGCGACTGCAATGCTTGACAACGGCAATCCCAACATTCTCCATTCCCATCATTAAATGAGGATCGTGGGTTATTAAGCAAGTCCTGTGCAGTTTGCAAGAAGGTTGGCAGGCAAGTAAAACACGGTGAGGCAGGGGATGGCTGCTGTTTAACAGGGGGAGGGTGTGCAAGCAGCTCACGAAGCATGGTGAGAGCGTGGCAGGGTCGGGGTGGCTGCTGCCAGGCGAGTGTGAGTGACTTACCGGAGTGATTTGTAACCTTCCCTCTGCCTTCCCCATTGACTGTGCTGGTGGGAAGCCAGCAGGGAAGGTTGTAAATGATGATCATTTGGCAAGTATCCAGACTGGAATCACATGGCTGTGGAGGTGCTGTGACAGCTGGAAGTTTGATGACTGGTTATAAGCCTCCTTTTTCAGTGCCATTGTATGCCATTGAATAGTCACAGAATGATCAGTAATCTGTGACTACTTATGTATATATGTATGTATGTGTATAGTGGCATAAAGTCTGATGATGATTATAGCAATAAAAACATTCCCCCTCCGAAACTAACACAAATTAATGCAAAGTACTAAACTCATATGTGGAGTCAACTTCAATTCCCAGTAGTCAAGATTACAATGTCTTCTTAAATTATAAATATTTAATTTTGCTTCCTGAAAAACTATATATGAACCCTGACAGTTCTCTCTCAAGAGGGAGAACAGAGACAACGGTGGGCAGAATCCTGACTCATAATCTTACTAATTTCATGGATGAGACAAAGCTACCTCGTGTGTTGATCTTAAAATCCAAGATGGTTCGCTGGTAACTTGCTCTTCTGGTGAATTTTAACATTTTACAGAACAAACACCCATATTGGTTTATATTTTGTAATTGTTCCCCCATAGCTTGTATCGTGCAATTAGCTACATGAACTAGGAAATCTCATTTCAATGTTCACCCAAAAGTCAGAATTTGAAGCCAAAATTTGGATTTATAATTCCATGCAAAGAAGGCTAATATAGGAAGGTACAAAATAAAATAATCTGAGGTGTCTCCAATTCAGATTTACCAATTTCATTATTCTTGTTGCAAAAGCCCAAGAAATACATTAATCCAAACTGGAGTTATCACTAAAGCAGGGAATAAGGCCATGCCAAGAAACTACTTCCAATACTGAATATGCCAATTGGCCCTTCTCCCTGGAACCTTTATCTAATGCACAAATGTGTACAGGGAAGCATTAAAACTTGTGGAGAAGCATCTGTGTGTATTCACAACAGAGCACAGGATGTAATCTGGTTCAGCATGTATAACCATTATACAAGGCCCCCACGAAGGCAAGGTGCATGTAAAGTTTATCTTTCTTTCTCTCTGGCAAGATATACCCTATTTTTTGGTGTATAAGACACACTCCCCTCCCCCCAAAGTGGGTGGAAATGTCTGTGCGTCTTATACAGCGAATGCTGCTGAAGCCCTGCCCACTCACCAGCCCCCACACTTTGGCCTCTGCCTCCCAGCAATTTGCCTCCTTGCAGCAAACAGTCAACAGCCTGGTCAGCTTCAGCACAGCCTGATTTAGCACGAGCAGCTGACTGGCGGTTGGATCTGCCTCCTGGAATACCACCTATCAGCTGTTCCAGGCTGCGGGGATCGCTACCACCCATCGCTGCTGCTGCCCATTGCCGCCTCTGCATGCCCCATTTTTGGCCCGTTCTAAGGACGGGGATAGATGGTGGCAATCTCCGCCGCCTGGAACTGGTCAAAAATGTGATGTGCAGAGGCTGAAAATGGGGCACACAGAGGCCGAAAATGGGGCGCACGGAGGTGATGATAGGTGGTGCAGCAGTGATGGGCAGCGACAGCAGCGATGGCAATCCCCACAGCCTGGAACAACTGATAGGCAGTATTCCGGGAAGCCAATCCAACTGCCAATCAGCTGCTCGCACTAAATCAGGCTGTGCTGAAGTTGACCATGATGTTTGCTGTTTGCTGCAAGAAGGCAAATTGCTGGGAGGCAGAGGCGGGTTTTTTTCCCCTTGTTTTCCTCCCCAAAAGCTAGGTGCATCTTATAGTCCGGAGCATTTTATAGTCCGAAAAATACAGTCGGTACTTTAGAGATATTCTGCTTCAAAACTCTTAGGCCGAAACAACAGTCCCCACCACACTCTATCCTCAAACAAGTAGCAAAGGAAAGCCCTTCCTCCAAAATTTGAAGTTCAGTACAAATATCCCAGTTCTATTTACTCCATTTAATCAATCATCCAACAGCAACAGTTCCCTAAGTGGCATAGAAAATGGATCAATTTAAGAAACACAATTCCTGTGAGCTATATTTGCAGCATATAAAAAGCAAATAAGTAAATAAAATAGTACTAAGACAGGCCAGGATGGATGGAGTATACCTAATTCCTGGCCCTCCTTGGTCTCTTAAGCAGCTTTCACTACCATCATTCATGGAAATTTTCTGATGAAGTGACTCAGGAGTGGGAGGCACAGTCTGCCAGTGATGGTTCCTATAGCTGGTTCCAATCGGGGAGTTGGGGTGGCATCCATCCCTTGGTCTGTGTTTTGCAAGGCACTACAAGGTTTAATTTTCTTCCCACTGCTATTTGCAATATATATTTTAAAACCCTGGGTGAGGTTATCTATTAGCATTATACATCTCCATATGGTGCCTAGATTCAGGTCTGGATGGGGAAGAATTCGCTTCAGTTCAACCCTGACAAGATTGAGGGGACAGGGGTTTTATACCCTTTACTAAAAGGTCTAATGAGTTTCCATTCTTAACTCTGAATAGGGTTAGAGTTCCCCAGGGAGAGTTGGTATGCAATCTGATGGCTTCTGCTTGAGCAACCAATAGCAATTGCAGCCAGGAAAATCTTCACAGAAATAAATCCTGACCATCAGTTGCACCTGTCCCGAGATTGGAAGAGACACTGTTTACAGTCACTCGTATCATAGTCACCTCCCAATTGGATGGTTGCAAAAGAGCTACCTTTGAAAAGTATTTGGAATTCTCAGACTATCCACAATGCAGTGGCATGTGAAATAGTGGGCACCCCATGATACATGCACTAAGGCCAACTTGCACCACTGGCTCCCTGTAGGCTTCTAGGTGCAATTCAAGTTGCTAGCTTTCATCTTTGACGCCCTGCGTGGCAGGGGAGTGGCTTACTTGCGGGACTGCCTATCCCTTGTGGTTGATGCCTGACCCACCCCCTCTGACAGAGTGGGTATGATCCACTCTGCTTTGCTGACATGGTGTAAACGAGGAGGAGATGCCAATGCAACCAAAGTCATTGCACAGTAAGAATATTCAATGAAGGTAGTGTGGAGGAAGGCATGGGATGGACTGCCACAAGCACTACTCTTGCTTCTTATATATTCTAATCCTGGGAAAACATATTCATTTATTCAATATAAAACATTTATTTTGTTGTATGGGGAAACATATTCAGAGACCATGTGTTCCTAGCTGCTACTTGTTAGTCTGTTTGCTGTGAAATATTTGTTCCGCAGAAACTGGTTATCCTTACTACAGCTCATTTCACTAGGCCCATAAAAAAAGACCCATCTATCAGTAGCAGCAATGCCTGGGATATTCTGCACTATTCCATCCCCCAAAGCATTCAGCGATATGCAGTGGGACAAGGTTACTGTCTCCTGACCAAGTCCTTGACACATAATTTTGCATTAGAAGATTTTATTCCTAACACCAAGACAATACCGAGTGCCACTGACCATGGTACAGGAGAAGCCCGGAAAATCATCAAATGCAACCATATATTGAGACTCTTTACTAATAAGGAACTTACTTTTTAAATATTCTGATACGGTCTGCCTTCAGATGGCTTTTAAATAAAATCCTGATAGAAGCATGAAGGAGCTTGATGGGTTCAGGGTCTGTGTTCCTGCACTTCTTGTTAGATTAGTTTTTCAAAATACTGGTGAAGTAGACTCTGCAGCTTCAGTCCTCACGGGTAAGCAAGGGGATAGGAAGCATGGATACGGATGATGGGAATGAGTTCCAAAATAGACAATGCTGGTTGGTTGGATACTAGCCAAAAGGTGGAGCCTATTACTAGACCTAAGAGATAACTAGCTATTTTGATTCTTATGAATGGTGAATTTTCCACCTATTGGTGTGAATAACTTCCCAAAAAGTAATTTCAGAAACCTAAGGAAATATACTGCCTTGTCTAAAGGATACTTCAGAACTGGGGATAGAAGACCGACTGGCTGCATTAATTAGAGTAATAAATTAGGACGATTGTGAGACTGTTATGAGAGTATGTGAATTAGGAAGGATTATACCATGTTGCTCAAATCCGCTAACATTCTTCCATGTTTGAATAGCAGATAGATATCCTTAACAGCATGGTTCTTCATTAGTGAGCAAACGCAAATACTTCCAGCCAAGTTGGGTCATGACTGGCATTTATGTATTTTCTAGTTTATTCTTCTATCGCAGAAGGAGGCATGTATTTAATGACTGCTTAGAAGATGAAGCAATGCTGCATCCTTTCCCCACAAGCTTTACTCTAAATATAGCTGACTTGCTCTGTAATTTCTTCCCATGGTCCAGCAATGCAGATTTTCTTTTTAAACAAATGCAGATATTAAATATATAAATGTCTGGAAAGGAAGCTCAAAAGGCAGCTTTCCCTTTGCTTGGCGCACCCAACACTATAAAAAACAAATCCCGCATTGTTGCAATACATTACCTCAAATTCAAACTTGGAGCTGCCAAAGTTAGTCCGCTGTTTCTGCCAAAAGTTATCCGGCTTGATTATCAGTGCAACGTGAATACAACATGGAAAGGATTCCTGTAGGATCTTCAAAAGTGGCTTAATAGAGTCCCATTTTGATCCGCGCATATCTACAATTACTGTGAAACCTCGCTTGCACACCTCTTCACTAAAAAGGAAATAAAAGAGCAATTTTAAAAAAGGCAAGCTGTATTACAAGTATAAAATGGATAATTCATCTGCCAATTCTGTTTACATTTTCATCTAGCTACCTATTAGGAGTTTTACCTGTGGAAATATTGTTTCCAGCCATACTTTTTAAAAAAAAACTTAAGATTTTTATCCAGCATGGTTAAGATTGGCAAGCAATCTTGACCATGTTCTGGGTATGTATAAAAGCCTGCCCCACTATCCTCTGGCTTCACTTCCTCCCATCTGTCTTTTTCATTTTCACCCTCTATAATTTACGAAGCAGATTTGGCTCTTCTAGTCAGATACTAGCAGTGCCTAGAAACTAACCTGGCACTGAAACTTTTGAAAAGCTCTGCAAATCATAACAAGAAGCAGTCATCTCAAAAATGAACAATTTCAGAAAAGCACCTTTGCGGTATCATGCTTAATAGCAATAGCACTTATATACCACTTTACAGAGCTTTACAGCCCTCTCTAAGCAGTTTACAGAGTCAGCATATTGCCCCCAACAATTTGGGTCCTTGTTTTACCCACCTCAGAAGGATGGAAGGCTAAGTCAACCTTGAATTAATACTATTTCTAGGGGTTTTCACGGCAACAATTAATTAGAAGATCACAAGGTGAGCTTCAAGCCTTCACCTATTAAGATGTGAAGTTAGGGGAAGGATGCTTTCACTATTACTGTTTGTCAAATACCTAAGTGAAGTGCTTGGGTAAAATCACAGCAATGCCCCTTAAAGCTAATTTTGTCAAAACCATTTTCTCCCTGATATTTACTTTCATTCCTTCCAGGACAAGCTTTCCTTGTAGTTACATAATTACAAAAATTGTATAACATAAGAATACAAAATTGACAAAATGGAAGAATAAAGCACATTTGTCCAGTCATATATCCTCAAAATATAGCCCCTGTAAATGATTTTGTTTTGCTGCAGTGACACACAGCTTGAAGCCATAATACACAAAAGATGCCCTTACCTAGGGATACACGCAAGGTATGAAATGAGCCTCCTAAGGTCCTCTTGTCGTATTCTGTCATGATTGCTTCGAGCTGGAAATGTTAGAATGGGGCCTCCACGCTTATCTCTTCCACCTGAAAAAGAAACACATTGAGTGCCCACTGCAGACTGTGGCGTTCATTGAAGATAAAAGCCTCTTTCCCAGAGAGAGTTGCAATTGCTTGCTATGCATCTAAGCCAAGAATTTGGGCAAGATTGCATTTCAACAGAAAGGCACCACTGTATATGTTATTTTGTCAGTTAAAAGGCACAACACTAGGGGGAGATGTGGGTAAGAAAGTTCTTTTACGGCTGCAGAAATTATGTTGAATATACTGGATGTATTTTATATATGTATCTTATGTATCCATTTGTACCCTTCATCTTGTCAAAAGGACTACAAATGGCTTCAAAGAAATCCTATCTTTGCAACAATCACTGAAGGTGGGGTTAGAAAGAACAGTGTTTACTCAATAGGTAACTATTTTCATGGGGAAAACCCATGTCCTATAGTTCCTCTCAGTTTGTTGTGTTCTTTGTTGTCCATTTTAGGGTGGGAACTCTTTTGTAGAGAGGAAAAGGAACTGAACCATATTTTATTTAGGCAGCTCTATAAAATATTGGGCATACTCTAATGCTGCCTAAAGTACTATCACATCTAAGAAACCAATGTTCTCCTATGACTTAAGGCTCAGAATGGTTAAATTAAATTTCTTTTCGATGGCTGATCTCAATTTTGAAAGCCAGCACAGAAAAGATAGTGCTCCCTCTCCAAGTTGTTTACAATCTCCTGGTGGTTTTCTACAAGAATCATAGCCAGACCCAAATCTTCTAAGCTTCCAAGCTGTAAAGATACTGTATGCCTTTGTACCATTCTCTCAACTTCTGAAAGGTTGAGAAGCCAAGCTGTTGGCAAGAGCAAGGAAATGTCAAGAAAATGAACCCATGGAAGAGAGTGGTGCAGGCACAATCCGAGGAATGAATGGAGTCAGGACTAGTTGTGCTCAGCTCCAGATGCTATCTGCTATCTGGGACGAGGGGGATTTTTACACAGAGTACCAGACAATGCAAGATGGTAGCTATTGCCATTACTTCCCTTCTCTAAATAAGAAAGTAAATGGATGCTATTCTTTGTTCTGCTTTCCATTGGAGAAAAAAGTCCTCAAAGTCCTTTTGAACAGTAGTGTTCTCTTACCCTGGATCTCTCACGAAAGAGAAAGGGAGTAGTAATATTAGGATTATTTTGGATAACATGCTGAGGGTGTAATGAAGTTAGCTGCGCTAGAGTAACAGCATAATCGCAAATGTACCTGTAATAACTTTATACTAAATTTATAGGTTTTATATTTTTACTATTCTCTCCTAGATCATGTTTTGCTATCAACTCCCCCCATTTCCTATGCTTCTCCTTCTCGCGTACAAAAATTAAGGCAACATTCTTGCATTTGTGATGCTGTTTATTATTAGATGCATTTTTTTCTACAGTTACTACTACGAACCTGAGGTAAATTCTGCTGCTACATATAATATACTATAGTAGCCTTATATGTACTCTATTGCTGAATTCAAGCCATAGAACAATAAACCAACCTTCTTTTTTGTTTTGAAGGGTTTTTTGGTACTTTTTGAGGAACATTTAAAAAGATATATAAACTACGTAAGACAAAAATAGTAACATACAAATGACTTAACAAGGGTTTAGAAACTTTATAGAGGTTATAATTTCCAGTATAACATAGTTAACTATAAATAAATTAATATATTGCTTTAACAAACTAAAAATCACTATTCAACTCTAAGAATGAATACTGAGAACTAAGTTATAGTTCCCCAACAATTTACAGATAAATCCTAAATTTCTGTTATAAAAATTTCAAATTCAGTCAGATGCAAGTAGTCCTCAGTTAACAATAATAACTGGGACTGATAACTCCATTGCTAAGTGACATGATTGTAAAGCTGTATAAGATGGGCAAGCTGAGCCTGAGGGAGGGGTCAAATGTATCATCAGTCTCGAGTCTCTGTGCCCACAAGAGATCTACATCCAGCTCACTTATCTACTGCCAATTTGCTTTGACAGTTAGTAGGGGTTTTTTTTGTTTGTTTGTTTGATTGATTTGATTTATATGCCGCCCTTCTCTGGAGACTCAGGGCGGCTTACAATGCGTTAAGCAATAGCCTTCATACTTTTCTATATATTTATACAAAGTCAGCTTATTGCCTCCACAATCTGGGTCCTCATTTTATCTACCTTTGAAAGTATGGAAGGCTGAGTCAACCTTGAGCCTGGTGAGATTTGAACTTGCAGTAATTGCAGGCAGCTGACGTTAATAACAGTGCTTTAGTCTGCTGAGCCACCAGGGCTCAGTAGTTCAGATTCATGTAGAGAGCTTTAGTGTGTGATAAACCTACATATTCATTTGAACTGCCTGGACTCCTGAGTACCTGTGCTTGACAAAAGCATGATATCAAGACTGTGTTGACTTACAACTTACAGTTCCAGTTGTGGTCATTAGGTGAATCCCACATGTTAGGCGCAATGTCACCTGATTGCCATTTGCAATCACTTGCTGATTTCCCCACTGACTTTCCCCATTGGAGCTGGCAGTGAAGGTTTCAAATAGTGATGATGTGATTTCAGGATGTTTTGTCCATTATAAGTGTGAGCTGATTGCAAGCATCTAAATTGTGATCATGTGACTGCGAGGTTGCTATGACGGCCGCAACTTTGAGGACCGGCTAGAAGTCTCCTTGTTCAGCACTGCTAACTTTGAATGGTTGTTGAACAAACAGTTGTTAACTGAGGACCATGTATATCACAATATTCTCTCTTACAATATTCCCTTTTGTTTCTGCAAATCAGGTAGACTAATTCATTGTGAAATAAGGCTCAGAAGATTTTATTTTCATCTTGTTAATAATTAAATCTTGCAACCTAAACAAATTATTAAATCTCCAGCGAGCAAATTTCTTAGTGTTTTTTTTTCTTCATAGAAATAAACAGCAAAACAAAAGAAAAGAAAATCTGTGCTTATTTTTGTTCTCTATTTACCCCAAGTATTCAGTACATTAATTATTTTGCATTATCCCTTGTGAATTGTTTATTGCTGTTTGTTTCAGCTTAAAGATATTTATGCAGAGCATCTAAAACTCCCATCCCTTTTTTAGTGGTAGGGAGCCAGGAGATACAATCCACTTTGAAATCCATGTTAAACAGCTAGCATGATAATACTATTTACAGTCCAGAACCACCAATCCATCTCTCTTTTGAATCCTGTAAAATCTTTAATTTAATCTAATTTAAATCTTTTATTGGGTCACACGTAGTTCATTATTTATTATGCCGATCAATAGATAGAAGTGGAGAAAACATTCTAGCCAGTCTTTAAAGCAGAACGGGAAATACATACAGAAAGATGAAATCTTGGGGCGAACACTATTTCATTGTAACTGCAGTTATAGTCAGTCACCAGGCACTAAAGCCATTTGATTAAAGGATGTCATTCCCAACCAAGGCTGTGCTTTCAGACCAGTTATGCACTGATAAGCATAGCCAAAATATATTCTGTTCAGTTCCATTCCTAGGCCTCTCACATTTCTTAGGAAAACAGCCAATTAGGCCTGCTAACGTTTATTCTAATGCTGGTATACTGCTCTGCTGGATTTTATCCTTAATCTTAGGTTATAAAAAAGTCTAGATACAAATTGATCAAGGAAATGAGCCTTTATTATCAAATGTAGAAGTGAAACAGATTCCATAAAGCAGAAAAATACATAAGGGGGAGATGAAATACAAGTAGAAGAAAGATGGCTGTCTCCTCTCCCCTCAGCTATGAAGTTAGTTTAGCATCATTTGCCCATTTGTGCTATTACAGGTCTTTTCTGAACTACATCAGTGTTTTCATTTTCTCACCAAGAACAAAATATTGGAACATGGAGAGGAACGGACTTACTTATCGAGAACTGAAATGCTGTCTCACAGACTGAGAGGACCGTCAGGCTTTGCTATTCGGCAATTAGGATGGTTTTCGAGCCACTTTAGGATTTTTACATGGATTTAGAAGTGTTTGTGTGATGGCAATATTTACAGTGAGTAATGCTTTGATCCCCAAGTGGAAACTTTCCCTCCAGTCAAAATGGTAGCATTTGGTTTCGTGTATGAAGTAATTTGATTTGAAACCCAACTGGAATGTTCCATAATTTACTAACTCACCTGATGTCCATACTGTTAACAGATACAATAGATTCAGCCTCATTAGGTAGACCAGACAGGAAACACAATGAGATACACTAATTCTATTTTCTTCTAAAGCTACATTAACAGAAACTTGCAAGTTTGAAAGTACAGTTTTCCCACTTGTCACCTTTATAGCTCAAGAATTTAGAATTCCTTTCTAAGTCTCTCGCTCTATCCACTATGCTGTTGCAGATTACCCTGTCTCTTATTTGACTATTCCTAGACAGCAACTCTTCTCCCAAGCTCTTTCCCATATACTGTGCTAGTGTTCGTGTGTGCATGTGTGTGCGTACAACAAAAATTTTAAAAGGACTACTTTAAATGTGAACTCTGCCAACATATCATTGTTGGAACACGTAAGTAAATGCACAAGAGAAGAAGCCATAGAAAGTCCCTTCATCACCACTGGTCAAAAAAACACAACAGCCAAAATTCCAAGAAAGGAAATATGGGGAAGGGGCAAGAGGAGGCAGACTGCCAATAGAAGAACCAGAAGATTGTTGTAAAGGGATAGCAGAAAGGAAAAGAAGAAGGATATCGCAGTGAAATTATACCCAGTTTCTGCTATTTTCCCAAATCCCTAAGCCAGATCTCAAGACATACATTCAGCTTGCAGTAAGCGTGACAGCTACAAACAGAGATTCCAAAAACTAATCTGGGGCACTTATACAGCTCTTGAGAGTTTAAAAGAAATGCATCTAGATTATTTCAGTAGCCTATACAACACCTCTGTTAGGAAAGGTTCCCAAGTTGCAAATTTAGATGGATGAGGGCCAGTTTTTATGTCATGTTTATTTAGACTTATGGTTAAGTATGAATGTATTTGCTTGCTATGCTAATTCTTCCTTCTCTCTCCCATCTGCACTTCCAACCAATATGACTAGAAAACAGCCATATTTGGGTAATGTACATCTTATTGTATGATGCAGGACATATATTACTTCCAGACTCAATCAGCCAGAGAACATAACCATAAATAAATCTACCACAGGCCATAACTATATTGTCTGGTTGGCTGAGACTGTGCATAGTGTATGTCTTACTCTCAGACATATATTATACCAACTTTTTACAATCTGTGTGCCTTCCAGATGTATGGACTAACTCCTCCAATTCCCTATGGCTGAGCTGTCACCCAAACATCTGGAGAGTGAAGAAAGCTAGGGAAAACTGTAGTAAGCCTTATACCTGGGAGGAGAAATCAGCAACTGTCATAAGATGTGTTCCATGCTTAATCATAAGTCTAAGTAAATACAATGTGCAAATACAGTCAAAGAACCTCTTTATGTAATATGCTATGCCAGGTTGGTGTTAAGTATGAAGAAGGCACTTATTTATTGCTTCTACAGTGAACCACAATTCACACATTTTCTCTAATGTTGGCCAGCATCCTATTTTTCTGTGATTCGATTTTCATTTTTGATACTTCAGGTAAAAAAAAACAAAAAAACCCTGCATGATCAGAGTCAGAGCTTCTCTGCACACAGAGTGCCTAAGCCTCTTTCATTATCTGTGCTGTCCCCATTTTGTGATCCTCCCATGTAGATCAGCAAGGTTGCTGGGTGTTTGTGTGTAAGTATATATGTGTGAAAATAGAGCAAACAGCGATTGCAATTTGCATCAGATCCACTTTGTGGTCACTCCTTCACATTTCTAGTTTCAGAGGCCAGAAAAGGAGGTAGAATGTTAGTAACAGATTAGCTCCCTTTGACTAGATTCACAGAAGCGAGTTAACTCTAGGTTCTGTACAAGTTGTGTAAGCTAACGCAGACAGGAACTCTTGCAACAGCCACTAAATTCAAGACTGGGAATCAGACACTACAGATCAATTAACTAATAACTGTTGAGTATTTGGAAGCTACCCAACAAAATATACACCCCCCCCCCAAAAGAAATCTATTTATGAAAGTAAAGTGATAACATGCCTTAAATAATCTTCAAACTTCCTTCTCTCATGTTATGAACTGGTTACATAATCCATGCATATGGAGGTGGGTTAGAGTCCACCTCCTGGTTGTACGGATGATGATTGTATGAATGATGCTGGCTAAGGAATTCTAGGAGTTCACACATCTTAAAAGTTGCTGAGATTGAGAAGACTGATTTGTACTAGATTATTTTTATTTTTTTTCCTGAGTAGCACTGTCTAAAGATTTTATTGGAAGAAACTAATTGATGAAATGCTGAGAGTATAAACATGTATCAGAAGAAATATAATAAATAATTGAAGATATATTCATTGTTACTCAGTTATCATAATTATGTACTGCACTGTCAGTGATCACTCACCAAATAGCTAAGTAATACAAACACATTTATTACCTGAAAGGTATGCAACTTTCTCCTTGAGGATTGGAAGGACTTCCATAGCTTTCATTTCATCATTTTTACGAAATCCTGAAGACAAAAACAAAATGGATATTAAGTCCAGTTGCACAGGAACAGTAACATTATTTTAGGATCTTATTCTTTATAACGTTGGGGGCAGGATGCATTTTTGTTTCGCAGAAAAAAACAAAAGAATAAAACAAAAAAATGCTGATCATTTACATTGTCAAAGAAAAAGTTTTTAGGAAATTTGAAAACCTGGATATATTGAGTATACTTTATAACATCGCAACATGAAATACAGTCATTTTAAAGGTGCACATTAAAGATATATAAGTAGTCCTCACTTTACCAACTGACAGTTCAGCAAAAGTTTGAAGTTATGACAGTACTGCAATAGGAGATTTATGATCTGTCTTTGAAGTTGTGGCCCTCACAGCATCTCCTTGGTCATATGATTGAGATTTGGCAACTGGTGTGTGTTTACAATAGTCACAACCCCTCACAGTCACATGATTGCCATTTGCCACCTTCACAGCCAGCTTCTGACAAGCAAAGTCAAGGGGGAATCTGGCAAGAAGACACAAGTTATGGTAACATGACATTGTGATTAACAACCATGGATGATTCCCTTAACAGCTACAGTCAGAACTGACATCATAAGTTGATGCAGTCATGTGATGTTTCGCTTTATGACCACACTGCTTAGTAACAGAGTTGCCAATCCTAATTGCAGCCAGTAAGTGAAGACTAGCTGTATACATATTCTAAAAATCAGTGGCACCCATTTGAAACAAGAAACAGTTTTCCTAAGGCATCCAGAATTTTGGGAACCTCTGCAAGATATTTATTTTGGGATTCCAATCCTCTTCAGGGCATTCACTACATAATCCCCAATTATGCCTCTTATGTCCATCAGTAACTTTTCAAAAAGCTTTGGAGTAGATTAAGGAATGACCAGATACAGGGGTGGGCAAGAAATTATTAGTACTAAAATATCAATTCAGCCAGCTCGGAGAGGAGAGCCAGAGCTCAACATAGTTTCTGCTCTGATTCCTGGAATGTGGCATTTGTGATCATGACAAATTCAGTCTGATATTGCACATAAAATTTAAATCTATGTTCATAATCTGAATTGGAAAAATTCAGTGAATATTTATTACAAGGACCCAATCATTTGTTGTAGCATATAAGGCAGAGATCATGGTCCAAGGAAATTATCCCAAAGGTGTTTTTTTCAAGAGGCCTCTTGAAAAAAGCACCTTTGGGACAACCATGACTTGGATGACTGAAAATCTCTATAGACATCCAAGGAAATTAGTTTCAAACCATGGATTTCAAAGGACTGTACCTAAACTGATTGGTGTTAGACAAAGTTAGCTGAGATTCAGCCCTACTGCAATCAGTGATAGAAGACAATAATGGACAAATGTGCATGACACCATTTGCTAAACAAATGAAACAAAATGTACAGAGAGGTACATCAACATATTCTTGTCAATCAGTTCTTCCAAACATTTTGTGGCATATGTAAAGCCAACAATTTCTCTTTTTAAAGATAAAGGTAAAGGCTTCCCAGTCCAGTTATGTCCAAGCCTAGGGAGTAGTGATCATCTCCATTTTTTAGCCAAGAGAGCCAGCTGAGGGAGCCAAGGTTGTCCGAATACACGTCCATGGTTATATGGCCAGCATGACTATATGCCGAGGCGCATGTAATGCCGTTACTGTCTCATTGAAGTGGTACCTATTTATCTAATTGCATTTGCATGCTTTTAAACTGATAGGTTGCGAGGAGCTGGAGCAGATAACAGGAGCTCACCCCATTGCGCAGTGCTCAGGTCTCGAACCTGGGCTATCAGTTTTCTAGATGAGAAGCTCAGCATCTTTACCTGCTAAGATTTTCCCCATGTTTAGGGGAGACAAATAAGAAAAACTAGCAGCAGCCTGAGTCAAAGTTGGAACTATCTCACAGGGGGTGAGGTAAGACTGAGCCTTCTACATGCCTTCAGGAAATAAACATGTAATAGAGTCTGGCTAACAAAAATATTTCACTTCTCCTCCTGGTTCTATATCCAGAGCCTGAAAAAGAATGCTAGCCGAATTCCACCCCTCAATGCAATTCATTTTGCAGCATCATGGTTAAAGTGAATAAATGAAAACAACATTATGAGCACACACTGTAGTTAAGGACTCCTCCCTTCACCTCCATTTAAATTATGATCCAGAGTTAGACTTCAAGAAGAATTACCCTTTAATGTTATGGTTTGCAAGCATCTGTTCATTTCAGCAGCTTATTGTGTTCATTTAAGTACCAGAAGCCTCTTTTGCAATGGATACTTTCATGAAACCCCTCACCGGAAGAATTTTTAAGTGTTTTTTAAAAGCTCCAGTAATCAAAGAGATCTTTTAACATTTTTAGAAAGGAAACATGACACCCTTAACACACAGTTCCACTGAGAAAAAACATGTTCTTAATTATTAAATGAGCTTCCTATGTTTGAATCAATTAAAGCTTTAGTTGATAGGTCATAAACTGATTAAAGCTTGCAATTTTAGTAATAATGAAAACAGTATTCTATAACTGTAGTAAGTGTGCCAAAAGCAGAGTAATGAAAAGTATTCATGGAATGTTAGGATAGGAAATGTTAAGAACATCTCACAAAACTGATAGTTATTATTGTGTATAATCTCAACAGAACAGACCCCGAAAACCACCAATCAAAGCTTTAGAGACAACTAAATTACACAAGTGTAATAATGAGTCAAATGATGGAGATTCTGGATAACTCAGAAACAAAGGTTTGATTTTGGGACTGGGCAGTAGCATAAATAGTTACAGTCCAACCAATTCATTTAATAATATTAAGTGTGTATTACATGAACATGGCCTAGAATTTATGTTCATTTACCTCGTTCATAATCATTTTGTTGGGAATGTTCACAAAACCTTAAAATTAAAATGTTTTGTTCCACATTGCTTGGAAACTTTCTAATCAAAACCTTTTTAAAGTTTCATCTTCAACAGGACAAAACTCAAAACTATTCAAATATTTCATGTTCCAAAGAAACAAACTTGAAATGTTCCAAATATTATCTCCCCCCCTTTCTCCCCCCCTTGGGATCACAAATGTAAGAGGTTGGTAATCAGTGTTATCTACTATTCAATATCCTAAAAAAATGGCAACTGGGATGCTATACTTAAGGTGTTTTAAACATTCTCATATCCAACAACAGATGCAACAATTATGCACAAATTTGCAACCTGGCGTGCTGGCACAAACACCTTATCAAGCACCAAATCATAGATAGTTGTTTTCTTCAACATAGCCCATGAACAGCTTAATAGTAGCCAAGACTTGTTCCTAATAGATACAAGGAATACAGTTTTCTATTTGGCATTCTGTCTACGAAGTTCAAAAGGAAAGTAGCACTTTCCAATGCAGGCATTACCTCTCTGAAAAAAGAAGTGACCAACACAATTTTACAAGAACTGGATTCCAATTTACCCTGGCAGAGATTTTTAAAACAGCAGTAAACTCACGCAGTACGCAGGTAACAACCTTTCTTACGTTGAAAACCTTTCTTCATCTCTGAACACATGGTAAGTCTAGTCTCCTCCATCCCCAGTGACTGTCCTTTCTTCAAATTAGTTCCAGCCAAAGAGAGAAGGGATATAATCTCTACCTTCTATTTTACTGGCTAATTGTCAGTCTTCCCAGATAGGCAGGAAAGTCAACCATGAGCTAATTGAACTTTATTGCAAGGCTCCATTAATAGAACCTTGCAAGTCTAATAGTACTCATCTCCTGCAGTCTGTTTTACAGACTGAGGAGTTAGGGAGGTTCCTTTTTAACTTTCTTTCTCTGACCTACTATGCAGCTGTGGACAATGGCCTCTTTTACCTGATCATTTCCTAGGCAGCAACATTCTCCCCATTTCCAAGGTCATTCCCACAGGCCATTACACTAATGCACTCACTCACCAAATGTTTCCATGGCTGGAATAACTCTTTCTAAAATTAAGCCTTTTGAAGAATGTCTGAACCCTGAAAATAGTAAAACAAAACTTTGTTTTATCCTGAGTTTGGGATAAAAAACCAAGAATAGCTGCAATTCCAAGCTCAGAATATTCCCCTACCTGCTACTTTCACTACTCCAAATTCAAATAGATCAATTGCTCCGGCACCTGCCATTATTTGGCAAAAATGCAATGTTTTTTCTATAAATCTGATTTTGAAAAGTAGTAGTTTTATCTAGGAATATCCCTTCTCAGATTTATAGTACTTTACAAACTCTTATTTATACTGCAGAATTTATAATGAAATTGGCACAAATTTTTCTTCTGTTGGACATTAATGTGTTTTTATAATATGATAGAAAGATCATGACAGCTCAGCAAGGTAAGCCTAAAATAGGAACTGTAGATTTGAAAGTTGAAAAATCACCTACGTCAGTGATTCCCAAACCTTTTCCTTTATTACCCCAAATCATTTTATCAGAAAGTTTTATTGAATTTCAAGAACTGTCAATAAGTTTCTTCCTTCAGCACCATCATAAATTCAAATGAATGGTTGTAATTTGAGAATTATATTATAAAAACAACATCTTGGAATTTGCTGACATTTAACCAAATTACTACTAATCATTTCATTGATTTTGGTCTTAATAGGAAAACTTTGGGAAATGTTCGAATATATTTTAGTATATGTGAAATATTTAAGTCAATTTAAATGTCCCTGTCATGATGGGTAATGGCTTGGTGTTATTACTCAAAGAAAAAGTACTATTACCCAATTTGGAGTAAATTACAAAGGTTTGAGAAGCACTGATCTAGGCAAACTAATTTCTTAATACTTACCTTTTTAGAATTAAGAATCTAGCTCAATATGGGGAAATATTTTACTAAAGCTTTCATTTAGCATCTTTTTTTGGGGGGCATATGCATGTGTAATGTGCATGTATAATGTTTATGTGTAGTATGTATGTATGTATGTATGTATGTATGTATGTTTGTTTGTATGTATGCTGATGAGTCAGTCTTGACTCTGGGCAACTGCCTAGCAGTTTTCTTGGCAACATTTTTGGTTGGTTCTTGCCTTCTGCCTAGGGCTGAGAAAAAGTGACTGGCCCAAAGTTAGCTTCATCCACAACTAGAACTCATCATTTTCTGGTTTCTAGCCTAGAGTCTTAACCACTACACCAACTCGCTCTCAGTGTCATATTTAGCAGTTCAGAACTAAGTAGTAATGTCCTGTATTTAATTAGGTCTTTTGCCACTAGAATTGAACCCACTATTACAATCATGTATACTTATTACTGCACCCATTCATAAGCCCAGACAGAACTTCCAGAGCAACTTTGGGGTGAACACGGAGAATTAATAGCAGAGAACCCTGTGATTTAGCATAATCATGGATAAGATCAGTACAGTTTAATGTAAACAAAGGAATGAGCAAGCATTCTCAAGATAGATTAATGGGTAGCAAATATTTTATGTGAATAAAGCAGTTTTTAAAAAATCTATTCTTTCTCTCCCGATTAGAACATTAACCACAATATTACCTGAATCCCCTCACTGTTCTAAATTTAAGATCCTTTTTCAGCTAATTATTTGAGCCAATCAAGCAACTTTTCAATGAGGTTATACATAAAAAAGAACCTGCTTTATTTCTGTTCTTCAATTAAAATATTCAGCAATTGGGGAATTGCTTAACAAAATCTGAGAACTTCCCTTTTTAACAGCAAAATTAATGAGGTACACACATGAACCTAAACAAAATAGGAGTCCTTTGTGAAAGAACGGATACTTTCTATTACATGTGTCACAATAATCAAATGGATTTCAACAAAAACCAACCTTTTAACATGTTCAAAATTCAAGCTCACCTCTGAGACTGCCCTAGATTTAACCCCAGAATTTCAATCCAGTTCAGCTATTAATAATTTTTTTTTAAAAAATAATCTTTTGCATCTTATTGTGGATTAATTCTTCAGAAATAAAGAAAGGAGGTGCCTATTTCCTCTTAAGAATATTCATATATCTAGTTTATTCAGAGTCTTTCTTTTTGGGAGGTAACAAAATGAAAACATTTATATTTCAGATATGAACTGTGAGGATTTCAAAAATCACTGCATATATGCACCGAGCTATAATGCTGTATATCTGCACCAATCTCTACTTACACACACTTCAAGCAGGCATTTTCAGCACCACACATTAATAGAGATGATGTCATCTTTTCAAAATCAGAGCAGTCTGCAGCTCCTGCTACTGTTGTTTCTTCCACTGCAGTGCCTGCAGTATTCAGAGGATTTGCAAAAGACAAGGCAGCCCAGAAAATAAATAAATAAATAGAAACTGGACTGGGGAGCTCAGGAAGAGAGGTGACTTATTGAAATCCTGCTTGGACGGATTTTAAAAAGAAAGAGAAGAAGTATTTTTTTAGTCTCTGCATTCTGTGAATTTATCACTCGCAAGTATTTATGTTATGTGATTGAACAAAGCAGCTTTGATACTTTTGGCAAGTCTAAATTGACCTGTTCAACAAGATTTTCATAGAATAATGAGTGTCCTCAGAGAAACAAGTACTTGGGTCAAATCTGAATAATTTCCATTGCTCCTTTAGCTTGCATCATTTCATTTCCTCTTTCTAAGAAACCACAAATGTAGTTAAGATATAAGCCACCAAATGATCAGAATTGTAAACCAAAATAGGGCTTTCTCACAATGTAAGCAAGAATAATGGAAGTGAAATGATTTGATTTGATTATAGTTGGTGGTTTCGTTTCTTTTACTTCCTTTTCTCGTATTTATTTTTTTATAATATATTGTAATAGAATCAATAAAGCTTTGATCACAACCTTTGCACCTTTAAAATGTCTTAATTAGATATTTTCTATGTATTTAATAACCTTAGCATCACTGTGTATTTACTGTAGCTACCAATGATTTCAGCACAATAACAGATGTGTTTCTATTTCTATTTTGTGGCTAGATTTATTTCTAGACAGGACTATATAAGTATTGTATGTTTTGTGCATATTTTGGAAGAAATGCATCAGACTGAAGCAGCACAATAAAATTACTTTTTTTTAACTTCAAGGTAATGAATAAGAAATCTTTTGTTAAACTGAAAAACAGGAATATACTGTGATCTAATCAAGATTAGTATCTTGTGATAAACCTGAGGGAAAATCTCATGCGTGTAATTTTAAAGATCAGTTTCGTGTCCCTCTGTTTTACAAAATGATAGAGTTTATTTTGTCTCTTTTGGCACACAGACGCATGCACACAACCACACACACACACACACACACACACACACACACACACACAGAGAGAGAGAGAGAGAGAGAGAGAGAGAGAGAGAGTACAAAACATGCAATGATTTTCTTGATATTTACGAGATTTAGCTACATTTTTATTCCTAAAATATTATGTCACGTGATATCAAATCTTCACTGCAAACACAAAAGGTATAGATGCCATTAAAATGTCAGAATTCTAAATTGTGCATTCTGCAAAATTTCTGGAAAATGATCCAAGGAGTTATCTAAGCAAGTAGTCACAGCACAGCACAACTTCGGGTACTGGATCTACATAATATGCTACGCCAGAAGTGTGTAATTCAGAGCCCACTTGCTTTCCCATGAGCTCCAAAGGCAGAAATCATCAACATTTCAGATTCCCTGATTTTAAAAAGATATGAAGTGTCTTAACCGTGTCTAAGGTTTCAACCACTATTCCTCCCCTTATTTTGAGTATGCCACTTAAAAATATATGATTAATTGTTCTGTTCCTGCTGAATATATACTGAACTTGCAATGAATATCAGTTTATGGTGATGTAGCACAAAAACACACATTGAAATTCAGAGCATGTTACATCAGGCAGTGCTATTTGTGAAGCAAATTGTACTGAGTATAACGTAACATTCAACATCAAACCTACGAGGTCCTAAAATGATTACATATGCCTTATTCCCCCAGCATGTACTAATATCCTGTGCCAATCCCACCAATCAATAAATTTAATATACTTATAGCTTAACAATACACAAATCTAAATATAAAATTTTATTAAATGGTTAGCAGAAAAAAATCTAGTTTGCTAAAGAAAAGAAATATAAAAATAAACCATTGTTGTATTAGTTACTAGGGCATCTACATTTTCTTATCCCTTTCCTATTACTGACCTTGTACAATTGCTTAATTTGTTCTATTGTTGTGATCATCTAGCAGTTTGTTTTAAAATTCAGTTAGTTACAACAACACTTTCTAAATTCCAACCTAATTCTGCTGCACTTTGACTTACCTCTTTTCTCCTGTTAGAAAATTTAATTTAATTTAATAGCCAAACAAACTGGAATTATATAGGAAATGCTTAGGAGGAAAAGAAGAAAAGGAATCACTGCACATCAATTTCACTGCAAATGTGACTCCTAAAGTAGTTCAAGAAAAAACAAACCTCTTATTCAGAATCCTTACAGCACAGCATATAGCTACGTGCAATCTGTTAGCTAACCCTTTTGCTTCCTTGGTCTGGCACACTTCCTCCAGTTTGTCTACATCTGTATAGGAAACACTTAGCCTCTTTTTATAAATCAGAAATATGCTGCACAACAACAGCACAAAGTTATAAGCTACTCTGCAACTCAGGAGGCAACAGTATTACCATAGATAATAGAAATGCACAGGCTTTGCAAAGATACAGGTAGTCCTCAATCAAGTCCGAAATTTCTGTTGCTAAGTGAGTTTTGCCCCATATTTGTTAAGTGAATCACTGCAATTGCTAAGTTAGTCAAATTAATCTTGTTTCCCCATTGATTTTTTATTTATTTATTTATTTATATGCCACCCTTCTCTGGAGACTCAGGGCGACTTACAATGTGTTAAGCAATAGCCTTCATACTTTTGTATATTTTATACAAAGTCAGCTTATTGCCCCCACAAACCGGGTCCTCATTTTACCTACCTTAGAAAGGATGGAAGGCTGAGTCAACCTTGAGCCTGGTGAGAATTGAACTTGCAGTAATTGCAGGCAGCTGGAAGCTAAATACTACTTTTAACAGGAGCATTAGTCTGCATTAGTCTGCTGCACCACTCAGGTTCCTATTATTGTGTATGATTTTACTTGTCAGAAGGTCGCAAAAGAGGATCACTTGACTACAAGACACTGCAACCGTCATAAATGTCAGTTGAAAGGCATCTGGATTTTGATCATGTGACCATAAGGACGGTGCAATGGTTGTAAGTGTGAAAAACGGTCATAAGTCCTTTGTTCAGTGTTGTTGTATCTTTGAATGGTCACTAAACAAACTGTTGCAAGTCAAGGAATATCTGTACTCGGCTTGAAGTACTAAAATAGAGAAGATCTCACTTTCATACCATTCATGCTCTTGTTTGTATTTTTTATCTGATACTTACTAAATATTCATGTACAGTACTTATATTTACATTGTACTATAAGCTGACCAGAGTTGCTTCGGATATGGGCAGCGCATTAAACAAACAAACAAACAAACAAACAAACAAGAACAATATATAGAGAAGGGCCCTTGATGGCCCCAAAGGTTTTACCCAGTCCTTCCCTTTCAAACCATAATATTCAGTTTGACATGGTAGAAACTGTGGGAGCATAACCAACAAGCAAGAAGCTCTGTCTCTTACATATGCTCAAATAACTTGCTTGAGGATATCTCTTCAGCTGTGGAATTTCTTCCTGTAACTGTCCTTGGATTTCTTCTTGTAACTATGTTAGAACTTCATGAGAAGTTAAAAAATTAGTCTTTGGGCTACAGTTTCTTGGGAGCTGCTTTTACCCTCCCTGTTAAGGTTTTCATTATCCTGCAGTTGTTACAGTATACTAATTTATTGGTTTATTGTTTTGAGTTCCTTTGAGATGTGCGTAGATATATATAATCAGCATTTGAATGTCCGGTTAGTTGTGGCAAACTGTGCATGGCAAATGCCATATGCTACATTTTAATAAACTATAAAGCATTTTGAAATTATGTTCCTTTGCAAAGATCCCTCTGGGATACTGACTCCAGAAGAAATCTTTAAATCTAATTTCAAGATATAATTTGGGTTTGACCGTTTTTGATACTGGTGTTAAGATAGAAAGACAAGTGCAAACAAGGACTACATGCCTCTTATTTTTCCAGGGCCTCTCTTCTGACATTAAAGAAAAGTACCACAAGGATCTGCAATAGATACGAAAGATCTACCAAACAGTGGATTAAGTCATCCCGGGGATTATACTTTTCAACACATCTCAGCAGATGAGAATTTATTTCTCTAAATTTGGCAACAAATCTTAACTACTGCAAACCTGAATATAAGCAAATACAGTAAATAGTACATAGTAGTAGTAGTAGTAGTTCTTAAGGGTTTCAACACCAGAAATAAAATGAAGAGCACCTATATTATAGTTCAACCCTAGTTCAACATGAAGTATCAGCAAAAACATTCAGCTGATCTGTAGTGGCCCATAATTATCTGAGGACAATTAGAGATAATGAATATGCCCAATTCTCTAAAACCATAAGCTCCTTAAGAAACACGAAGTTGACATTAATCCTATGTATACTTAAAAAACTAACCACAAACATTGTGATACTTCATATGCCATTAATAAACTTCTAAGAGCAAACTAAACAATGCTATTAACTGACTCCATGAAGGAAAGCTAGGGGAAAATTGACAAGAACAATTCTTGGGGATCCTGCCAAATCCTCAATTTCCTGTACTGTTTGGAAAAAACAATGCCTTGGTTTTATTTAAATTCATTGAGTAGTTTGAACAGTTTGACAATAATTCATTAAATATGAAGAGCATAAGCCCTATGCCTAAAATTCCTGTTTAGTTAATCCCATTTTAGCTACTAGCATGAAGTAAGATTTAACTAATTCCTATCAGTATTTTCTCTTTTTAAAAAGTTTTATTAGATTTTTGTTTTTAAATATACATCAATATAAATACATGAATAGTGTGGCCTCTGGGTATAATTCATTTTGATACAAATAGCAATAATAATAATATTTGTTACATTAATCAAATATATAATCCTAGTATTAATATACATGTTTGTTTTGGAGTAGCTATTCAATATTTCAATGTTCCATTTTAATGCCAATGATATTAAGCATACATAATAATACCATCTTTCAACCTCTAATCTTTCCATCTAGTTATTACTTATATTCTATTATATAAAAATTATATCTGCTAATATTCCCCCTATTTCTTTTTTCTACCTCTATTCTAGTTTCTAGTCAGGCCACTATTACTAATCCTAGTGTTAATACACATGTTTATATCAAGACATAGTCCTTCATTATTTCGTTATTCAAAGTCTCAGTATGCCATTCTAGTACCAATCATCCTATTATTTAATCATACCTAATAGTACCATCTTTCAACCTCCAATCTTTCCATCTAGCTACTGCTTTATATAAAGGTGTGTATTCTTATTTCTACCTCTATTATGGTTTTTAATCAGGCTATTATTATATAAGAAAAAGAAAAAGATTCATTTCTATCCATCATCTCTTGCCCGTTTTAATACTTCAATTCTTATTCCTTTTTTTAGCTTGCCTCCCTTACTCATTTCTTGGATCTTTGTCTCTATCAGCATCTGTGTCTTTACCATTCAGTCTGAATATTTCTCCCATCTCGTATCCTCTTAAACTGCCAGGTCTCCAGAGTGTCCACTCACACCCCTATCTCCCTTTCAAAAGTATCTTCCAGGTTATTCGATTCCATTTTTAAATATCTTAAGGAACTTTTCCCTTGGTTTATTTCATCAGTCATTATTATCTTTATCGTCTTCTCCTCATCTTCTTGCTTTAATTGCTGGTTTGTCTGTTCTAGCTTTTCCTCCATTCTTTCTGCTGTCTCCTCTCTTCCTGGACTCTTTGATCTTCATTCATTATCAGTTGTAGGATATTTTCTATTTTCCCATTTATGCCTTGCAAGAGATTCTTTATCTCTCTGTGATTTATTGTCATAGTGCCCCTAATGCTTTGAAACAGCAACACCATTTCTTCTGAAATCTCACACATTTCCCCCGGTGGAGCATCCTGTCTTATTTTAGTAAGTCCCGCTCTTACTCAATAGTCCAAAAACAATATATTCAAATCTAATTTTGCTCCTCAGAAAGTTCAATAATCATAGTTCTTTACATCTCAGGATTATTAATCAGTTCCATTTAAGTAGTCCAGGCAGCTTTCCACAAATCAAAAGTCACTTTACTTAAAAGTCTTCTTTATTCTCACAATAGAGTCTCCAGTAGTCATAAAGTTATAGAACAATAAGTATTTTCTCTTCTGATTATTCACTCACTCTTAGAAGTTCTACAAATAAGGTCCAAGGAGTCTCTGCCAGCCAAATCTGAGTTTTATTTTTTTTTTCCGGAAATCAAAATCTAACCAGGGGGCAAGCATGAGAAATAGATTCAGCAACACCAATTTTCAAGAACTATAGTCCCCACATATTTACTAGGACACTTACAGAAAATGGTGGGTGCATTCAGAAAAGCTAAGCCACCAGATTGGCAGAAAACAGTCTGAAGAATTAAAGGAAAGAAAAAGAAGGTTTGCCTTCTGTACTACTGTATTAAATAACATATGAATGTTCTGCCTATGTTGGGAGCATTTACATTGTTGATGCAGTATGCATTTACCTATACTGTAGGTGTAACATCAACCTGCTTTCTCTAAAATAGATACCATGTTTTGTGAAATTAGATACATAAGTTAGCATTTGGGTTTCAACATTGTCCTAAAGTTCATACTTACATACGTGACCAGTCTCTGAGTCTCATCTGTTTGGCTTTTATGAAATGTGTGATTTCTGCTTAACCATTCCTCCCATTTTGTGGATGGGCATTCCTCTCTTTCCCAGAGATTGCTGCAGCGTAGCTTTACCCAACATAGTGTTATGTATATGTGTTAAACAAACTACCCACCCTTCATAAGTAAGTATAAATTATAGCCTATGGTGAAATAAAAGTCTACTAACTACAAGGGAGCACAAGGATTGATCTAATCAGTAAGGACAAATATATATATATATATATATATATATATATATATATATATATATATATATATATATA
>WNWU01000057.1:1680919-1760025 GCA_012654045.1 Ptyas mucosa
ATAATTTGGGATTAAACAAAATCTGACAGGCAAGGCAAGATGACCCGGCCAAATCTTATTCCCAGTTGATACAAAAGTTATAAGGAAAACATTTTAGTTGGAAACAACTGAAATTTCTATGCATCAGGAAGGATGCCAACATAAACACAGCCATTAGACTCAACAGATTAAAGATGTGAAATCTGAAGAATTCCTTTGAAGGTAATATTGTTGATAACTGTATAAAGATTCCCTCCATATTCTTGGTGGATAGTATTTCATAGTGAGTTGAAAGAATTTTTGATGGATCCTCAGGGAGATAAACCATTCTCCCTGAGTTTAATAGTGCTACTGAAGTCATCTTTCCTTTCTCTCCAAGTCTTGTCCTCTTGACCCACTACATTTAAGGTCTAAAAATCTGGAGGTAAGCATTGATTATTGATTTACCCAGTTTGTGTTAAAATTACACATGCCACAAATTTCATTTCATTCCTAATTTCTTGGCCTAAGGTTTAACAACGACCAGTATGAAACCTTCTTGCAAGATGCTTGACTGAGTGGCAAGGCTTATATAATGAATTACATTGCAAGACTATAGTTTCACACATTCATTCTTCCATAAGGCAAATATTATAATTTGCACAACCTAAAGATATTCCCTCAAAACAATTTCAAATACAGACTTATTGACCACTTGGCTTCTTAATAACTGTACCTGCTAAGAATCTGTCATATATATAAAAGAGAAAAAACAGAACTAAACAGTACTATCTGAGTGAATAATGTTGCTGTTATCTCAGTGCGTTCAATTCAACCTGAGAGTTATTTCACCTTGATATACATTCCACTTCTTCAACAAACGAATTAGAACACTGTTATAAGTACAAACGACTCATAACACTTAGAAATGATCCTAATTTATCTGAAAATAAGGATAAATGATTTTCCTTTCTGGAGAATCTGACTAGGAAGATTCTGTAATTATAGTACATAAAATAGCAGTAAGAATAGCACTTAGACTTATATACCACTCCACAGTGCTTTACAGGACTTTCTGAGTGGTTTACAGAGTCAGCATATTGCCCCCAACAATCTGGGTCCTCATTTTACCAACCTCTGAAGGATGGAAGGCTGAATCAACCTCAAGCACTGTCAGGATCAAGCTCCTGGCTGGGGGCAGAATTAGCCTGCAATACTGCATTATAACTACTGCACCATTAGGGTTCCTATACACCAAACAATAAAATTTCTAAATAACACACACATTATAAATTGCATGTCATTTAAATATTGCTGCATGAAGAATTACAGTGTACTCAAAAGAGCCTGTCTGAACTTTCCAACATGATCACACATTTCCAAATGTACTTTTACACCCTTGGAATTCTGGATTCAGCTTTGAAGTGGTATGGCACTGACTATTTCAAACCTATTTTTTAATTATAATGACTAGCTGAATTATGAGGACTTAATTATGAGGACTAACAGCTCTAAAGCTGAGAGTGTTTACCCGTGCATTTAGTTATTCTTCTTTTTCTTGATTTTGTTTGGCAAAAGGCACATTTGGGGTCATCAATCTGTCTGTAAACATAGCTACATTCCATGTTTATCTAAAACCAAGTTGGAAAGAGGGAAATTTAACCAAGGGAATGTGCCACGTCATGGTACCAAAAGCTAGTTCCAAGGTTCCCCAAAATACAAGGAAAGCTACCTTTTCATTGACATTTGCCAGAACTGTGTAAAAACAAACAAACACCAATATGCCTAAACCACCTTGTTTCTATACATTAAATCCTAACAATCATTTATCATTGAACATTTTACTCTAGGTGCCCACCTGTTAATTATCAGCTTTGTGGTTTTCCTCTTATACCTACTTAAGGTGCTTGTGGTTTTGCCTCTCCTGCTTTCTTCTCATCCTCAGCCTAACTCCCTGTAGCCTTTGAAACTCCTCCATATATGGCATTTGTTTGAAAAGAAAACAAAATATTTTTCATGGGGTTTTTTTTTCGTGTAAAAATCAAGGATTTCCTATTATCAACCTGCAGTAAACCCAGATGCGAAACCTTTTTGAAGACCATAAAAACGAGCTGCACACAAAGGGGGTGGGTAGTGTGGGGGAACTCTACACCCTTCTTTAATGTAGGCAAGTGGTTGCCATTAGCAACCCATATTCCCTCCCCCCTCGCTTTAGCGCAACGGATAAAAGCAGCCTCCAATCCCCAAGCCGATGTCCCAAAGACTCCACATTGACAGTAGCACATTGTATGTAAAGAGAAGTGCAGACCTTTTTCCCTTGTAAACAGGTACACTACCAAGACAATTCAGCACAGGGGCGGAGGGGGATGCAAAAGACAATGTAAACCCCCCTCCCAAATTTTACAGTAGCCTTGAAATCCCTCCTGGATAATGAACTAGTGTAACCCAGCGCATCAGTATAAAATGCAGCAACAGGAATCTCTATCTATAAGTCAGCAGCCCTTGCAGCAGAATGGATTACATCATCCTTTTGCAGAGCTGAGACAGTGAATACGCTTAAATCGAGGAGCCAGCCAGATGGAACTGCCTTCCCACTGCTCCTGCAGTTACCACCTGCCTCCCACCTTTGGGGTCTGAACATGACGCAAAATTAAAAAAAGACCCGTCTTGTCAAAGCTTCTTCCTACATCATCTCCCTTCTATTATGGTCTGCAGATGTCAAAATAACCCGGCACATATTTTCCCCCCCCTACCCCGTTCCAAACAAAGCATCTGATGAAGCTTGCTTTTACTGTACCACAAGACGATTAACAGATGGTATCCCCACGTTAAACCCCGCAAGGTTGAAACTCTATTTTTTTCCCGCCTCAAACGAACAGATGGGGGAGAATATTGGGATGGTAGGGGATACAAGTCGTTCACGCTTTTCTCTCTCTCTCTATTCGTCATAAAATCTTCTTTACTTAAGAGGGAAGCAGCTGCCCTGTATTAAGGATTACGGTTCCCAGATATGCTGCAAGAACAGTGGTGATAACTTCCCTTGCGAGCCCATTCATCCTGCTCTCTTCACTCATATTATGTTTTGTCTACTAAAGTGACATTCTGTCCACTAATGAATACCAGTGACATAAGCGATAAAGAGCAAACGCACATTTTCAAGCACTCACACTGTCAATGAATTCAATCTGCAGTAGGCAGCACACTGTTCTGGGAACACACGCACCTGTCAATACAAAAATCTAAAGCTTACCTGTGATCTCACGGCTCTTAATAGGACTGGATAGTCTGTGTTAGTTTTCCAGCATTCACTTCTGCTCTGCAAAAAGCCACTGAAGGAATTTTTTTCTGCTTGCATTTTTAAATGTCCTCGAGTGAATGCGTTTGCATTTCTCCAGTCCTAGTCTCTCATGACTGGAGGAATTTTAAGAACTGCTCAACACTTCTGAACCACTGTTTTACACAAACTTTGTAACTTTCCCTAGGTTTATGTATCAGAGGCTATATTCATCTTAATCTTATGGGAAATCGTGTATTTTCTAGGATGCCATCAGGAGCCAACTATGAAAATACTATCCTTTGAAAAAGTAAATACATTCTATATTAATTTTTTTTTATGTAAGCAAACTCAATATTTTATCTTCATTTGAACAGTTTAGAAAAATAAAGGTGATGCAAATGAACAAAAAACCTCTGAAAATTTGACTTTGCAAGAAGACATATGCTATTTCCTTCTGTGGATAAAGGAAGTACACCTTGGCTCTAGTTCCTGATATTGACTCCTTTGGTAGAAACAACTTCAAGTATATGTTTCTTACAAATATCTCTCAGTCTCTGACATCAACTGGGAGGATTGTTTTCATCTGTGCAACATTTGAGGGTTACTTGCATGCACAGACCTTTTCAAATCTGAATGGAATTTATAACTTTGACTTGGCCATTTCAGAACCCTCCATTTTCCCCCAACCATTCCTTGGTGGATATACTAGAATGTTGAGGTTTGTTGTTATGTTGCAAGTCTACTTTGGGTTAAGCTTCAATCTGCTGACAGATGGGCTCATATTATCTTCAAACAACCCCTGCTACAATGAAGAATTGATAATAGATTTTATGATGGTGCGTTGCCCAGGTTTGGATACAGCAAAGTGACTTCAAACAACAATATTCCCAACACCACCACATTTTACAACTGGTATTCTTCTTCTGATGAAATGCTGTCAAACATGCCTTCTCGTACTGTGGCTAAATAATTCCATCTTTTTCTCTTCTATTCAGAGCACATTGTTCCAGAAATCCTGGTCTTAGCCTAGGTATTTGTGAGTAAACTTCAGCCCTGCAATGATGTTGTTTCTGGAGAGCAAAAGTTTTCTTCTGAGGCACCTTCCAAGTAGATCTAATTTGTGCAGTTTCTTTCTACATGGTAAACTCATGCACAGTGACATCAATTGTTACAAGACCTCCATGTAGTTCATATGATGACATTTTGGAATTGTTAGCTATTCCTTTCAGCATCCTATGTTCTGCACTCAGGCTGAACTTCCTGAGAAAGCCTGTGGCCTGGGCAAGTTGACAGTTGTTTGAAACCCTCCACTTGTCAATGATCTTCCAGACAGTGGAATGATTGATGTCCCTTTGTTTAGCAATCTTTTAAAATCCCTTCCCAGACTCTTAGGCATGTAGGAGAGCTCTTTCAATCTAAGCATGGTGATACCACCCACTTCAACAACAAAGAGCAAATGAAACTAAGTGTCTGAGATTTAAACAAGACAAGTTCCTCCCACATCCTCTCAAACAATGTTTGAGCCTGATTTGATGTATTTGATTCTAATTTTAAATATTTGAGGTAGTGATAAATGTAGTGGTAATCTTACTTTTCGACATGGGAAATCTGCATGTATATTTAAATTATACAGTGGAGTACAAAGTATAAATAGTACATTATATTTGTTATATTACATCTTCTTTATCTAACAATATTGTTGAAATGAAGACCAAATGTCTTTATGTTGAAATATGTTTTAAAAGTTTTTTTTTTAAAATCAACGGGACCTACTTTTTCAAATGATTGCATATGCTCCCTTTTTGAAATACTCATCAGCAAGAAAAGCCCAGTTGACAAAAATTAAGTAAGTAAAAAATTAAGATTTGGACTTGCTAAGGGACCTCATTCTAATATTCTAAAAGATTCCGAAGTTTTTTTCACCAATTATGAATCTCCCACATTATCTGCTAGGTCATCTAGATTAGTAATCCATGTGATACAGTGGTGTGACTTGGAAAAGAAAGAGGGGGGAAAAAATCCTGTGTCCTGGATGTTGCTTGTTGCTCTTATCTGGCAAGGAGTATCTTTTTATTTCTCCTTTAGGAGAAATCCAGAGCCATTCATCTGCTACACAGGAACTTGGAGACGTTTTCTTTCTCATTAACTGCTGATGTGTTGAATTCCTCAGGGGCACAACATCACCCTGGTACTTCTAATCACTCGGCCAAGGATCATCAGTTTCAGAACACTGCTATAGTGCAGAAACATACTTTCAAAAGCTTCCCTTTAAGGCAACAAAGACTTCTCTCTAATCACCCCAATCTTTTAAAATGATGGATAACCATGGTGGGGAGCCTAATAGAAATACAGGTAGTCCTCGACTTACAACAGTTCATTTAGTAATTTTTCAAAGTTACAAGCGCATTGAAAAAAGGGACATGACCGCTTTTCACACTTATGACTGTTGCAACATTCCCATGGTTGTGTGATCGAAATTCAGATGCTTGGCAACTGGTTCATAGTTATGATGATTGCAATGTCCCAGGGTCATGTGATCACTTTTGGCGGCTTTCTGACAAGCAAAGTCAATGGGGAAGCCAGATTCACTTAACAACTGGGTTACTAATTTAACAGTTGCAACGATTCGCTTAACAACTGTGGCAGGAAAAACTGTAAAATGGGGCAAAACTCACTCAACGTTTATTAACAAATGCTTAGCGATGTAAATTTTGGGCTCAAATATGGTCGTAAGTCGAGGACTACCTGTATACAGAAAATTTCAAAATGCTTTCAGATGGGAGCATACTGCCCCAATCTGAGACTAACATGGAAGCAAATAAATCGTTTTAGGGATCTAGTTCACACATTCAACTGATTCAAGGGTACTTAAACATATTTTCTTGAACAATAGCTGGCCTTACCCATTATGTTAAGCCAAAGCCAGTCAAACTACATTTAAGTTTTAAATGCACACTGAATGAAAACCCAATGTGAGCTCATGGATTTGGTTAGATTGGGTGATTTTGCCTAGAAGCAGAATTTTGCAAAGAAGCCTTTGCGCAAGGAAACTCTGATCTCTAGGGGGGAAAATAACTAAGGTTCAGGAGTGCAACTATTCATCACAGTTGCAGATGGTAAAAGAACCACTGTATAACTTGAGAAAGAGTACTTTTCTGTGTTCATAAAGTCAATGGTTGCATTCAGACTTCACAATAAATGTGTACTCATAAAGACTTTTGTTGTATCACAAATAAATAGATGGCTGGTACTAATTATTTGGTTACTCTTGCTCGGCTTCCCTTGCTAAAAGAAGTGATTTCAGTACCCAGATGGCCTACTTATTCTGAAATTGAAACACCTTTCTCTATTCTTTTCCAGTTAGAAAGTAAAGTTAGAAGAACAGATAAAACCAAACAGCAAGCTCTATCATGCTATATCGAAAATGTAATTTCTTCACTTCTGTCTTTTCTACTTTTACTTCTTCAAGGGGGAAGAATAAACCCCAGTTGCACTTAATTCAAGATGCTCCCGAAGGTCATTCCCCCCCAATTCTTATGGGAGGTTTTTTGAAACTAGATTATAGGAACAACAACATGCAAATTCTAGTTGGAGTGTTTTACATGCTACCTGCATCCCACGGATGGGGCTTTGCTTGTTTGCGCAGCCCAATGCTGGGTATGCTGCAGCCCAGTGCCAGGCCATGGACTAGGGATTGGGGACACCGGTATTAGACCACATACACACATCAGTTATGACTCTATCCCTCAATATGTTTTGCTAGTCCAGCCACAATGTTTTTCAATCCCCATTATCAGTTAGGATGCTAGCCAGTAGCCCCATATCATATATTCATATACACGCTATATCAGCATACCTAGTTATTTTCACAAATCAGCATAGTAAAGCTTAAAGCATTCACTAGTTTTATCAACATCAGATTATCACCGAGAAGCAGCTGTAAATTCATTTCAAAGGGCAGAAAAGCTGCTTTTTCCACAGTAGCCTTCAACTTAGGGCCACAATTGAGCCCAACATTTCTGTATTTAAGTGAGACATTTGTTAAGTGAGTTTTACTCCATTTTATGACCTTTCTTGCCTCTGTTGTTAAGTGAATCACTGCAGTTGATAAGTTAGTAACTTGGTTGTTAAGTGAATGGCTTCCCCATTGACTTTGCTTGTCAGAAGGTCGCAAAATGGGATCACATGACCTTGGGACACCGCAACCGTCATAAATATGAACCAGTTTCTGAACATCTGAATTTTGATCAAGTGACTATGGGAATGCTGCAAAGTTCGTAACTGTGACAAACGATCATGTCATTTTTTTCAGTGCTGTTGTAACTTTGAACAGTCAATAAATGAACGGTTGTAACTTGAGGACTACCTGTATTTGTGCTGCTTCAGAGAGTGTTACTTATTGTAATGGTTTGTTGCATATGATATACCGGATGAAATCATGACCTGCATTCTATCAGTTAGGCATTTCTTATAGTCCGAAGCATTTTATAGTCCAAAAAATAGGGTATTTAACAGCTGCTCACAACAACTTGAGTTTTTTGTTCCTTTGTTCACATTTGCAGAGTTTGGTAAAGCAATCTATTTGGGTAGTGATTTGCTACAAGATTTGTTCAGTAGGACAGGGAAACAGTTATTTGGAAGGAACTCCTCCTTTCTAACTTTCTGAGTCTGCTCTGATAGTTGTAACTAGGGTTGCAAAAGGGAGCTGAAAGAAATCACCATATCCTTCTTTATTGCAAACTAAGAGTTCTGAATTTATTCTATCAAATGATATTTTAGCTGTTTTGATATATCTTTGCTACCCCATGTAAAGTGTAATTGAATCTTTACTAGATGGGGGAAATTACATTTGGGGAAAATTACATATCCAATGATACCTTTTTAAAACACACACAGAGAGACACAATTTAAGTTTAATATACACAACAAGATGGCTTTATGAGCAGTCAGATTACACAACACACAGTTTATGTTCCTAAAGTGACCAATTTTTTGAAGATTAGTATATTTCATCTTTCCAAATTATCTAGTTCCTTCCAAAAATTAAAAAAAGTCTTTCTGAGAAAGCATAAGAACAAAGAAGTAATCAACACACATTTATCTTTAATGAATGTTTATTCATTCTAGGAGATATAGCATTATGATGTAAGCCTGGAAGCGCCAATTGTCCTCATTGCTCATGTCCCTGGAATAGCATTCAAGGGGAAGGCAAGCATACGACTCCCATCTCTCTCTTCACACCACAATCAAGTTTTGTTTGTAAACAATCATGCTGAGGAATACTAGTGGACTAGCAAGTCTTTCACAGTACAAAACAGGAATGTGACATGAAAGCAGGTGGCCCTTAAGAATTTTACAGCAGCAGCTGCACAAGACCTCCATCTGATCTCACTTTTCAAACAATACTTACAGACCTCATAAAGAAAATCCTGAGGTTACTCCAACCACATATACTAAATTACAACACTGATGCAAACATCCAGTGTTGCCACCTAGAATCATGTAGTATATCAAGTGTACTAAACAAGAGAGGTTTAAATTCTCTTAAGATTTGGAGGGAGGCTGTGCCAAATCCTGATGCAATAATTGGTTCCCAGACTAATAAAGTTTCAGAAGCCCATTCTGTAAACACCCAGCTACTCAGTTATCAGTGGAGATCTGGCTTCTTGCAGTATCACAGGAAGGTTGTTAGAAAATCAGAAAGTATCCATCCTAACATTTACTGGAATCTTTCTATATAAAATATAGTTCAATTGCTGGAATGTTTATAGATTACCCCATTCACTTCATTGACTTGCTAAAGAGAACTCTTGAGAATTATACATGGAAAATAATCACTTTTGGTTTTAGGAAACTGCCAAAGAGCTTGACACTAGCCTTTTCCTCCCACTTAGTAGGGCATCTGCATATGACTGAAGTCTTTGTACACATTCTAGAAAGGCATGGGAATTGAAAGTGAACAGGGTATAACATGGCTTTGCATGCTGAACTGTTTTCTGTTTACACCTTCCATGAACTTCTGCTCCCAACTTACTGTGGTGAGTCATAATATCTGAGTAAAATTTATAGTAAGGTGAATATACTTGCCTGAATTTGCTACTGAACGCAACACTGAGGAGAGAAACAAAAGATGTAAGAATAAGGGCAGCTGGTGCATCTCTTCCCACTATTCACTTTAAGCCCTTAATCATTCTTTGGAAAGCATGACTTGGTATACAGAAACGGACACCTATTCCATACTGAACCGGCAGCTAACTCATTTTGAAAGCCAAAGACGGGAGGGGAGGGCTCATATTCTATACTGAGAATGTGGAATAGATGCAAATCCAGGTTCTACAGATCTAAAAGCATCTTTATGGCTCTCGGCACAAGAAGCATTTTAGAGACAAAAAATAATAGGGACACACAAATGATTAACCTAGCAAAAGATCCTAGAATGTTGTCAAGGGGAATACAAAATAAAATCAAGACACCTGATGGCAATAGGACAAAATTTGTCAGTGGTTTTCTTACTTACAGGTAAAGATTTAAAGTAGATAACAGTTTATGGCATTAAACATTGTAAAACCAATTTTGAAATCGAATTGTATACAAAGGAACATGTTATTGCTAATATTTTTTTTACTGAAATTTGAAACAGAAGAACTAGTGAAAGAATGTACTATAAAGTGGGCTACAAATTTTGATTATCATATTTAGATTGAACAATGGAAAAAGATGGTATTGAAAGAATTCAAACTTACACTATGTTATACTCTTTTCTAAAAAGGTCGTGATTGGGATATGACACCAAATAAATTATATAGAATGTGTATAGGCACTTCAAATTTATGTTGGAGATGTGGACAAGAGAGGTCATTTTATCATGCTTTGTAGACATGCAAAAAAGCTAGAAAACATTGGATTCAAATACATACATTGATTCAGAAGATTCTAAAGATCAATATATAATTGAGACAATAATTCTTCCTCTTGGAACCGATGGGACAAAAAAATGGAAAAAGTCATGAAACTTTGCCTTTTATGTGATAACCATAATGAAATTATTGTATGCATAAAGATGGAATGATCTGGCAATATTTATAACAGAGCAAAAACTGGTGAAGATTATAGAACTTGCCGAGATGGCTAAATTGATTTGTTTGATTAGCTATATTTAGTGTTGACAGAAAACCCTTTATGGACTTTTTCTGTAAACTATAAAAAATAATGATTAAATGGGGTAAATTATTTATAATTGCATTTATAACTTCTGTAAAGATCAGAATTGTATCTTTTTTTCTTTTCCTTTTTCCTTTCTGCTCTTTCAGCTTTCTGATTTTTTTCTTTCTTAATCTGTATTATTTTTATTCTTGTCCTATTATTAGTTTCTATTAGTTTTTATCTTTGTTCTTAAAACTCATACAAATTCATACCAGAAATATTGTATGTAGCAACCTTTGCTTCATTTTTTTATTGTTGTTAATCTGCATTAAGGTCAGGACTAATTGATTGGGGGGAAAAACCTAATCTAAGCTTCTGGTGGTGAATGCATTATTTTTATTGACTATGTTTTCATCTATGAGAGGCTTGTGTAGAAATTGTCTAATGGAAAAATGGAAGCAGCTATTAAATTGAATAGCATGTCTCTGTTGCCTTACTCCAAATGTGGCATTACTATTCATAGAAAGTTATCCAATGATTGGCATGACTACTATACAACATCATTTTTTTTAAACACAGTTGTCAATAAGCTTGATCATATTCTACAGAGCTGTACAGGGTATTCCGGAAGAATAGCAGCTTTGGCAGGAAAACATGTTGCATCATTTCTGGGCACTTTATCCACTTTTGGTCCCCACTTGGCACTCAGTACTCACCCATGGCTTCCTGTAGCTTTTTGCATGAGGCAATGGCCACACTTCAGTTAAAGGCTTTGACAAACTGGCTAAATCAAGTGAGGGTAGCTAATAGGTCTTAAACCCATGGTGAGACAGGCGATGACTGTCCCAGCATGTGAAGAGAAACTCTGGCAGATTGAGTGGATAAGACCATTGCAAAGCCCAAGAGGCATTACGGCAGTCTCTGCAAATGTCATGACAAGACACAGATGATGTCCTGGTTACCCACTATAGCTAGTTTCATCCTCAGTTGTCTTGATTCTGTCTTGTCACTGGTCTTAGATGGAAATTGGGAAGAGTGAGTGAGATGTGTTGTGCAACTTTCCCTCAATTACATTTCATGTCCTAGACTCCACATCATCATCACCATTCTTGGGAAAAAATATTCTGTAGCAATGGGCGAGTGATGAAGCAGCAGGTGTAGATACAATGGGAACTATAGTAATGAATATGCACATAGATGACTCAGATCTAATGGTCATTATTTTCACTGACCGAAGCAGCAATGAAATCAGGCATCTGCTTGAGTGATTGAGCAGCCCACTTTAGAAATGCATTGCTTACCTCTGTAATATGAGGAAGCATCTAGAAAAAGTGCACTAAACATTGCCTGTTCATTCCCTCCTGGTTAGTTTACCACAACTTGTGGGGATCCCATCAATGCTTGAATAAACACAGCAAATGCAAGATGATACATCTCACCATTGGTACTTGGGATGTGTGCACACTTTTGGGCAACTCTACCAACCAGAGAGAACAGCTTTAGTTGCCAGAGAGTTTGCAAGACGCAATATTGACAGTGAAGCCCTGAATGAGATTCGTCTTGTCAAAAAAGGTCTGCTGACTGAAATTGGGAGTGGTTATACTTTTTCCTAAAGTGACCATGAAAGGGATGAGTGGAGTTGGACTTTCCATCAAGGAAGCTGGAGTTGGATTTTCCATCAAGAGTCACCTCATTTGGAAATGTGTTATGTCAAATGTGTAAATGACCAGTTCATGACACTGCAACTTCCATACAGAATAGAAATCAAGCCACCCTGATCAGTGTCTACAGATCCCACAATATCCTACCACAACAAGACAAAATACAGGTTCTATGAAGCTCTAGTTCTCCTACTATCAGAATTAAGTTGTAGCAACAAACTGATCTTGCTCAGCAATTTTAATGCAAGAATAGGATCTGATTCTGCAGCCTGGCAGAGTGTCATTGGGAGAAATGGAGTGTGTAAGTGTAACAAACTGGTCTACTTTTACTGAAGACTAGTGCCACACACTATCTCATTACCAACACAACTTTACACCTCCATACCAGTAACAAGACTTCCTGAATGAATCCCCACTCTAAGTATTGGCATCTTATTGACTGTCATTATCAGGAGAAAACACAGGCAGAATGCCAGAGTGACTAAATCCAAGTGTGATGCTGACTGTTGAAAAAAATCACAGGTTCACTGTCTCCAAAATGAAGCTCCACATCAGATTCAAGAAGTGACCAGAAGGAAGCAAGGCCATGAAAAGACTGAATTTGGCCAGGCTAAAGAACCCCAGCATGACTTCAGTACTGGCTGAAGGCTTAGAAATTAAGCTTGCTGACCTACATCTTGCTGGAAGTGTTGAGGATGACTGACAATGCTTCAGGGATGTTGTCCATTCATCTGCACTGAGGATGCTGGGGCCTTCTATTCGAAAGCAGTATGACTGGTTTGATAAAAATAATGAGGAGATACAGGCATTACATGTTGAAATGCATCATCTTCATCATGTCTATCAGAACAACTTATCATCAGTTGCCAAGAAAAATGTCTTTACCACCGCTTGTAGGATAGTCTAGATTAAACTGAGGAAAATGCAAGATGCCTGGCTGACCACCAAGGCAGATGAAACACAAAGATATGCTGATAGAAACAACTTGAAATGATTCTAAGAAGCCCTTAACACTTTCTGAAGATCTCAATCTCTTGGAAGTTACCCCCTTCTGAGTATAGATGGTACAACTCTCATTATACAGAAAACTCAAATCCTGCAGAGATGAGCCAAATATTTTGTAACTATCTTCAATCATTCATCATCTATTAATGATGTAGCAGTGGACAGGATTCCCTATATCAGTATCAGCAGTGCCATGGATGACCCACTGAAATAGATGAAGTTATGGAAGGCGTTGGCTCGCAATCCAATGGCAAGGTCCCATGCACAGATGTCATACCTGCAGAGATATACAGTCAATGGTCCCATATTTATAGAGATATTCACCAAGTTATTCCAGTCTTTTTGGAAGCAAGGATCCATTCCTCAAGAACATAAAGATGCATTCATTGTACACTTCTACAAAAGGAAGAGCAATTGTCAAGTATGCAACAACCACTAAGGAATTTTGGTGCTCTCCACTGTAAGAAAAATACTTGCAAGAGTCCTGCTAAATTGTCTAGTGAATCATCAAGAACTGGATGTTGCCAGAGTCAGAGTGTGGTTTCCTCAGAAATTATGAGACTACTGACATGACTTTTGTGGTGCACCAACTTGTTGACCTCATAAAAGCTTTTGATAATGTCAGTCAACAAGGCCTGTGGAGCATCAAGTCTAAGCTTATCTGCCCCACCAAATTCATTAAGATGGTGCACCAGTTCCATAATGGCATGATGGCCAGAGTGCTGGTCAGCAAAGAATCTTCTAAGGCATTCCCAGTCACCAATGATATTAAACATGACTTTGTGCTTGCACCTAGAGTGCTTAGCATGTTGAGTGCCATGCTGAATGATGCCTTTCAGGTCAATGTTGTGCTGGAATCAGCTTCAAGTACAGAATGGATGGGAAGCTCTTCAATCTGAGGAAATTTCAAACTATCCTGTTTCCCTGAAAACAAGACCTAGTCGGAAAATAAACCCTAGCATGAATTTTCAGGATACTGGTAATATAAGCCCTACCCCAAAAATAAGCCCCAGTTAAGCTTTCAGTCCGAGGGACGCATTTAGTACCATATTTCCCTGAAAATAAGCCCTAGCTGGAAAATAAATCCTAATGCATCTTTTGGAGCAAAAATTTATATAAGACTTTGGGGAAACACAGTGTTACTAAAGGGAAGGATACCGTTCTGGGAGACTTCCTCTTTGCCAATAATTATACTCCAAATGCTGGCTCAGAGTCAGAGATGCATGTCTATACTGACTCGCATCTCTGGCTCTGAGCCAGCATTAGGAGTATAGTTTACTTTGGATGCTGGCTCAGAGTACGCAAATTCTCTATGGCATGTGACAACTTTGGACTCGCCATCAGACTGCTCCTCATTCGCTGTGCACAAAACCCAAAATCACAGTCAAACGGCAGGAACTACAGGCAGTGGACCAATTCATTATCCTAGCAGCACCCTCTCCTGAGTAATGACAATGATACAGGTTAACTGCAGATAGCAAAAGCAAGTTCTGCTTTTTATATTTAATTTAATTTAATTTAATTAATTAAATTTATATGCCGCCCTTCTCCGAAGACTCAGGGCAGCTCACAAAAAATATATGGATTTTATATCAAAGGCAAGTAAGACAGATCAACCATTTCCACATAACGTCTTTGTAGAATATTCCGGATGACCTATGGGGTTTTTTTTAAAACCTTTGCAAAATTTTATATACATACACACATACATAGATACACACATGTACACACACACACACTTATATACACACACAAACCCCATTACATAAGTACTTGCTTTGTTCATCAATGGACCACCACTCACACTTAATTTGGACTCTTAGCTACATATGGCATATCACATCTGACATATGTCAAATGTTCAGCATAATGAAGCCTACATTAAGATATGTTGCATCTTTAGTTGGAAAGTTGATACATTTGTAAGTTTGAACAGCATATAAACAATACCAACTGCATTATTCAAATACTAAGAATATTTAATAAACTTAGTCTTTCATATCCAAATCATGCTTATGTCTCATACAAATATTTGCTTATCAATGTTGAAGCTCACTGCTAAAAAAATCCTCCTGTTAAAATAATAAAACACAAGCCAGTTTAAAGGTTCATAGTCAAAATAATTTAAAAATTCTTTAATTCTAGGCAAACTCAGCCAAGTTAGCCACTTAGTCAAAGCTGATTCCTGTTCAATTTGAATTACTTTCCCATTCTTTCTTCTTGCTTTTCTCTTGACAAAGCAAACACTGTCATACAGTATTTTTCCACATTGCTGTGTACTGGACAATTCTGCTTTCATACCCACTTCCCACCTCCCCAGCCAAAAAATATGCCTCTGTCTGTATGTGTTCATCCAGGACTCCATCGTTAGTTTGCTGAACAGTTTTTTTTAAAGACTACTACCATGTAGCCTTTGACAATGATTGCTTTTAATCCTCTATAAATACCAATCTAATTCACATCTTAGCAGGGCAGGGTCAAAGCTTGGAGGAGTGGAAGAACGGAGCCCCAACTTAGTATCAAAACACTGCAAACAACTCAGCCTGGTTTCAATCTGAGAACTGTAAATGAATTTAAATAGACTTCTAAACTAAAGAACTGCCAACATGTTGAGCATACTTCTTCACAGAGAAACTACTGATAAACAAGAAAAATAAATGATGAAAAAACACCTTTAACCGCTAAAATCAACTGAACAGATGAGGTCAACCCATTCGTGGATGCTGTCTCCACCTAGATGGTGAAAAGAACACCTTTAACCGCTAAAATTCAATGCTACATTTTAAATAGTTTATTTATTTAAATATGCAATTTTTTTCAAAATTGGGTCCAACACTTAATTTGCTATTAATACTTTCCTCTAAACTAAGTTTCAGTAATCATTAATATTCCGAAGCACGAAATAGATTACTTAGTGGCTTATTACTCCAGAACAGTGTTGCAATTTGTGTTTACCCATATGTAGCATTCCAATCTTATTATTCAGTGTTTCGTTCATGAAAAAACGTGTGTGTACTTTTACAGAGCTTATTATACTAAATAATTATTTTAAATCTGATTTATAGTAGCTGTAGGAAGCACTGCTGTAAAATCCTTCCAGCGAACTTGTACAATCCTAAAATTAACGGTTGAGAAAGCAGTTGCCAACATCTTCAGGTTAATTTGGAGATTAATCACATAGATCTTGGTTAGAGAAAGCAGGCAGAGCCAAGTTAGTTCTATTCAGTAGCCTCATACAGATTTCTATAAGCACCTCATTTAAGGGAACTGGGAAGCTGATGAAGAAGAGAAGGAAGCATTAACACACTGCATATACTGTATTAGCCAATTTTATTCATGGAATCAGAAAGTGAAAATAAAGGAAGTTATTTCAGTATCACGAAGTTTAATCAAGCTTCTTATATTTCTCGATTCTCACAATCCAACATACTACCTTAATGTACAGTACTTGTCATTTCAATCAATGAAAATGTGGTAGGCCTGTACCATTTACTAGAATAATCAAGTTCTAAGTACCATAAATTTAAGAATTGGGATGTTTTCTCCTCCCCTACCCCAGCCAAATAACTTTTAGCAGGGCTAAAACTTCGTTGCTCACATCTGTTTATTCTCCAACTGCATCTCATTTCTCTCTGCCAAACCTGGTCCTGGTGCTTGTTTTCAGCAGCAATTATAAACTAATTGTTCATACTTTTTAAATTTCATTCCCAACTGAAAGGAAACAGTCAAAAGTTCTTGACCGTAATTTAAATGTGATTACATGTGTAGAAAGCATTTAATCAGTTGGTGTGTTTACATGTCATGACTAGCCATTTAGGCATTTATTTCCCAACTTAACTGGGCAAGGATGCAAATATGGCTTTTTCAGAGATTTGCCCTGAAAATTGTGGTTCCTACAATGGTCATAGTGTCAACATTGAATATGGTGATCATCTTGAAATGGCTATGACCAGAGCTCTCTTATTTGGTGTGATGGGAGTTCAAATGTTTGTGTATGAAGTTAGGTTAGATGGCTTTGCTGAGTATCTTGCCTGGGTGTTTCTTAGCGCTTGATCCTTACTGTCAGACTGCTCTTGGAGTTGTCCTGATTCTTGGTGCTGGGGGCCTTAAATTTCCTGCATGGGGAAAGGATTTGGGAAGACTAAGATGTTTATGACCTCCAGAGCAATTATAATCTTGCCCTAAGTGATCTTAGGACTAATGGACACCAACTGGCATACTGCTAACCTTATCTTTGAGTCAAAGCAGTTGATATATGTCTTGAAGATGGAGGATATTAATTCAAGATCTTTGCTGAAGTCAGATCACTTTCTCATCCAGCTGACATTTTTTACCCAGTCCAGATATCTGCAATGGTGGTGGTGAATCAATTAAAATGGTCCATCACAGATATCTTACGAATTATGGTAGATTCCAGTGGACAGTTGGATGTACCCTTTTTAGTTTCTTAGCATCGTTTTTGTACTGTGATAACCAGGCACTACACCTTTATTGGCTCTTTTAGCAGCTGTGGCATATTGCTTGTTCATGCTCAAGTATGTATGTATTTGATTTATATTGTTATCCATTTCATATATGTGGCCCTAGCCAGCTTACAATAAAAAAATACAATATATAATATAAAAACACATAGCAGTTGAGCACTGAAAAATAACCATCAACCGAGCTAGGAGATGGGCTCTATCACAGGCCGGGGGCCCTAGGCTTGAGCATAAAACCAAATGTTGTGAAAAGCCTACTGAGTTGGGGCTCATCTGATGTCAGAAGGAATGATGTCACATAGGGCTCTTCTTTAGGACTTCCCTATCTGATGTTTCCTAGAGTAATTCCCTACCAGATTGGGTAGAATTGGTTGAAAAACTGGGGACAGATGGTCCCATAAGTAACAGAGACCCAAGCCATGAACGGCTTTAAAGGAGACAGCCAGAAATTTGAATTGTACCCAAAATTACATTGAAATTGATGCATTTTATTTATTAAATTTATACGCCACCTGTCTCACAGAACAGCAGTGTCACATGCACCAAATAACTAGCACCATTAATTGCTCAATGCCACTGTATTCTGCACCTTTTGAATACTCTTTAGGAGCAGCCACACATACAGTGTGACCTATAATACAGCAGGATTCCAGATCTTTCTTGCAACTATTACTGGTAATATGAAAAGTATTCTTTTTTACAGGTTTATTACAATTTACGGATCTCAAATGCTCAATTGTGACAATGTCATCGTAGGTAGCAACACAGCATATTCCATTACGTAAAACTCACTCATTATCATTATTATGGCTTCGTATACTTAGCTCTTTTCTTTTTACGATGTTGACTGTTCAATTCACTGGTCAATGAATGCAATACCTGTAAAGATTATCTGTTTGTTTTGAGCTAATTCCAATACTGTATTTCTGTCATGACACCTGTTCCACCAAGTTTCGGTTATATCTACAATATAATGTTTGCTCCCCTGTACTAGGATTTCAAGTTCTTCCTGTCTGTTGCTCATACTCTGTGCATTGGTGTACAGGCATCTAAGCCCCTGTGTAATGCCCTTAAGTTTCTCTGTCACATTGACTGGTATATTCTTAAGTAGTCCTTACTTCTTACCCCTTCCTTCTTTGCTATTGCCTTTGGTTTTATGTTTTGGTTGTGGTTCTAGGTAATGATCTCCTTTCTACTTCAGATTTAATTTAAAACCTTCCAGGTCACCTTAGCAAGTTGTCTTCTTTCCAGTCTTCTGAGATGCAGCCCATTTCTTGCGATAAGCCCTTCCTGTAGTTGTTGAAAACTATGGCCCAGGAATCCAAAGTTTTCTCAATGACACCTTCCCTTGAGCCAGGAGATTACTTCCAGAATCCTCTGCTCTTTCCTCAGGCTGTGACCATTACTTGGAATAACGGTTGAAAACATCGTCTGTACTCCAAACTCTTTTTTCCTCCTGCATAACTTCTTCCCAAGTCTTTTTCTGATAGTGTCATTTGTTCCAACACCAACATAAAACAGAAGAGATAGCTGTCATCATTTCAGGTGTCATCCTCTCCATCAGATCTTGGATCTTGGCACATGGGAGACAACATGCTTCCTCTGATAACATTTCTTGGTCTGCAGACTGCTGATTCTTACTCTCAGCAGCAAGTCACCCATCACCATCATGCAATTTCCTCCTTGGAGGGAGTCACTGGATTGCTTGTCTGTGTTACCTTCTGACCTTTTCTCCTTCCTGTTACTGAGGTGCTAGGGGAAATCTCTTCTCCGTGTCTGAGGCTTCCTTCAGGCGAACTGCCTAAAATTGATACTGCTTTGTTACTCACAGGGAACATCTCTTCCTTCATTTGGTCCTCTGAGTTACAGGCCACCATGTGTCTTCCCCAAAGGCTCTTGTTTTCTCTGTGGTCTTCCTTCCTGAGTTGTTGTTGTTTTGAAAATCCTTCTGCCTTGCTCAGAAACTTATTTAATTCCCTGATAAGTCTCTGTGTGTGGCCAAGCTGGCCTCCAGCCCCTCCACTTTCCCCTCCAGCAAATGGGCATTGGTCTTACCTTGAAGGCCTAATTTCTTGATAGTTGTGTCATCGTCCAGACATGGGCTGCTTCAGTCGGGTCTGTCACTGGCTGAGCCATAGTTTTTTGACCACGCCCCTTGCTCCTCCCTTTGGGGCCCAGTTTGGCGAAGGAGGCCGCAGGAAAGATCTCCAACAGGAACCACCACCGTCAGAGAAAGAAAACTGGTCCAACGGGACAACTGAAAAGTAACTCCTTTAACATTAACAAACAAACTGTACAGGCCCTGAGACAGAGGGAGGGGCTGGACGATGACACAACTATCAAGAAATTAGGCCTTCAAGGTAAGACCAATGCCCAATTTCCTTGATTAGGTTGTGTCATCGTCCAGACATGGGACATACCAAAGTTTTGGCAGTCCTAAGGGCGGGATGACGAAGGGCCTGGGGAGATCCCTGTCTGGTGCACCTGTTGTAGAACCCTCCTGCCAAATGATGCTTCTGCAGAAGCAAATTTATCTAACCTGTAATGTCTAATAAATGGCGAGGGGGTGGACCAGGTGGCCGCCCTGCAGACTTCCTCGAGGGAAGCTTGAGTTGCCCAGGCTGCCGAAGTAGCTGCACTCCGGGTGGAGTGAGCAGTAATTCTACTGGGAACAGGGACCGCCTGGGCCTGATATGCTGAGGCAATACATGCTCTGATCCAACGACCAATAGTAGAAGAGGAAACTTTATGTCCTAGGGAACTAGGCAAAAAGGAGATAAACAAGGCCTCAGATTTCCTGAAAGGGGCCGTTCGTTTAATGTATATTTTTAGAGCCCTCCGCACGTCTAAGGTGTGCCACCTTCGCTCCAAGTTATGGGAAGGCCGAGGACAGAAATTGGGGAGAATAATATCCTGAGTTCTATGAAAAAGGGAATTAACTTTGGGAATGAAAGAGGGATCCAGTCTTAAGATGACAGTGTCAGGTCGGAAGGTACAGAGATCCTCTCTAACAGAGAGAGCTGCCAGCTCTGAAATACGGCGAGCTGAAGTTATGGCCACTAGGAAAGCTACTTTAAGAGTGAGGAAACGAAGATGGACCGTGCGGAGGGGCTCAAAGGGAGATTCAGTTAAGGCGTTAAGGACTCTGGGTAAGTCCCAAGTGGGATACCTATGAATTGAGGAAGGCCGTAAGAGCCTGACTCCTCTTAGGAATTTTTTAATAACAGGGTGGTGAGTGAGTGGCAGGTCAGAGGGATTGGATAAGGCCGTAGAAAGTGCCGCCACATGTCTTCTAAGGGTGCTGTGGGCCAGACCACGGTCCAAGCCATCCTGCAGGAATTCTAGGACCTGGGGAGGAGAGGCTGAAAGAGGATTGACCTGGTGGGACCTACACCATCTTATAAAAGCAACCCAGGTGATATTGTAAAGCCTAACTGTGGACTTGCGTCTACAAGCCTGAACAGTAGGGATCACCCTATCTGAATACATGTCCCGCTTTAGGAGGGCCCTCTCAAGTGCCAAGCAGTCAGTTGGAGCCACTGCGGTTCCGGATGGATCAAGACTCCTTGCCGCAAGACAATCTGGTCTGATGGAATCCTCCAATGTTGGGATATGGAGAGATTGATCAGATCTGCAAACCACGGGCGCCGTGGCCAGTGGGGAGCCACGAGGATTATTTCCGCCCTGTCGGCAACCACTTTCCGAAGTAAGGCTTGGATTAGAGGCAGAGGTGGGAAGGCATAGTGGAGACCGGGAGGCCATGTGAGTCGGAGACCATTGATCCCGTCTGCTCCCGGAGACGGGAACCTCGAGAAGAAGCGAGGAAGTTGAGTGTTCAGATTCGTTGCGAAGAGGTCTATGCTTGGCAACCCGAACCTGTTGCATATTGCTTGGAAAATGTCCGGATGGAGCTGCCACTCGGCATTGTCTATCTGGGTTCTGCTGAGGAAATCTGCTTGTGTGTTCTCCGTCCCTGCTATGTGATCTGCTCGGATGGAGAGGAGATGTTGCTCGGCCCACTTGCCCAGCCGAAAGGCTTCCTCCATGAGACGCTTTGAGCGAGTCCCCCCTTGACGATTGACATGTGCTTTTGCAGCTATGTTGTCTGTCAGCACCAGGACATGATGTTCTTGAACAAATTGTTGAAAGTGTGTGAGAGCCAGTCGGATGGCCTTCAGTTCTAGCCAATTTATGGGGTTGGTCAGGTCTGATGGAGACCAACGACCCTGAGCCACGTGCGACTCGAGATGCGCTCCCCAGCCATGGAGACTGGCGTCTGTCGTGAGGATTATTCTGTTCTGGTCCATGAAAGAACATCCCTTGTCTAGAGAAGGCGATGTCCACCAGTGTAGTGATCGCCTGACAGAGAGTGGGACTCTGACAGTGGTCATGGTATGAGCTTGCCGCTTCCGTTGGAAAGGAAGTAGAAACCACTGCAAGTGTCGGGCGTGAAGGCGTGCCCAAGGGACGATCTGAATGCAGGAGATCATCTTGCCTAGAAGCTTTGACAAGGTGGCCAGTGGCACAGAAGGATTTTTGTGAATGTGAGCTATCATGCCTCTGATGTCGGCTCGTCGTTCCAAGGACAGGTAGACTGCGCCTTGATGGGTATCTATAATGGCACCGAGGTGAACAAGTCTGTGAACTGGCACTAATTGACTCTTTTTGTAATTGACCAGGAACCCGTGTTCGGTCAAAGTTCGAATTGTGATGTTTAGATCGTGTAAGGCTTGATCGTGAGAGTGAGCAAGAATCAAAATATCGTCCAGGTAAGCCTGGAGCCTTACCGGTTGTTGTCTCAGGTGAGCTGCTACGACCGCCAGGACCTTTGTGAAGACCCTCGGGGCCGAAGCCAGACCGAAGGGGAGGGCTCGGTACTGTAGATGTTTTCCTGCGTAACTGAAGCGGAGATACTGTCGATGCTTTGGCAGAATGGGAATGTGAAGGTAAGCCTCCATGAGATCTATGGAAACTAGAAAGTCGTTGGGACGAATCCCCTGAAGAATAGAGGTTAGTGAACACATTTTGAATCTGCGATACACTATGTAAGAATTGAGAGATTTTAGATCCAATATTGCTCTCCACCCACCCAACCGTTTCGGAACTACAAACAGGATAGAGTAAAAACCTTGCTTCCATTCGGATTGGGGCACCTCCTCTATGGCGTGTATATTCAGGAGGTGCTGAACAGCTTGGTCCATCAGATGGCGTCTGGACTCACTGCTGTAAGGCGGGCATTGAATGAAACGGGTCGGAGGAAAGGAGAGAAATTCTAGAGGGAGGCCAAATGTTACTATAGAGAGGACCCAGAGGTCTGGGGTAGAGTCTTTCCACCTGTCTACAAAGAGAGCCAGGCGGCCTCCAATGGGAGGATTTGGCAAAGAATCACTTACGGCTGCGGGACTGGCGGTAGCCAGAGCCGCGAAAGGGCCGCTTAGACTGCGTGAACTGCCGACCCCTGTCCCGAAAGGACTGACGGTCCAAGGACCGGCTTGATCCCTGAGGGAAACCTTGCTGGGAGGTGTTTCCTTGGTAATAGGGACGAAAGGATGCCCTCCTGTAATAAGGAGAGGATCGTCTGTCAGCACGCATAGATGAAGAAGGCAGAATCTTACGCTTGTCCCTTGTTTCAATAAGGAGAGGATCAAGAGACTCACCAAATAATTTTTCTGCAGAATATGGAGCTGCAGCCAAACGCCATTTGGCCCGAAGATCTGCTGGCCACTGACGGAGCCAGATCATCCTGCGGGCTGATACAGTAGAGGCTAGGGCTCTAGAGGCGAATTTGGCCGAATTCAAAGTGGCATCAGCTGAGAATTGAGTAGCAGCTATGATTTTATTGATATCTTGATGGAGGCGAACCTCACTAGGGGGAACTCTTGCTTGCAATTGCTGAAGCCAAAGGATTGTTGATCGGTTGAAAAAGGAAGCTGAGGCAGCTGATTGGATTGCCCAAGCAGCTGCCTGGTGATTCTTCTTGCAGAGGAAGTCTAACTTTTTATCCTCTGGTCGTAAACCCTCGGAAGTATCTCCTGTCACATAAGAGGAGGGAGATGAAAGAGCTGCTATAGGGCTGTCCACTGGGGGAACTTGCAACAGTTGAGCAAATTTAGGTGCAACTGTGTAATATTTCTTATCTGAGGCAAGGGCAGAGGCCATGGTTGCAGGGCTAGACCATTGTTTCCTAACCACATCCGTGAATAATTGAGGAATTGGAACATAGGATTGTTCAGGAGTAGGTTCAGAAAAAAGTCCTTTTTTATGTCCTTGGGCTTCACGCATTTCCTTAACATAATCATCATTGTCTAGAGCTGCAGTAAGGCGTGCTTTATGTAAAAGAGATTTAAACTTGTGTGGGGGAAATAAACCTGTGAAAGCAGGTTGATCCTGAATTACACCCTCATCATCCGATAAATCAGAATGGAGATCCTCCTCCAATGCAAAAGATTCACTTGCTCTAGAAGCTGCTGGGGAATGAGAGCCAGTCAGGCTAACTGCAGGAGAAACTCTAGCATGAGTGGAATGCTCAGAAATTATTGAGCCTGAACGATGGCTTTTACAGGCATCTGCCACACGAGATGTGATGGCTCGATCAATTAAGACTTTTAGTCTTTCAGGCAATTTTTCAAAAAGTTCCTCAGGGGTTTGTTCTTGCAAGGGCGACTCCCTTGCAGAATGAACAGGTGTCACAAGTCTGCCAGAATCAGGAGTAGCAGGAGCAATTAATTTACTTGCAAATGGATTTTGCAGAGTGCCTTGCTCTTCGCTCATAAGGACTCCACCCTCACCTTCTGAAGACCAAGCCTGGTGAACTTCAACAACAGGGAGGGGGGGAGTAGGAGGAGGGGGGGGAATTTCCTCACTGGCCGCATGGACAATGGCCCTTGTAATATGCTTCTCTAAAGCCTTATGCCTCCGTTCCAAATCTTTTTCTTCTGCTTTAGAAGTGTGCTTACGTTTGGAAGTTGCTTTTTTTCCTGGAGACATGGTATTTCCCTCCCCCTGGGAAGAACGCTCTGCCATTGCAACGGTATACTCACTGCGACTGTGGACTGGAAGGAGTTTTAGTTTCACTTTCGCCACGTGGTGAGATAAACAAAAGGCAGAGGCTCTGGCGTTTGCTCAATGGCTGCCAGGTAACATGTGAGCAGGATATATGCTGCTCCAGATGTGGCTGTCCAGGCGGACCTAGAAACAGCCCAGATAAGCGCCTTTTTACACAGCCACAAAAAATCCAGGCTGTAATAATGCCACTGGAGAGTGCAAGGAAACCTTACAACTCTCCCTGTAGAAGCTCCGTTGGTGGTATAGGAGGATTGGGACCCAAAACTTTTAAAATTCCTCCTATGGACTCGTTGGTGGCAAAGCGGCAATTTTTTTGTCTCCAAAATGCCGCGGCGCTTCAAAGGGCCGCCCTACAGCTGTTCTGCGGTCTGGGAGCTGAGGGCGGCGGCGGCGGCCAATTTTAGCGATTCTGGGGTGATTCCCAGAAAATCGCTATAAACGTTGGTGGTAAAGTGGTTTAAGACCTCTGCGCTTTCGTTGGTGGCATAGGGCTAAAAAGCCCCACCAAAGGAAAAAAGTTTTAAAAATCGCGCGAAAGAGGCTTCCAAAATGGCCGCCGCCTGGAGCTAGTAAAGCCTAGACCAGGCTGCTCCAATGCAGAGATATACCGGTAGGCTAGAGAGAGAAAAAAAAAATTTAAACTAGCCTAGTAGACCGGTACCCTCGCAAAAAATACAAAATAAAATTAGGAAGTAAAATGAAGAAAGGAAATAAGAAAATAAAAGGTCAAAAAACTTACAATTTAAATGCAATCGAACAGACCTGGGCTGAGAGCCAGATCTGTAGGAGATGTTACTCTCAGGCCGACTGAGCCTAAACTGGGCCCCAAAGGGAGGAGCAAGGGGCGTGGTCAAAAAACTATGGCTCAGCCAGTGACAGACCCGACTGAAGCAGCCCATGTCTGGACGATGACACAACCTAATCAAGGAAATCAATGGGTTTGCATTTGCAGCAGATGCAATTGGAAACCTCCTCAGATAGGAACACAAACATATCACAATTGTTGTGGATCACCATGGTACATGCTTCCTTCACCATGTCTATATGTCTCTTGGAGATTGTTCAGATTTGAGCAGGTGCTACATTGGCTTTGAATAGGTTTTAGTTCAAGTGCTGGCTTTAATCTATAAAGCCACACATGACTTGGCTCCCAGTTATCTTCAGGTTTGCTTCCTCCAGTTGGAACCTTCTTATCCAGGGCACTTGTTCATGGTGGAGAAATCATCACTAACATAAGTAAGATGAGAGGGATGGTAATCTAGAGGGATGTGGTAGCCTCCATCCTATAAAACAGTTTTGTCCCCCTCTACTGTTGGCACCTACCCAAGAATCATTCCAAGGATTATTAAAATAAACAACTTCTGGAGGGCCTTTATCTGCAGTCTGCTGCTTTGTTGCCAATACTTTCATATTATTACTTTAATAGTATTGCTTTTATGTTTGGATTAATTTTATTTTATTTTGGGGTGTATTTCTAAATTGTCATTAGTTGTTTGATTTGGCAGGGGAAAGAAAGGAAATCAGCAATGGAGTATTAAATGTCAAATATTGTCTTGGGTGCTGTCGTATGTCATTTTCTTTAGTCTCCTCTCCCATGGAGGCTACACACAAGTTGCCTATAAAATGAAAGATGTTCTTGGGAGAATAATTAATTTTCTGACATCATGCGTACAATACCTGCAGCTCTAATCAAGCCACCATGAAATCATATCTTTTTTTTCCAAGACAAAACACCTAAAGTAATGCCATGCAAAATTCTGAAAATGGTCAGAATCCTGCCAGCAAAGGAGACAGATTTGTAATCCACTTCCAGCAGCAGTTTGTCCTGTGGCCTAGGACAAAGGGTGGGTTTCACTTACCTTTGCTATTGGTTCATGCACGCGCTTGCTTCACTCACGCACGCACTTCTGCACATGTGCAGATCGTATTTGATGACGACTGGGTGGGTGGGTGGGTTGAGCCTCCCGTCGCCACTGCTACCGGTTTGCCCAAACCGGGGCAAACTGGTAGCAACCCACCACTGCCTAGGACAGTACACTATGGGTAAACTTCCTATCTATGACTACCACTAATTATACTTTGTGATACATGCTAGTAAACCTAACTGCATCTATAATCATCTCTCTGATATGGATTCAGATATATGAAACTGGAAACATACCAACTATCTTTGAACAGGACAATGAGGTAAGCATGATGGAATACCAAGAACATCTTAACTAAAACATGCCTCACCACTTTTATTTAAATGATGACTCTTAGGGATTTTCCCAAAGTGCATATGCCACTATTTTTTTCCTGCATATCATCTTTAAGTAGCTTAATAGCAATAGCAACAGCACTTATATACCGCTTGACAGTGCTTTACAGCCCTCTCTAAGTGCTTTACAGAGTCAGCGTATTGCCCCCAACAATCTGGGTCCTCATTTTACCCACCTCGGAAGGATGGAAGGCTGAGTGAACCTTGAGCTGGTGAGAATCAAACTGCCGAAATGCTGGCAGTCAGCAGATTTAGCATGTAATACTGCTTTCTAACCACTGCACCACCACCCTCTTAAATCAGGGTCTTTCTCTTCTTACATTGTTCAGGTTTACAACATTAGTTCTGTTTTGTCACCTATAACTTTGCAGGCAAATGACTTGGAAAAGGAGGCAACAGAATGGAATTGGGAACACAGCAAGAATGAAATTGGGAACAGAGACACCAAATGCCATGCTGGTACAGTTTTCTGTTGATAGGTTGTTTAACTGAATTGTCATATTTATATGGCAGGATGGCTGAAAAGGATTTAAACTCAGCATTCCCTAAATAATCAGTACACTATCCTTGGTCAACATTTGTCTATTTTAGGCTCAAGCAAAAAGAAACTCTTTTTTATCTTCTATAAGCCAGTACAACAAGAAAGTTAGTTCTGGCCCCACAATCTTTCATTATGAAAATGCTAAGAACAGGATCTGAGTCAGTGGTAAAATGACTCATCTATGGCATATGGCATTCTCCACCTAAGCACTGACAGATGACCTTGACCAGTACAAAAGCTTTTCCTGAGGATAGCAGGAGGGGTAGTGATAGGTTGCAAATTATGCAGTAGGAAAGCAATTTAAACAGTATGGTACAGAGACTAATACGGTACTGTAAACCTATTTCAAAGAAAATATTTAAAGTCATAGTTAATATCAAGTAGGGTGCTTTTATTTATCTACTTTTTAGTAAAATGCTGATAGTTGCTATCCTGTGCAGCAACACCCCAATGATTTTATTACGATGACTTTTCAAAACTCAAATATACAGTTATTTGGGCTACACAGCAGATAGGTTTGAGAACAACTATTTCAGACTGGATGTCAAACAGAATGGGCCAAGACACTGAACCATAACGCCCAACCAGTCTCTCTACTCCATCCTTGCTACTCTTTAATAACAATACATACTTTAATTTCAACCGCAATAACACAAGGGCTATCAATAGATTCAAACTCAATGTAATTTGCTCTAATCTGGATTGTAGGAAATATGACTTCTGCAATAGAGTAGTAAATGTCTGGAACACTCTACCTGTTCCTGTTGTTAGTCTCTAATCCCCATACCTTTTACCTTAAACTGTCTACCGTGGACCTCTCACATTTCTTAAGAGGTCCCTAAGGGGGCGTGCATAAGCGCACCAGCGTGCCTACCGTCCCTGTCCTACTGTTCCCATTTATATGTATTCATTTTATGTGTTTATGGCTATGTTTTGCTTATTTATTTCCTTTTATTTCTGCCAATTTTTTTTCATGTGTCCATGTCTATGTCTATACTGTTACTTGTTTCCTTGTACTTGTTGACAAATAAATAAATAAATAATAAATGTGGTGCTCCAATAGTTGCCTCTTTTGATTCTGGTGTATGAACTTGGGTTTCAGCTTCCACTTCGAAGAAGAAAATCTCATGATATATCAGTCATATGGTTGCTAAGGCAACTTTCTATTTCTGGAATTTGAAAGTAGCAGGAAAAGTAGACACACAATGCATGTGGGCATGGTAGTTTTATTGGCAGGAGCGATGGTTTTATTTCTTTTACAAATTAGGTTTTCACACTGTTGAAAACTAGCAGTTTAGCTTCTCCCCATTGTTGTAGAGGGGGATGCAAGAGCCCTAAATAGTGGACTAATGCATTTATTACCACATCAACAAGTTATTGTGACTCATACTTCATGTCATCAGATGCATGGAATATCATCTTGAGAATGGAAAATTAAATATATACGTACAGCTGTTGTTGATCGGTACAGAGGAGAGGAATGGTAAAAAAGAGAGGTCAAAGACAGAATTACCTTTAGTGACTATAAATGAAAAAGTAGTTAGTCATGACACAGGCATTCCTGCACTGGTAAACTGGTTCTACACATATGGTGTTTAATCCATGAGAAATGATTTTAAATTTCCAAATGAATTCTAGCACAGTTGTTTCTCAACGAAACAGTGCTTAGTTCTTCCTCAACAACATTGCCCAATTCCTTTTAACTATAGTTAAGGGCTCATGAGTGTTTAGTCTGCACAGTCCAAAATTAAATTAAAATATTTAGGAGATCCAGTTTGTTGCAATGGTTTAAGTCATCAGGCTAGAAACTGGCAGACTATGAGCTAATTCTATCTTAGCACAAAGCCAGTTGGTGATCTTGGGCCAGTCATTCTCTCACAGTCCTAGGAAAAAGGTAACGACAAACCAGATCTGCAATTGTTACCAAGAAAATTGCTGGGATTTATCTAGGTAGTTTCAATGAGTTAAGAATAACTCAAAGTCACAAACAAACAAACAAACACCATATAGAGCTGTGGCTCCTGAAGGATATATGCCTGAACAATGGGAAGTTGTTTAAATTGGAGCTCTGTGGCTCCTTCAAGAAATCTGGGGCTTTAGTCTGAATGGGAGCGCGAAGCTCTGTGTAATGCCGCTGTGCGGCTGTTGCAACGGGAGTGCTACAGCTCCAGGGAATGTGCCGCAATTCTGGGGCTATTGAGAGCGCGAAGCACCACACTCGCTCCTTGTTCCGTTTGCGGAGAGCGCTGGGTGCCTGTCTCTTTAAACATCGGGCACCACTGCACAGGGCTTTTCTCAAAGTGCGAAGCTCCCACAATGGCTGCTCAACTCGAGTAATGGAGGGAGCGTGAAAGCTCCACTATTTGGCCTCCCTGCCTGTCAAATTGGGAGCGTGAAGCTCCGCTGATCTGTTGGTAAGGGAAGGAGCACGAAGGCTCCACTGTCCTGTTTCCCTGGCCGTCAAATTGGGTAGCTGTCTGGGAGAGAACCAGCCCCGCTACCCTGATAATCAAGAAGATCACTGTCTGGCGGCTGGAGCCGAAGCCCTCACCGCTGAGGTGATCCCAGCGACTCAACCAGATGTTCGGGAGTCAGCTGGGTTAAACACTCACGAATATTGAAGATAATGCTGAAGAAAGGATCCAAGAATTTTCCTGTCAAAGGTTTAGAGAAAAGCCTTGACACCTCTGTCCTAGCTGAGGGACTGAGTCAAAAGCTGGGGAGCCTTCGCAACAGAGGCATTTCCTAACAACTATGACAGACTCAGTCCAATCAGCTAAGCAGACGAAGTCATCCCCATTCCTGGATGCTATCTCCACCATTATGGAGAATAGCAATCTTCCTGGGAGAAAAATTAAAAAGCAACACAGTTGCAACTAAACAGTATAAAACAGACAATGCAAAGGTGAATATAGTGACTGCTCACAAGAGACAGTGAAGTACTCCAAAAACAATAAACCACTGTTCCAGTATTGTTCTGCAGGACATTGTAGACAGGATACAGTAGGCATTTTGAGAATTTGTAGCTGGATCATGAAGTTCGAAGCGGTGGTTGGGCAGCTGTGACATCACTTAAGCTGCTTACAAATTATAACATAGATCTCACAATAAGACTATCTATGCCTTTGTAGAAAATGTGACGTATTAAGAGTACTGGGAGCGTGGCCCAGTTGACCTCCTCTCAAATTCTTCTAGTGCAAAGCTGAAAACAGAAGTAAGGTCTGTACTGCTTTTCATGTACTGGCATCTGCTAATGAATATTAAGGCACTAAACAGACAGAAATGCTCTGCCAAGATACTAGAAAATTAAACCAATATGAAATTGACACAGAAGTATATGTTTTTTTTATTTAATATAAAATTACAAATACAATAAAGTAGAATTTCTCATAATTTTGTTTCTAAATCTCAAAAGTATTGATAGTACATAATTTTCAAAAACAAACCATCACAATTATTGCTTTACAATTTCAATACCAACTGACCATGATAATCATAATTTCATTCCTCATAATCAATATGAAAGGATTGATTCTCTTTCCTAATTATAACAAAGTCATAAGAGTAAAATGTCTATGACCATATCTTACATGGTTCTAATATGAATAGTCATTACATGTGTTTTGTTTCTTTAGTATTTAAAGATATTAGAAGGATCTAACAATCTATTCTGCGTGATATACAGCCAAGAATGTCACAGGTATTTTTCTTTCTTCTTTCTGCTATTTTCTGACTGCTACATCCCGATTTTCTCGAATATAAATTAACATCCCTCTGTAAATTGTTCCTACAGTATGAACCAGGTCCTTTCAAATACATTATTCAAGCAAACAACTGTTGTATTGATTCATTCTGCTCTGCAATACAGATTCCGAACTAGCCAAACTGTGTTTGACAATCTTCTACTAAATGTTGAATAAAGGGTTAAGTATCTGAAGAGCTGTGATTTACCGTCAACCTATAGTGCAAAGCTTGACAGAAATTCAATTCAACTTTAGTCAACTTGCCTCATTTAAACTGATCACTGAGTTCAGACACTGGTCTAGTTGTGCAGGACAAAAGTGACTCATGTGTACCAAGAAACTAGAGTAACATTTCACCATAAGATGACACACTAATGACATCTCCCTTCAAAAGCTTTAATGAGCATTCTCAGCAGCTTATACAGATGTTAATATAGCACACAAATAAAACAGTACTTTTGGTAGTCATAACAAAGAGCCAAAGTGCGACCTCCAAATGCCTCTGTCTAAAATTCATCCTGCAGGTCTGAGCAGAATACAATGTCTCCAACCCTATCTTGACATAATCTATTCGAGAAGATACAGTTGATGGATATCCAAAGTGACACATGAAAGAAGAAGAAGTCATCATACCTTTCTTGTCTTTCTCTTAGTACAGATCATCTATCACGGCAACCAAACCAATCCGGACTCAACTCTAACCAAAATGAATCCAAATTTGATTTTCCTTTCTAAAGTAGAAACTGTTCCATTGTGTAACAGATCAATCCAGGTAACTCCTTCGCCATCTGGCTAGCTCTAATTTGTCACAATGAGTACAAGTAGTACTTTTTTCCAAGAGTATTGTCATTATCCATTAATGGAGGCATAGCATAGGTGCCTCTGATCAACATAAAATAGGAATTCAGTTTCTTTGTACCACTTCTCTAATATATATATATACAAGAACTGGAACATTTTTCAGATTTCTCTTTGCTCCTACTTGGTCAGGTACCCGTTACAATTAGGGATACACTTGTTTAACCTAATCCACATTAAACTACTGTACTTGTTTCTGATTTTAACTTAAATTGAGTAACACTTGCTTTTGGTGCCACCAGACTGAACATCAGAGAATGCTATATGGAGCTGTATTTTTAAATGTCTTAGGAAATTTCAGCACAGAATGCAATGGAAACGGCCTTGATTGTTGAACTATTACAGTAAATTCCATTATCATTCTGGTTATATTTTAGTGTCCTTTTTCAAAAATGTTGGGCTTATGATATTTTAAAGCCCATTTCCTCCAACGCAAGCCTGCTTATTGCCAAAGATTTAATATTCCTTATTTGCATGATTCAATGATAATGTGAAGCATAGGAAACTTCTTGATTCTGCTTAAATTATGTATTTTACATAGTTTACTATTAATCCGCTACATGTTTAACATTACCTAGTTAAGGCATTTATAATATGGCAGACTTTTGCTATGGTTTGAAGAAAGTTTTACTGAATGTTCCACTGTATTCATTGTTGTATATGTAGGGTAAGTCTTATGTCTGGGTGATCAAATTATTTACACTGTTAGGTCTGTTTTGTTTTTTTTAATTAAACTGTTCTGAATCATATAATTCAGTGTTGGTGAATTCTTTTGGCACTGAGTGGTGAAACGGGAGCATGTGTGCGCGTGCAGGGGAGCGCTGGAAACTGGAAGAGCAGTTCTCCAGCATGCACCGGGAAACTGAGCTTCTGGTTTCCTGCATGTGCATGCGTGCCCGTCACCTGGTCTTCCGGTTTCTGGCACGCATGCGTGCACGAAGACCAGCTCGCCAGCATGCATGCATGTACTGGAAACCAGAAGCTCAGCTTCCCGGTGCACACATACATGCCAGGGAGCTGCTCTTCTGGTTTCTGATGCTCCCGCACGTGCAAAGGCCAGCTGGCCAGCGCACATGTGCACGATGGAACCCGAAAAAGCAACGGGTGACGGCTGGTGTGTCCAGACAGATGGCTCTGTGTGCCACTTCCGGCACGCATGCCATAGGTTCACCATCACTGATATAGTTGGGATGTACATGCTCTTGTTACTGCCATTAATAATTATGTAGACCCAAAGGCAAAAACATTATATACATATATTCATACATGCACATGCCAAATTTACAATTGGTTTGTAGCACTGGATTGTTATTATGTGTATTTGTCAAAATATGCATTAATTTTCATACAATAGAGTGGCGAAGAAGTGAACTTTTGAGCAATTTGATTGAATTTGGGCAGAACTATTTGGTCAATTACATAATTACCTATACATTTGTCAAGCAAAATATTTTCCCATTATTAATAAGGTACACCTTGAAAAATGAAGCACTGAGTCCTCTAAGGCTTGGCTGGGATTAATGAGAATGATTAAGAAATAGCTTTTTAATTCAATCAATCCCTTAAAATATTTCCATCAAACTGAGAGAGATTGACTTTCTCAGGTGTACTTGTAGTATCTTGGACATATTAATAGGGGCATAATGCATTCTAGATGGTAATTTCTGTTATAAACATCTCTCTCTTTGCTCTTTCTATATAACTGTTGTGGCAAATACTGCACATAAATTCACCTCAAATATATGCTTCATTACTCAAAGGAGCATATTTATCATTCTGTGCCTAACATGGGAGAGGGGGAATAAGGTTCCCCCCCCCTGGAATTACTATTATAAAATCTTTATCTCTCCTGTACAGCACAAAAGATAGCTTCATATTGCTCTGCTACCAGTACCAGTTTATAGCTACCAGTGATTGACTTATTCATAATTTTGTCCTGTTCAAATTAAAAGGATTTTCCTCTGATCTGTTTGATCACTAATTTTGGTACCTAGAAAAGCATCTCCTGCTTCAACTATGCAGTTTTAGAAAGCAGGCACAATCTTGCCAAGACCAAGTGGTCATGTTTATATGGGATTTGGAGGTATTCCATCACTAACTCTCATTCCGATTGAATTTTTGCATTCAAGATGTGTTCACAATGTAGGTGTCCCCTTGGACTCTTACTCCTACTCAGAGCAGATGGAACAGTGGCCAAGAGAGTCTTTGCCCAGATATATCTTGTATATCAGTTGCACCATTATCTGGATCGGGAAGCTGTTAACACAATTGCTCATATACTAGTCATATCATTATCAGGTTATTGGGCTTTGCTGTTCATAGGGCTGCCCTTGAAGACCATCCAGAAGCTACAGTTAGTCCACAATTTAGAGGTGCATGCAATGATGAGCGGGCTGTGTTATATGCATGTGACCCACTGCTTCACCAGTTGCACTGAACACCAGTTGGCTTCAGTATGCAATTCAAGTGCTAGTTATCACCACTAAAGCCCTGAATAGCATACGGCCTGGCTATCTGAAGGACTACTTGTCTTTGTCCATCTGATTTAGTCCAATAGGATGATGGTTTCAGGTCCTGTCAATTAAAGAATGTCATCCGGTGAAACCCAGGAAGCTTACCTACTCTGTTGTGATTGCTGCCTTCTTCCACCCTTTATATCATTTAGAAAATACTGAAGACATACTTGTTCTCCTAGGCTTTGGAGACAGGGTGACTGTGGAGCCTTCTTTTTAATTTTGTTTTGCTTTTGGTCTAATTTGTTTTGGAATTTTGCTCTTTCAGTTGGCTATATTCTTTATATGTTGGGGTTTTTTGGCTGGAAGCCATGCAGTCATTTGGGAATCAGGAGACCTATAGATACGTATATATTCATACTTTGCATTTGCAATAATTTGGTCAGATGATAAGCTCCCAAACCGTATTCTTTCTCATACCCATACACAAAAATGCTAAAGCCTACAGCAAAACCCTATTCAGCCTATCATTGTACATAACTTATCCATATTTTATTTTTATTTATTTGTTGAATTTATATGGTTGCCCAACTCACAAATAAGTGATTCTAGATAGCATATAATAAAACTAAAAATTATTATTATTATTATTATTATTATTATTATTAGTAGTAGTAGTAGTAGTAGTAGTAATAGTATCATTGTTGTTGCTATTGCTATTGTTATGGTTATCACCCAGTCAGCCAGATACTTAGCCTGGATTTGGCATTTTTATATACCTATCAAGATCTTCCCAGGACCTTGGAATGGCAGATATTGTTGTTTGATATATTAAAGGTACAGTCGCAGAATTTTAAGTTGTTCCAAGTAAAGCTGCCTTTTCCAATAATTATTATTTAAAATCTTTTAAAACTTTAAAAAACACAAGGATAAAAAAGAACAAATACAAGGTAGAAGCAGATGTTAATAACAATGGATGTTAATAACAAGAGAGCCACTGAAATGGAGAACTAAATATTATTATTATTATTAACTGACCAATATTGTTATGAATATTATTATGATTACTATTTCTCAAAAGTAACTGTATTCAGACAACACACTGTTTATGCAGACATTGATTTTTTAATTTAATAAAAACATTTTAAAACTTGAAAAAAAACTAATAGAGCCACTTTTATAAAATGTGTGTTCTAATAAATAATGCATTATTAATACTATAAAAATATTGCAATTACAACAATTCATTAACGGTTGTATCCAGACTGATAGTTGCATCTCCATTTTTTAAAATCCACTTCATTAACAATAAAGCCAATTTCCTTCATAATAAATTATTCATTTGTTCTTAGGCTAGCATGTCCTAAGCAGGCTACTTTTACCACAGAAATGAAATTGCAGCTCCCACAAAATCAATGCTTTGTATAAATAAATCTCTTCTTCCTTCTCTTTAGAAAAAAACATTCTACATATCTGTTGCAAGGAAATTAAGAAAATGTTATCCAGTCTCAATAGACATACTAGTTATTTGTCCATCTGTCTGTCCATTCATCCATCCATCTATCCAAATTACAGTGTTTCTCCGAAAATAAGGCCCTGTCTTATATTTTTTTGAACCCCTAAATAGGCGCTTGGCCTTATTTTCAGGGTAGGTCTTATTATTTGGGGGCATGTGGAGCAAGACGGGGCTCCTCTTGCCGTCTTACCTGATTTCCACCCCGTCTCCCTAACCCTAACCTGAGGAAATGGCAGGGACCAGCTGCGCAGGCAGTTAAATATTTTCAGGGAGGGCTTATTTTAGCGCATGCGCTCAAAAGCCCAATTGGGCTTATTTTCGGGGAAACAAGGTATATATCTGCCACCCATGTTAGGAAACATGACTCTGGGTGGCATACAAATATATTAACAATTAAAACGATAAAACAACATAAATAAAAAGCATTAAAAAAAACCAGAAATGCGAGAGAATAACGGCCATTAACCACTTTGCAAGTTCACTATGGGATCACCAAGGTTGATAAAAATACCAGGTTTTAAGAGTATTTTGGAAGATGGTCCCAACCTCACTCAAAGGGAATTATGTGCCCATAGCATGCTGTTTAGGTCCCACCAGATAAAGCTCTTTGGTAGATGAGACCTTCAGCCTACCCCTTCTGCTTGATCTGATGGGACAGATAGAAGTAACTGGGAAGAGGCAATCCCTCAAATAACCTGGTCCCAAGCCACGCAGAGCTTTAAAGGTCAAAACCAGCATCTTGAATTGCATCCAGAAACTGTCAGGCAGTGCAGCTTGTAGTGTGCACCATCCTAGGGGTCCACATAACTATCTCATAGCCATACTCTGCACCAGTTAAAACTTCCAGGTGTTCTTCAAGGGCAGTCCCATGTAAAGCGCATTATAGTAATCCAGCCTGGAGGTGGATTATGCTGCAATATAGTTAACTTTAATTACAATTTAAATCATATTTAAACAAAATATAGTTCCTGCAATATGTTGGCAGAGTGAAATCCAATTTCATTTCCAATTTCTTTCATTTTTCTATTATAGATAGATGTCTAGCGCCATAATATTTTATCTCATTTACTCAGTAAAATTTTTATGGTTGCTAACTAAACTTTCATATCCTGACTTTCTCTCTCAGTCACAGAAGGCTCCTTATAAATATCCAATATATGCTATATCTGAAAGCAGCAGATACACTCTGAATCTAAATGTAAATCCTGACTATCATATACTTCTATGTTTGTCCAATAACAACTACTTCATCTTGGTTAAAAAAAACAAACAACCCTGTTAAAAGCTGAATACTGCTCCATACAGTGTCCCTTAAAATCTGAATGTCTGACCCCGTGACAATTTAAACTTCACAATCCTTTGTGACATCACAGTAGAATGATCAACCATAGAGATAAGATTCATACAGGTAAGAGCAAGAGATATTGAGAAAGAGTTCACTAATAAAATAAAATCAGAGGAGAAAAGGTTTTCCAAAAAAAAAAATTAAAACCTGTTAAATTGTTGGGTTCTTAATTAGTTCACACCTAGTTATATCATGTTTTTCTAAGCTAAACTAATTTTAACTTAACATCTTAACTGGTTAGAACTTAGGTCCTTACAAATGTGTTCCTCACTGAACATTTAGTCAGATTTTTCCCCCAAAAAATTACTCTAGAAAGTAAGACAAAATATATAGGATATATTGGCAATTCACCTTGGAAGTAGCTAAGTTTGATAGTTTAAAAATTGGTCTAGAAAGACTTGATGAATACTATTGTTACAGTGTAAAGAAAATCTCTTGCTGTAGGTTGATGATTCACAACAACCAGAGACTTATATATAAGCCAGGAATCATTCCAGAGGAAGCCATTCATGCTGGACACTTTTCTATGTTGATATTATTTCACATTTTATGAACCATTTCTCCCAAGGATTCAAAAGATAAATATCCTACCTTTTCATCCGCTCAGATAGGTTAACAATGACTCTACATCTATCACCCAGAATGCTTTACCGTTAGCTAAGAGGTGTATTTCTAGACAATAAAACTAAAACTTCAGTTACTGCAACATATCATTTCTTTGAACATATATCTCTCTCTTTCTCTCTCTGTACATGGACGTGTCAGAATACTAAATGGCAGTTTACATTTTATCCAAAAGGATGGAGTAAAAGGGAGAAAAGGAAAAGAATAAGAAAGTAAGTAAATTTTGTTACTAAATATGATTTGAATTTTGGCTTTGTATATAGCTCATCAAAAGACTTACCGTACTTGTCATATTACAGGAACTCACCAATGACACAAAGAAAATTTAATCTGCTACAAAATGGTTCTTGGAAATGTAACACTGGTTTGCAGAATGGTAGAATAAAATAAAAGAAGCAATGGACAACACGCACCATTATACAATTTTTCATATGAGAGAAGATTCCTATCCTTGATGTGGATAAATGAAGATTCTACTTTCTGATTCCAAATTCTGACTCAATATTTTCCTAGGGAGATGATTCCAAAGTTAATGTCAATGCCAATGTAAAATTTTAATTGAAATGTCTACATTGAAAAGGGAAAACTAGTTTCTGAGCACTGGTGCTGGAAAGAGCAATCAGTTATAGAATTAATCTGCTGTTCCATTTGTCTCTTCAAATTTTTATGAGCTTACTTAGAAAAAGAAAAAAAAGGAATATCTCATGTCTAACCAAACAGCTATTTCTATAGCTATGATGCTATGTTGGCAATTGAGAAACAGGAAATAATTATTCTTAGTTCATTTACAATCAGCTGAGCAACTGAATCACAGTGCTATAACAAAAAACAATCACAACCCTAAGCAATAGAAAATGGCTACTTTCTTACTACTAGGAGTTACCTCTCTACCATCAACACAGCTGTGTCAAGTGAAAGTGTTAACACTTTCAACCGAAGAGCAAAATGCTACCTTTTCATTATCTCAAACTTGATCACTGTAATGAGTTTATAATTTAGCAGAGTTTGAATCTTTCCTTCAAGCTTTAGTAGGATTGAACAGTTTGAGCCTGCAGAAGACTATATCTCTTCAGAAGCATAACAGTGTTGGCCAAAACAATGCATATTATCTTCTACAGCAGTCTGCCATTTGGGCAGAGATCAGTGTCAGTGTTCCCTGTATGATTGCTCAGAAGTAAGTACTACATGGTTCAATGATACCTAAGGACTAATACGTTTTCCAGGCCAAGTTATTTCAGGAATTTCTTGGTGCACCAACTACTTGTATTAACACAAACACAGGAGCATAAAAAAGAACTAAGACCAATCCATCTAGAAAGCAGGCAGTTAAAGATGGAAAATTTAGCAGACATTTCAGAATTAGAGAAAAATGCAACATAGGGTTACTGTGAAACATTGATAATCGATATAGGATAAACCTTCGTTCTAAAGATCTACATGAGTATTCAACTCAATCTACAAGTTTTCAGTCCTTTGGTCTACATGCTTTAGCGTAAACACAATTAAATGTTTACCTGGAGCACACAATTTTAATAAACAAGAAAAAAATAAATTCTGAACTTCGGGCAGTTTCCAATGCACATACAAATTACAATGTGTTCAGACTTTCCTACTCATGTTATGCTAATCTTCACTCTATAAATCCAGAGTTGGAAAAAACAGTGTTTGTGGGCATTAAAGTATCTGCAACTCCTTCAAATTGTATCTAAACAAACTCCAAGTTACATAATTCAATTTTGAATTAAAACCTTTCCAAAAGATCAAAAGCTAACGACATTATCAGCTGTTATTTGATATTACAATTCTTGGGTGATGAGTTAGAAGGCGAAAACATGCTGGGCTCTTACAAGATCTGCTGATTTCCGGCAATTCTCACCATTTTGCTTTCTTTTTTTAGGTTTTATGTGTGCACATGTATATGAACTCCATTCCTTACTGGATAATTTAGTGTTCTCTGACTCAAAAAACATAAAACATTTATCGCTGAATATGCTTGTAACCTTTCATAATGTTTTAAGAATAGTGTTCTAATTGGAACTAGCAACTATTGTTAAAGTGCAGAACTAGTGAGTCATGGTGATTATTATAATACCAAATCGTGTCTAAAAATTATGCTTCATTGGAATTTTAATATTTTAGTTTTCCTTATTTATCAACTTGTGCCTCCTTATTGTTGAACATAGCAAACATGCCATGCATTGATTATTTTGATTGAATACCAAGCAGACAAAGTCTCTTTATGAGGCAGGGCAGCCGCATGGCAACTAAGCAATTATTGATTCCGGGGATTTTGCAAAACGGAAAAAAAAATATCTTTCATTCAGGGAATGAATGAAATAGGGGACTTTTGAGCATGGGAGGTTATTTTCCCTCTGAGACACAAAGGCTTTCTCTGGCTCTTTACAATTAATATTTCAACACTGGCCAGATACACAGAATTAACATGATTCACTGTACTAGTCACACTTAATTCATATACAAAAATGAACTATTCAGGCATCAAGACAGCAACACTTGGGGAGGGAAAGGATTTGTGTTTTTAAAAACAGGCTTCTATTTTGGAGGGATTTTCTGATTCAGCACTTCCTTTATGACCCATGGTTTTGACCATTTCTCAATATTCTCTTTATCAAAAAGCAACGTCATCATCTGTCACCACCCCACAACATACACAGGCTTAGAAGAGAAACAAGTCAAAGATCACAAATAGGGTTGGTCTGCCAGAGCATCCAATTTCTTAAGCTTTTCTGTTGCTTTAGAAGGCCCATGTGCTATTCTACCACAATAATTTCACTTCACGTAAAGTCAATTGTAATATTCAAAAACAAAACAAAGAACAATTTTTTGGCAAAGGGTTTTGGATCTCTCTCCAGGAACTAACCAGCAACCTGGCTTAACAAGCTGATTTCAATTAGTAGTCAACAATTTGTTTCCTATTGCTTTGATTTAAATAAAACAACAGTGCAGGGGTGAAATGTAAAATTTGTTACTATCGGTTCTGTGGGCGTGGCTTGGGGGGGTAATGTGACTGGGTGGGGTTTTTTTTTACTTTTAAAATCATTTTTTCCACAACCTTAAAAGGCATTTTCTTCGGCCCAAGAGGTTGTAGAAAAAATGCTTTTAAAAGCCTCTGACAATCCCAGCTGAGCCGCCCGATCATCAGAGGCTTTTTTTTTAACTTTTAAAAGCATTTTTTCAGCTGAAGCGGTTGTAGAAAAAATGCTTTTAAAAGTAAAAAAAAAGCCTCTGATAATTGCGCGGCTCAGCTGGGCATGTGGGGGAGGGCAGGGATTTTTGCTACTGGTTCTCCAAACCACCCGCCGCCATCGCTACCAGATTGGGCGATCTGGTCTGAACCGGGATTATTTCACCCCTTCAATAGTGCCTATGTTTAGGATCTAGGATCTAGAGCCCTGCAATAATATCCACCGTGAGAAAAATAATAAAAGCTCACACTTTGAAGCCAACTATCAGAAAGATAGGGATTTGAACACTGATATAAAGAACCCACAATGAATGCAAATGGCTGAGAAGTAGATAATGAATTGGAACCATAAAAAATAAAAAGATTTTTTGTTTAAAACCACTTAAGGTAGAAGGTAAACCCTTTTGCTCTTGAATTTACCACTGTACTAATGAAATGGCACATACCAGTTTCAGTTGAAACTGGTCATTATTTTAAATAGACATTTGGGAAATCATCAAAACCATAAAAAAGCAAAAGTTAGAATATTTTGGACATGTGATGTGACACTCAGAAAAATACGGGATACTTCACTTAATCCTCCAAAGAAAGATTGAAGACAAACGAGATCCAGGCAGAAGAACATCATGGCTTCAAAATTTAAGGGACTGGTTTGGACAAACTCAACAGCACTTTTTCATGCGGCTGTTGATAAAAATAGGATCACCAATATGATCGCCAATGTCCGATGACGGATATGGCACAAGAAGCAGCAGAGATACTGATGGACAGTATTACATACTGATGTGCCAAACATTATGTACTGCAAGATGAGCTGTTTCAATCATCATGAACATTAGACTATTTTAATAATTTTGAAACTTTTGATCCCATCATGAATACTTTAGGATCAAAAGTTTCAAAATTATTAAAACAGTCCAGTTTGAAACAACTATTTCAAATTCAAACAGGGCATTTCACATTCAAGGTGGCTTGAGTTCTAAAAATTGTGTACTCTCTTGGTTCATATAAAACCCAGAAAGTATAAAATGCAGCACATATTGTTGGTGCACATATTGCAGCAAACTAGAAATCATTGTCATGTTACAGTCTAGAATGAACTTGTTGTAGGTATGTGATACCCAAATGAAAGGCCATGAGGGAAGATTATTTTCATCAGACTTATTTTAATGCTACTGATGTAATAAAACAATAGTAAGCTTTTCATGTTAGAATAGTCTGATTTTAAACTAAAGTATATTTAACTAAATCATGTGCAGTAAAACCAATTTATCCAGCTTTCATCGCTGTGTTGAAGTCACTCAGAATGACAAGTTTGTCATTGGCAGCGATTGTTTGAATAATCTGGTCAGGTCCTCATAGAAAGCTTCTTTGTCTTCATCTGGACTTGTGAGAGATGATGTGTAGGCACTGACAATGGTGATATACTTGCTGAGAGGAAAGCAGAACTTCATGATCTGTCCATTTATTCCAGTGGTAGAATAGAGATGTTCTTCAGCAGAGCAATTTTGAATTACAAAGCCCACTCTGATTCCTATTGTCAGTCTCTAGTTTCCCTCTCCCCAAAAATGTATATCCACCTGCTATTTTCTGTAAAGAACCCTCATCTACCAGCTTGATTTCAGTGTCAATGGTATAACAGTGACGTTTGATTGCTATGAGTCCAATTTGTCTTCCAGGCCTTAACACCTTCTCTCTATCCAGTAAGAAACAAAAGTTCCAGACTCCAAAAATGAGTTTTGATTCTTTTCCCCCCTCAGTTTTCGACTACCAAGGAGATGATCTGCTAGTTGCAGGTAACTAGCCAGATGTTGTTATGGGGCAGGCAATATTTAGGGTACCTTTTCTAACATCCTCCCTTCATGTGAGGCTGACAACTCTCCTAGAAAGACTACCCAGTCACCCTGGATTCTGCTGCACATCTCTGCTGTCCCAGATATAGAGACGAATGACCACGGGTCCAAGGATCGCCCATGCACAGATTTGTGACTACTGCAGTGATCCTCTCTATCTGTTGTTTCGCCACTGCCCCCATCACTGCAGGTTTCAGTGAATTAGATTTGGACTGAAAGGATTTGCCGATGGGTTGTAGATAAAGATGAATTGCACATCATAAACCTGTGTGTGAGATGGAGTGTTAAATAGAACAGCACTGCAAAGGGGCAGTCTCACTCTCAGCAGATATTAATTCAGTGGCCTGGTGAACCATTACATTTTGAAACTTCTCTTTCTGCAGTAGAGGACCAGGACAATTAAGAGTCTTGTTGTGCACTTAGTGGTCTACAATGCCTGCTGGGCCTACCTTCTTGACTCAGTTGGACGTGACGTCCGTTCCACCTCAGGGCCAATCTTCATATGCTGGGAGAGACAAATACTCTATCTCACTGAGAGCCAAAGACCCATTGGCTACCCTCACCATCTACTAAGACAGTTTACCAGAGTGTGGCTGCCGCATGTGTTGTAGCTATAGGTGAGAGCTGAGTATCAGGTGGAGATCAAAGGTGGACAATCAGCCCTAAAAGGGGCACGGCTGAACTCTCCACCAGAGGTGCTACCCCTCCCTAAACACATAAACCAAAGTTTGCTGGGATTCTCAGTTATTTTTAAGAATGCACAGGGGTCCAAAATGTTTGATAACCACTGTTCTAAAATATGGGGGCTTTTACAGAAAATGGTTGATATCTAGCCGACAATTCTTGTATTTAGGAGTCAGATGCTCAATAAGCCTTCTCCAGAAATTCAAATCAGACGTGCAGAATAATACCTGGCAAGCAGCGATGCATTTCACATTTTTTTACTACCGGTTCTGTGGGCGTGGCTTGGTGGGCATGGCATGGGAAGGATACTGTAAAATCTCCATTCCCACCCCAATCTAGGGGAAGGTTACTGCAAAATCCCCATTTCCTCCCGATCAGCTGGGACGTGGGAGGCAGAGAATAGATGGGGGCGGAGCAAGTCAGAATTCTTACTACCGGTCCTCCGAACTACTCAAAATTTCCGCTACCGGTTCTCCAGAACTAGTCAGAACCTGCTGAAACCCATCTCTGCTGGCAAGGCAATTTTCCAATATACAACTGTTCAACATTTTGATAATTGCCTTATAGCATACATCTAGCTCATAGATATATCTAATATTAACAATAAAGTCCTCTTTATATCAGATTAAAAGCATTTATATTGTGGTATATTTCTGTTCATGTTTTACTTTTGTTACATTAGATATGATTGATTGTTTTTTTAAAAGAAAACTGGGATTACACTGATCATGATTGTTAATTTTATTCGGGATGACTATTACATCATAGCTTTGAACACCTGTTCATCACAATAGTTTATCATGCTCCCCATATTAATAAAGATGGAGGGCAATCTTAATCAATAAACCCAAATTCCAAAGTAAGCTGTGTTCAGTTTAATATAAGAATATATCCTTCAAAGTTTACTCACTGAACAACCTAGAAAAAAAACCTCAGTATTAAGGTCCTGTACTTATGCTATGATTGCATTTATACAGAATACAGAAAATGCTTATGACATGATAATAAATATATAGCAGAGAGAAATATTAGTAGACTGAACTAGACTTAAGTAGATAAATAAATAGGTCAAAAGAGACACATTCTTTCAGAACATCCAATTCATGATAAGGGAATAGTTAAGCAGCTTTATACATGGAAAAATGAAAAGTAATTAAAATTCATCTTAGTTGAATACTCAAGGCTTGTTAATCTAATTAAACAGCTATGGTTTTATAGTACAGACCCCTCACATCCAAACCTGTTCACAGTACTATTTATTTTACAACGTTTACATGACCTCATTTTAATTAGCTGAAGAGCAAAACATGTAAGATGTTCCAAAATACACTGATTGGGAAGTGTGTGATTTCCTCCAAAAAGGAACAGTACACAGAAAAAAATATATGACAAAAATCCTGGACAATTCCTAGCTCCCTTATCTTGTCAACATAAGACTGCCAGTTCCAACTGAAACTAATTGTGCATATACCTGTCCAGCCACCCAAAAAACATTAATTTGGGTTTGCATGTTTGTTATTTGTGCATATAATCCAAATAATAAAAAGGGCAATGCTAGGACAAAACAATTAATTTCAATTGAATCAATTAAATAATTCATTAATTAAAATTAATTGTGAAACAAGGTATTTCCTTTACAAAATAAACTGTTCACCAACAGCATATATAACTATCATTATGGTTACTATAAGGTGGATATCTTTGTATGTTATCTATCAATGCTACCATGGCAGCATATTATTATCTAATAAACATATCTAGTGTACCCATACCAGTTTTATCATCAATTAAAAAAAGAACTATTAGCATGAAAACAATAGTGTAGATTCAACTCAAAACTCTCTAAAGCAGTGAACATGAATTATTAACTTATTTCTGGGTATACAGCTTTGTCAAAACTATGGCAATGTACAATCACTGGTCAAATATCACATTACTTTATGCAGTACATTTACAGCTTCATATTTACTCTTACAGCATCATATTTCCTCAGAAATAAATCCCAATGGGTTTCATTGAATCTGCTGCCATGAAAATTCACGAATAAATAGAAACAACTGACAAATCACACTGCTCATCTCAACAAATACTTCTTTGCAAAGATTTCATACTGATGCCTAAATAATAAATAGAGAAAAGGATATGGAAGTAAGATTCATTCAAATGTTATTTGTACTCTTTGTTCTGTTTCTTTGTGGTCATTATTTGGTACTAATTGTTGCAAAATCTCAAACCCTCAAATTTTCAAAGGAATTGCCAGGTCTAAATCAGTGGTGAAATCCAATTTTTTTTACTACCGGTTCTGTGGGCGTGGCTTGGTGGGCGTGGTATGGCTTGGTGAGCATGACAGGGGAAGGATACTACAAAATCTCCATTCCAACCCCACTCCTGGGGGGAAGGATATTGCAAAATCTCCAATCCCACCCCACTCTGGGGCCAGCCAGAGGTGGTATTTGTCGGTTCTCTGAACTACTCAAAATTTCTGCTACCAGTTCTCCAAACTGCTCAGAATTTCCGCTACCAGTTCTCCAGAACCTGTCAGAACCTGCTGGATTTCACCCGATCTAAATATATCAAACATATTTCTAATAAGAGGATTGTAGCAAGAATGATGTTAAAGAGTTTGTAATATGTAGTTAAAACTTCTCTCCTTCTCTACATCATACACATACCCAACCCCTCTTTTGAACAGCCTACATAAGACATGATCCAAAGTGAAAGTTGGCACTAGGATACCAGTTCTATTTTTAGCAACTCAGGTTTGTTTGGGCAGCTCTGGATATCTAATGTTTCTAATGCCTAAAGGTAATTGAAAGATTGTAGCACAGTTGGCAAGTATGATAAAACAAATTAGTATCATCAAATAAAATAGAAGAGTTAGATTTTTAAATGCAATCTAAGGCAAGCAACCATTCACATTAATGTTTAGGAAACATTACCTTCCAAGGCCCAGGCTAAAATCAGGCTGCTCAGTTTGATTCAACTATTGTTGTAAGTCAGTAAAATGAATTCTGACTACTCTTAAATATCTATTAAAGAGTAACCAGAAATGTCTAGAAATTTCATGAAGATGAAATAGCATCACTGCAAAGTCCATGAAGGAAAAGGTCTTTATTTATTTATTTATTTATTTATTTATTTATTTTAGTTCAATTTATATGCCGCCGCCCTCCAGGGACTCAGGGCGGCTTACAATCCACTTATAGCAATAGCCCTCATTCTTTTGTATATGCCTGCTTATTAGAGCTTTTGGCCCCCCATAAGTGGTATTTCTACAAAGTCAGCTTACTGCCCCCACAATCCGGGTCCTCAATTTACCTACCTCGGAAGGATGGAAGGCTGAGTCAACCTTGAGCCTGGTGAGATTTGAACTCGCACTAATTGCAGGCAGCTGGCAGCTGAGTGCTACATAACAGCACTTAGTCCGCTGCACCACCAAGGCTCCTTTCTTCTTCTATGGCCAAGATGAAATGCACTCAAAGGGATGAGGATCAAAATGCCTTGCGCTTGTCACATAGTATGGAGCTGTTTTATTACAAGTAGCCTTGTTTTCATGCACAGAACTGTGGACTTCCTCAAATGCTGTTCAAAAACCTATGATAGAAACATTTGTGATATTCTTGCTTTAAGTCAAAACATGAAATAGCTTGAAATCTGCCTCCTTTCCAAACTGGTTTTTGGTGCATAACCACACATATTTAGTTAAGAAACCGTCATCAGATAAAACCAGGGTGGATTTGATTTAAATCAAGTCGATTTAAATCATGATTTAAATCACTAATAAAAAGGCTTGATTTAAATCAACTCAATTTAAATCATTATTTTTAAAGAGCAACTGTCGTCTCTGTCCCACAGCAGCTCCTCTGACCCCGCTGTTGACTCATTGACAGTCCCATTCACTTTAATGAGACAGCTGGTGATGCGGCAGTAACACAACAAGGTGAGGGATGTGGCGGGCAGCAGGTGAGTGGATACCTGCTAACAGGCGCTGCCATGATGCCAGGTGCTTTTTAAATGTAAGGACTCATTTTTGCTGGTAGTTAAAATCTTTAATATTATTATTTGCAAACAAAATGAAGGTTTCCTATTTAGCTTGCAAAGCTTGGATTCATTGAGTGAGTTTACCAAAAATGTAAATATTACAGACTATACAGCTTCATGCTATATAACTAAGCTCCATTTCCTGCTGTAAACTAAATTATTCATGCATCTTAAATAGAAAACTATCTTTATATAGATTTTTGCTCCAAAAGCATTTTATTTTAAAAAATCCGATTTAAATCAAAAAAATCTGATTTAAATTTTAAAAAAATCCGATTTAAATTTAAAAAATCTGATTTTTTTGATTTTTTTAAAAAAAATCATTGATTTTTATTCACCCTGGATAAAACCATCTTTGAACAGATATCACAGATCAATTATCTGAGAAGGAGTAAGGAAATAATTTGTCTGATCCTTATTTATCGAAGTTTCTTTAAAAAGTCCCATTCTAGGTGAAATTCCAACTCAAAATCCCCACCCCATACAAATCCTATAGCTTTGCTCTTAAACATTTTCTTACAGGGAAAGCCTAAGAAAGAATAATCACAGTTCTTCGTTCACATTGGTCACATCTCTTTTCTTCAATTTTATGCAACCCACCCATGTAAATTAAAAATGTATTGGGACAAGAGCCCTTTTGTTTCACATTGCTCTGCAGAACCCCATTCGCATATTCCATAATATAAATAATACAAAGGGTAAAGTTGTATCTGACTCTAGGGGGCTAAGCTCATACCCATTTCTTACCTGAGACTATCAGCGTTGTCCAAAGACATTCTGTAACAACGTTCTGGGCACATATACACCAAGGTGTCTACCGTGGACCTTACACGTTTCTTAAGAGGTCCCTAAGGGGGTGTTCATAAGTGCACCAGCATGCCTACCGTCTGTCCTACTGTCCCCATTTATATGTATTCATTGTATGTGCTTATGGCTATATTTTGCCTACTTATATACATATATTTGTGCCATTTTTTTCATGTGTCCATGTCTATGTCTATACTGATACTTGTTTCCTTGTACTTGTTGGCAAACAATAAAATAAAATAAATACATAAATAAACATTGTTACCTTCCCACAGAAGCGGTACCTATTTATCTACTTGCATCTGCATGCTTTCAAACTGCTAGATTGGGCTGGGGCAAGTAATGGGAGCTCACCCCGTTGCGCGACACTCGGGTCTCAAACTGGGCTGTCAGCTTTACAACTGACAATCTCAGCATCTTTAACCACTGAGTCATTGAGTCCCACCAAATAATAGAAGTAGTCCTCATTGACCTACTGCCTCATTTAGCAACTGTTTATATTGTGATGAAAAAATATGTTGGCAACCCATCCTTTCATTTATTACTTCTGCAGGTCTGCAAAGCAAAGGAAAGCTGAAGCAAAATGATAAGCACAGTTTTACTTAGCAATCACATTGCTTAACAACAGAGATGCCAGTCTTGATTGCGGTCGCTAAATGAGGACTATCTATATCTGTTGCCTTGTTCCTTTATAGATTGGAATGGAAAGAGAACTCCCATATGCAATTTAAATTAATAAAAAATATCATTTTTCCACACACATTAATTTATAAAAAAGCTTAAATTATAAAACTCGGTGAAAATTAGTATTTTTTTCTCTGAGCATAGGTTTGAATCTCATAGTGTTTCTATATAATACAGTTTAGTGGTCATGAACATACATGATCATGCCACCTATTTTCATCCCACACAACTTTTCTTTGGCCATTATTGGCTTGTTTTTAGAGCTGTGTATCATTTGTTTGGGGGCCAGTTTGGTGTAGTAATTAAGGCATCAGGTTAGAAACTGGGGGATTGTGAGTTCTAGACCTGCCTTAGACACAATGCCAGCTGGGTGACCTTGGGCTACTCACTTCTTTCTCAGCCCTAGGAAGGAGGCAATAGCAAACAGCTTCTGAAAAGTCTTGTCAAGAAAACTTCAGGGATTTGTTCAGGCAGTCACTGAGAGTCGGACACAAACGAACGGGAGAAAAAAATATAACTTCAATTCTTGCTAATCAGAAAAGCAAATCTAAAATGAACACAACAGACAGAAGTGGCAAGCAGACAACATATTAAGCATGAAACCAGCAAGTGGCTATAGGCCAATGACTTAATCAGCTTTAAACTATCCAGTGATGCATGTATAGTGCATCACAGCTAGTATAATCAGACCTTTTCTTTCTTGTATCATATAAATGCAGTCTTCGACAGAGATTCTCTCTCCATGTTTTGATGAGTGGGAGGAATATGATTTATTCTTATCTTTTTCAGTTAGCTGCATATTGGTGTAATTTTGACTGAGTCAACCTTAACTACAGTTTGTTCAAACACAACATGCTATATTAACCAATCTGAAATTGGCTTGTTCTAGTAAACTACTATTAAAATTTACTCAAGTTCTAGAAAAAAAGAAGCAAAAGTGGGCATATCAGGAGAGGCAATGGTTCATCTCACAGAGTTGTTGAAGGGGAAAAAAGAGGAGGAATGTACTGGTACATTGAATTATTTCACCACCTTGAATTATTTATAAAAATGATAAAGGCAGAATTTAAAAAATCTAATAATATATAAATGTATACAATGTATATGGTCACTCCTTTTCCAGACAAATCTAAAGGTACAGTTTTGGACAGGATATGGCACATAAAAGCGAAGTAAAACAAATAACCTTTAGAATGAAAGGAATATGGTTACAAAATTTCAATAGTGAGGAACTGAAGCAGGAGGAAAAGGTACAGAAAACAAGTTAGCAAAATTAGTTATAAAATTTGTTATACTAGCTTTAATCGTAGGAGGGAAGGCTTAGTTTTTTTAAAAAAAAATCTTGTATCTGAAGAAATAAATAATCTGAAATGATAAATACCAACATTGGTTCACAGGAGAAAAGTAATTGTGGAAAACAGATTAGGTGTGCATGTACGTCCTTGTATTCTTCCTGTTTTATTCCCCCAACTTCCCCATCTCCAGCCATGCAGTAATTTGGCAGGCAATTTCCAAAAGCCATTAACACACAAAAGCTATATTGTCTACCAAACTGCACTGTAAGCATCTAAGATATTTTTCTCATACAGTTGTCTTTACTGGACATAACTCACTAATGGATGAGCTTGCAACTTAATAAGGATTAGCTTGGCTAAACAGACTGGTAGCTTTAGAATGTTATCTCTTTCAAGCTTGCTTTTCTTTTTTGTAAATAAGGACACTATCCATCTCTCATAATCTGTTCACTTGATATAGGTATGTTTAAAAGGGGGAGGGATAAGAAAGGCTAATTTTACAAGTCTTTCTCCATTACAGTGTGGTTTTCAATGATTAAATGGTTCACACCCTGCTTTATTTTGGGGTATTGAACCTCATCATAAGAAAAGAAGAATTAGCAATAGCACTTAGAGTTATATACAGCTTTATAGTGCTTTACAGCCCTCTCTAAGCGATTTTACAGAGTCAGCATACTGCCCCCAACAATCTGGGTCCTCATTTAACCTCAGTAAATTGGAAGGATGGAAGGCTGAGTCAACCTTGAGCCTGGTGGGATTTGAACTGCCAAATTGCAGGCAGCCGGTAGTCAGCAGAAGTGGCCTGCACTACTGCACTCTAATCACTGCGCCACCGAGGCAGCTGAAGTCAAAGAAATCCATCTCTTTTTTTAGATCTAGTAAATATTTTCATTCAAGCAAGAGTAAGTGGTATGTTTGATTAACTCAAGACCTAAGTGGTCTAACATAACAACACAATTTGTCATTCATGAAGTTCAATCAGCTGTCGCAGAGCTTAAAAACTTCCGAGGTCTTACTGTCACACAAGTGTAAAACCCTCCTGGGTCAAGCCAACTTCAATTTAACTTAATTATATTTATACTGAAGTTTGCTGGTTGTCAGCGAATATTAGTACATTTATGTTTACCACCAACACTGTTCCCTCTTCACCCCTCCTCCTTCCCAAATTGGAAACAGTATCAAACCTGAAATTCAGATACAGGTAGTCTTTGAGTTATGATGGTAATTTTCATCAAATTTTCTGTCGCTAAGCAATGTGATCATAAAGCATCATGTTACATGGCGCTTAGTAACAGCACATTGCTTAGTAACAGTTAGCAACAGTCCCCATTGTCATTATTAATTGAATACCACTAATCATTACACACGGACCCACCCAAGCCATTGTTGGCTTGCTCCCTCCCAATCCTGAGCCTCAATAAGGTAAAGGGACTGCCTTCCTCTTCAACTTCCTCACCTGCCTTTTTGGATATCTTATACTCTGCTGCCTTTGATTGTCTTTCTGCTCCACACTCTCTGGCCCTGCCATTCCTGCTGACCTTTGCCTTCTTCATCTTACCCAACCTGACCCAATGTGAAGCAGCTGCTGGACTTTTTCCCAAGACGATTCTCCAAACAGCATGGACCATTTTTGGACACTTCAGAAAGCTTCAGAAAGAAGCCAGGGGACAGCAAGCAGTTGCCTTACATGAGGCCAAGATGGAGCACTTTTTCAGCAGTGGGAGAAAAGACAGTGAAAGTCAGATGGGGATGGCAGGGCAGCAAGGCTGACAGGGCAGCAAGCCCAGGGTGGCAGGCAGGGGTGAAATCCAGCAGGTTCTGACAGGTTCTGGAGAAGTGGTAGCAGAAATTTTGAGCAGTTCGGAGAAACGGCAAATACCACCTCTGGCTGGCCCCAGAGTGGGGTGGGAATGGAGATTTTGCATATCCTTCCCTTGCCACACCCACCAAGCTATGCCCACCAAGCCACACCACACCTACCAAGCCACCCCCACAGAACCAGTACTAAAAAAAATTGGATTTCACCACTGGTGGCAGGTCTATGGAGTGGAAAGCATGGCAGCAAGGCCAATGGGAGTGCAAGTCTAGCAAAGTGCAGGATGGCAGCGATGGCTGAAGCTTTGGGATGTGGGATTGGGCTGGCTAGCCATGGCACAAGGTTTGAGAAGGCACTCCTTGGCAGTGGTGGTGCTGGGAGTGCAGTAGTGGCTCAATAGTGAAGTAGTAACTCGGTGGTGGCATCGGGCTGATACTGCTATACATCCTGGGACCTCTATTGCAGCCCCAGTGACACTGCAAAGGAGTGCTGCTGTACAGGACATCATGACCTAGCCTCATCTATCACATCAAGCCATAATGTGGTTTGCTTTTTTTTTTAAATGTGGTATGTGAATCATAAAATATACTACCCTGGGGAATTAATTAAACAGTCATCTATTGGGACCTACCTAGCAAGCAAGCACTTCTCTATTGCGGTGCCTACCCTCTGGAACAAAATCCCTACAGACTTCTGTAAGGCTCCCACCCTGATAATGTTCTCAAAGTACCTGAAATCTTTCAGTTCTTTCTACCTGGCCTTGGGATAAGGACTTGTCAAAATCGGCATTGGCTTACCTGAACGCTTCATCTGGTTGCTCTGGGTCCAGTAGTCAGGTATGGGTTAATCTTGCTCTCAATTAGTTGATTGAGTCTGCTAGCTGAGAAGCTCCACCCCTCTGCTTGCTTCCCAGCTTTCTGATGAAAGATGATACCGCAGACGGACACGAAGAGCTGGAATGGAAAGAAAAGGAGACCAACAGGACCCGACGACGACGAGGGCATAAAAGGGAGGGGCTGACCACTGGACCCAGAGCAACCAGATGAAGCGTTCAGGTAAGTCAACGCCGAATCTCGTTGCTTCTGGGTCCAGTTGTCAGGTATGGGACATGCCCAAGCAAAGACCCTGTCGGGAGGGACCCGCCTGAGGAGGAGGAGGGGTCTGTTCCCCGATAACTTGTTGTAGCACTCTGCGTCCAAAGGCCACGTCGGCAGCGGCAAACCGATCTAGACGGTAATGCCTAATGAAAGGTGTAGGAGAAGCCCAGGCAGCTGCCCAGCAAACCTCCTCTATGGATGCCTGGGTGGCCCAGGCAACTGAGGTCGCAGCACTGTGGGTGGAATGTGCAGTGACACGGGGAGGGACTGGGAGGGATTGGGCCTCGTACGCCTTGGCGATGGTGGCCCTGATCCAACGCCCCAAGGTAGCGGAGGAAACCTTTCTCCCCAAGGATGTAGGCTGAAAGGAGACCAGGAGGGACTCCGACTGCCTGAAGTGGGCGGTCCTTTTAAGATAAATACGAAGGGCCCGCCTGACATCTAGGGTGTGCCATGACCTTTCCAAGGGATGGGAAGGATTGGGACAGAAGTCGGGGAGGACAATCTCCAGGGACCGGTGGAAGGGGAATTTACTTTAGGTAAAAAGGTAGGGTCCAATCTGAGCACCACCCTGTCCGGGTGGAACGTACACAGGTCAGCCCGAGAAGAGAGGGCCGCTAATTCCGACACCCGTCTGGCGAAGGTGACGGCTAGGAGGAATGTCACCTTGTAGGATAGAAAACAGAGGCCCACCTCCCTCAGGGGCTCGAAGGGGCTTCTCGTGAGAGCGTCCAGGACCTTGGGAAGGTCCCAGGTGGGGTAACGGTGGATGGGCACAGGACGAATGTTGGATGACCCCCTCAGGAACTGTCGGATGAGGGGGCGGCTGGAGAGCGAACCCCTAGACCCACAGCAAAGAATGCATGAAAGGGCAGCCACTTGCCTGCGGAGAGTGTTTGGGGCCAAACCCGCCTCCAGACGTTCCTGAAAGTACACCAGGACGTGTTTCGTGGAGGCAGCCGTGGCGATGGTGGAATTGCGTTGGCACCAGGAGGAAAACACCCGCCAAGTGGAGTTATAAATACGGGTCGTTGAGGGTCGATGAGCCGCCTGGATGGTGGTGATGACGTTGGGCGGAAGCCTCCGATCGCTCAGCAGGCGCCGTTCAATCTCCAGGCGGTTAGTTGAAGCCAACCTGTGTCTGGATGCTGTAGAGACCCTTGATGAAGCACGAGCCGGTCCGGAGGAAGACGCCATGGAGGGTGAGTGGACAGAGCCTTCAGGTCTGTGAACCAAGGTCGGCGAGGCCAATGGGGCACAATCAGAAGTAGTTCTGCTCTCTCCTGCAGCATCTTCCAAATGACTTTGGATATGAGTGGGAGAGGTGGAAAGGCATATAGAAGGCCGGGAGGCCAGTCGCTGTGAAGAGCATCCACTCCTTCCGCCTCCGGGTCGGGAAACCGGGAGAAGAACCTCCACGTCTGTCGGTTGTTCCGAGTGGCAAAGAGGTCCAGAACAGGCTCCCCGAAACGGGACAAGATCTCCGAGAACATGGCCTGGGCTAGGGCCCATTCCCCGGGGTCCACAGTGCTCCGACTGAGCCAGTCTGCCTGAGTGTTTGCCACCCCTGAAATGTGAGATGCCCTCAGGGACCTCAGGTGAGACTCCGCTCAGGCGCCCAGTCTCTCAGCCTCCTCCATGAGGCGCCGAGATCTCGTCCCCCCCAAGCAGTTGACGTGCACCTTGGCGGCTACGTTGTCGGTCCTGACCAGAACGTGTCTGTCCTGAACCTTGTGGGAAAACACTCAAAGGGCTAGATGTATGGCCCGGAGTTCTAACCAGTTTATGTTGTGCTGGAGGTTGTCTCGGGTCCAACGGCCCTGAGCTAGGGAGGACGACAGATGTGGTCCCCACCCGTGAAGGCTGGCATCTGTGGTGAGGATCAGGATGTTGGTCTCCCGGAACTCCCTCCCCCGAAAGAGGGCCTCTGAGCGCCACCAGCTGAGGGACCTGCGAACCCTGGGGGGGAGACATACCATCCGCTGGGAGGTCCCAAGTCATTGTTTCTGATATGGCAGGAGGAACCACTGTAGGTGTCTGCAGTGGAGACAGGCCCAAGGGACTATCCCGATGCATGACACCATCTTTCCCAGGAGCTGTGACAGTGACGTCAGGGACGAGGCCCTCCGTGACATCACTGCTCTGACCAGGGATCGCAGATTGGACAGGCGCTCCTGAGAAAGATAGACCCTGCTCTCCTTCGTGTCTATGATGGCTCTCAGGTGTTGGATACGAGTGGAAGGCACTAGGTGACTTTTGGCCCGATTGACCGAAAACCCATGGCTGCTCAAGACCCTGAGTGTGGTGGACAGGTCTTGTTGGGCCAGCTGCCCTGATGATGATTGAATAAGGAGATAATCCAGATAGAACTGCATCCTTATAGGCAGCGTTCTGAGATGGCCTGCCAGGGCGGACATCAACTTCGTGAACACCTGGGGGGCCGAGGACAACCCGAAGGGAAGGGCCCTGTACTGGTAGTGACTGGTCTCGAAAGTGAACCTGAGAAACCGACGGTAAGAGGGATGTATGGGAACATGCAGGTATGCCTCTGTTAGCTCTATGGATCTTAGGAAGTCCCCGACCCTGATACCTTCTAAGATCATCTGGAGAGATTGCATTTTGAACCGCTGATAGACAATGCGGCGGTTCAGGGACTTAAGATCTAGAATTGCCCTCCATCCCCCGGACAATTTCTGAATCACGAACAGGCGAGAATAGTAGCCTAGTCCGCGCTGCTCCCGAGGCACTGGTTCGATGGCCTGAATTTCGAGAAGATGTTGAATGGCCGATGCCATCAGGAGCTGAGGCGCCCTTACCCATGAGATAGGGCATTTCAGAAATCTGTCTGGAGGGATGGAGAGAAACTCTAGAGAGAGACCATACCTGATAGTCTCTCTGACCAATGCGTCCAATGAGGTAGCCTCCCATTGGCTGGCAAATGATGCCAGGCGACCCCCAATGGGAAGCCCAGCCAAGCCGTCAGCGTGGACCACGGAAACCCCGCCCCTTGCCGCCCCGGAAGGGCCACCTAGATTGGCCTCGGGGCGAGGAGAAGAAGCCTTGACGATCCTGGGCCTGGGATTGTCTGGAGTGGAATGACCGTTGTCTATGGGACCCCGTGAAACCCCCTTCCTGACTTCGAAAGGGAAAGGAAGATCGTGACCTGGCCTCTGACCTGCGTGACAAACTGGGCAGAATACGACGTTTGTCTTTGGACTCCACTAGAAGAGGCTCCAGAGATGCGCCGAAAAGTTTGGGTCCCCCAAAAGGGGAAGACGCCAGGCACCACTTAGACTTAGCATCAGCCTGACACTGTCGCAGCCACAGCAAACGACGGGCAGTCACGGAGGAGCCGATGGCTTTAGCTGCAAAGCGGGATGCATTTAAAGTAGCATCTGCTGAATATTCTAATGCTACCAAAACTTTGCCAATATCCTGCTGGGCCCGTAAATCAGATATAGGTAAACGGGCTTGTAATTGCCATAACCACAGGATAGATGCCCTATTAAAGAAGGAGGCGGCCAAAGTCAATCTGACCGACCAGGCCATGGCCTGATGGGACTTAACCAAGGCGTTCTCTAAACACCTATCCTCAGGGCAGAGGTTGTCTTCCGTTGGCCCCGCTAAATTAGATGAAGCTGATAACTCTGCTACAGGTTGATCTACCGAAGGAACCAGTAATAGAGAAGCCAATTCAGGTTCCAAATTATAAATGCGTCTGTCCAGCGCATTAGGGCTGGGACCAGAAGCCGGAGAAGACCATTGGCGCTGTAATAAATCCCTAAAAATCTTGGGGCCCGGGATCTCCTCCGTTTCCACAGGAGGTTCCTCAAAGAGAGGGACCACTGGAGATACACCCTCACCAGAAGCCACGTCCTGTGGCTTAGGAATCCCCAATCCAGTTGTGGCCCTGGCCTTGTGGAGCAGGGAACGAAATAATTGTGGTTTAAAGAGACCAACGAAGGCCGGTTGATCAGGGGCCAAATCCTCATCTTCTGACATCTCCTGATCCAGATGATCAGGGCCACCTAGGGACTCCTGATCAGAGGAGCTAGCCGAAGTAGCTCTGGCATGGCCAGACCTCAGATCCCCAGATTCTGGAGCTATGGCCTGATCAGCCGATATAATGGACCCCTCTACATCTACCTGAGCAGAAGCTTGCTCAGAAACCCAAGAGGAGGTACGTTGGAGAAGTTCTTGTCTAACCCCCTCTTTAATGGCTGCTTGGATGAAAGAAGCCAGGGCAGGTGTAATTAATGCCTCAGGCCCCGATGGCTTTGCAATCATAGGCGCGCCTGATTGTGGCGGCTGATCCGTAGATTCAGGGGGCACATGACTGGGAATGGCCTCCACTTGCCCCCCAAACAGAGAAGGGTCAACCTCCTGCCTAGCTTCAGCTGATGTGGGATCCCCGTCCGGGGACAAGGCCGGAGAAATGGCCCGGGGCAAAGGAGAACCCCCTTGAGGCTGGGGAGAAACCCTGGGTAGGGCAGATGGCTGAGGACTGATGATGGCCTTTTCCTGTAAAGAAGCTTCCCTGGCCGCCTTTTGAATGGCCTTCTCTATTGCTTTGTGAAGCCTCAATTCCTCCTTAGCCAAGGAGGATTCAGAATGAGAAGCTTTGGGCGAACCAGTCATATGGTGAGTCTTCCTGCTCTTTTTAGCAGGAACTGGGGCAGAGCCTTGTGATTCTTCACCTTGAAGGCGTTGTTTGGGAGCCTTGGCCTACTTTCGAGATGCCATCTTGTCTCGAGGAACAAGGGTGACTAAGGAATTTCCGAGCCTGCAAGGAAAAAATGTGGCTCTGGTTGAACCCACAACCCTTAACACCCAAAGGATTGGGAAATAATTGCCCAAACCCCTGCTAAACTGCCCTCCTGGAAGGTTTGCAAGGCTTGACAGTCCAGCAGTTAACTGAATCTGCCTATGGAGCCACGAGACAGAAACAAAATGGCCAATCCAAAATGGCCACCGGGGGTAGAAATGGCGACCGATAAACAAAGGAGGGCTCCCCCCCATCCAATACTTGCCACCAGAGTTGTCTGCCTTCAGGGGGGATGACCAGGGACCCTGGTCCACCCACGGAGCCAAAATCTCTGCCACAGAGCTGCCCCGAATCTCAGCTGCTTCCAGGAAGCAGCCAGGAGAGTCACTGCAGAAACGAAGCCTCCAATCCACGTGGCAAGTGCCTGCTGCAAAATTACACTTAGGATGAAATTGGAGGCAGCAGCAAGGGCTAGGCTTTCAGCAAGCCGCTCCAGGCTCCCCACGCAGAGAATGACTCCAGCAATTGCAATTATCAACGGATTTGGGCATTAACCCTTCTCGCTGTAGTGAGGGCTAGGCTCAACTTAATAGGGAACCTGCAGCTCTCATCCAAACCAAAATATGGTCTTCAGCGGATTCGGGAGCAAACCCCTTCTCGCTGGAAAGCTCTACCTGAAACTGGAGCAAAGTAGGAAAAGGAAAAAAAAGTTTGCAAAAGAAGTCCTTTTGCAGGAGCTCAGCTCAAACGTGTCCTTCTCAATCAGATTGAGTCAGAAAGCTGGGAAGCAAGCAGAGGGGTGGAGCTTCTCAGTTAGCAGACTCAATCAACTAATTGAGAGCAAGATTAACCCATACCTGACCACTGGACCCAGAAGCAACGAGATCTGTTGCTTTTTCTTTGGTGTCTTATATGTGGTCTTCCCCCCACCCTCATTTCATGGTGGTGTTATTGGTTTTTTTTTTACTTTTTAAAATGTGAGCTGGTCAGAGTTGTTTGGAGTCAGACATCCTCTAAATTGAATAAAATAAATATAAATAAAGTAAGTGGAGTTCAGCTTAATTAGCTTTTAAGTAAGGGACTGTGGTTTACTGCAAAACTGGGTGAGGCAAATTTCCTGTGGCCATAGTTACTGTTTTGTACTGTTTTTCATGCAACTCACAATTGCCCATCCCTGCCATAACATATCAATTCATAGAGCCACCCCAATTTTTTTTAAAAAAAAGAAATCATGAATAAGCCAGTGATTTTGGGCTTTTATGGAAAAACAATAGCTTGTCAAGATGAAGTTACATCTTCTTCAGCTGGATGCACTGAATTAATTTCTTATCTTGTATAAGGGAAGGCCCGTTTCTCCAGAAAGTAAGATGAGGAACTGACAAGGAGCAGTTGTTTCAGTAAAAACTGTCCAGCAAGCAGAGCTAGCAGTGACTCTTTCTATTCACTGAGCTTCCCTTGTGTATCTACATAAACAGATGCCATTTCACCCTTCGGTCTGAGACTCTTAAACATGTGTTCTGCTTTGAAGGCTCCATTCCTTTTCCTCCACAATGCTTCCTGACTCCATTTCCTATTCACACAGAAAACTGCTCTGCAGGAAAAAAAAAAAGCTGATGAGAATGGTTCGATTTAGAATTGGTCAAGAGAAACACTCTTCATCAACATGTTTGTGAAAATTTTTTACATACATTACAATCTAAACCCATATATAACGGAGCCTGAACTAGCAACAGTCATAATGCCTCTCTTTGTATTTAAAAAGAAAACTATTCCTTAGAATGAATATATTCCTCCCTCCTTTCCACAGAACACAATGGTTGTTTTTAGATTTCATTCACTGCATTTACTAGAATTGAAATATGATCTTGGAAGCCTATTTACTGTGTAGCACTACAATTCAATTGGGAAGATTGGGGACACTTATTTACCTTCATCAAAGTCACTGGAAAATTAGTTCAAGCAGCAAAATGTTTATTTTCTAGCAGTTTTCTCTTGTTTTATTCCCCCAGCCCCAGTGAGTACATAACAAAAGTAGTGTAGAAATCACCAGCATATGAATCACTCCCTAGTCACGCATATTTTTCCTGAACAAAGTGATTCAGCTTTTCAGAATTTAGTACCTAACTGAATCAATGTCCTACTTTCTACCCAAGATCACTAAAACTTCAAGTTTGGCTACAACAAAGAAGACTCTAGAAAGTGTTCAAAGAGCAACAAAGATGATTTGGGGAGTGGAGGCTAAAACATATGAAAAATGGTTGCAAAAATTGGGTATGTCTAGTGTAATAAAGACAAGGACTAGAGGTGACATGACAGCAGTGTTCTAATATCTAAGGGGCTGCCACAAAGAAGAGTGGATCAGCCTATTCTCTAAAGCACCTGAAGGCAGGACAAGAAGAAACATGGAAACTTATCAAGAAGAGATCCAACCTTGTGCTAAGGAGAAATTTCCTGACAATGAGAACAATCAATCAGTGGAATGACTTGCTTTCCAGAAGTTGTGGGTGCTCCAGAATTTCATTTTTAATGTGTGCCAGTGTGCCCACAGTAAAAAATTACAATAAAGGTTATTTTATCTTATCTCATGCTCAAAGGAGGTTTTTAAGAAGAGATTGGATAGCCGTTTGTCTGACATGGTATAGGGTCTCCTGCTTGAGCAGAGGATTGGACCAGAAGACCTCCTAGATCAGTGTTGGTGAACCTTTCGGCACTGTGTGCCAAAACGGGAGTGTGTGCCAGAAACCAGAAGAGCAACCTGCATGCGCATACCGGGAAGATGATCTTCTAGTTTCTGGCGCACGCATGTGAGCAGGCCACCTGGTATTCAAGTTTCTGGAGTGCATGCACGCGCAAAGACCAGCTAGCCAGTGCGCATGCATGGGCCAGAAACCGGAAGAGTGTCAAAGAAGTGCCGCCCCCAGCCCGCCCCCAAGAACAAGCCAGTACATCCCCCCTCCCGCCACTTCTGCCAAGGGAGCGCGACCGCTTCCCGGCTGGCATGTGGCCAGTGCTGGACAGACGTTCCTCCTGCGCGGACTCAGTCCTGTGCAGCCCCGCTGCCCCAGAAGAGCAGCAGCAGCAGCCGCAGGGCAAGGGGCAGGAGTGACCACCTGGCCCCCGCAGCTGCTCCCCCACTAGTGAGCTGAGCTCTCGGCAGGGTCTCCATACATGAGGAGCTGTGCTCTCCTCTGTCCCTCCTGAGGCAGCTCGCCTCCCTTACAGTGGCTCCTCCTCCTTCAGCATCCCAGCTGGAAGCAGCAGTGTGAGAACTGCCTCCGCCCCCTCGCCTCTGGCCAGGCACTCCGGACCGTGAACATGCATTGGTGCTGCGGACTGGAGGGCTGGAGCCGCGCAAGAAGCCCACTCAGGTGAGGAGAGAGGGAAGCCCCGGCCCACCCATCCTGAGCTGACAGCTCTGCTCCCCTAGGAAGCGACCACCGGGATTCCCTCTCCGTGTCTTTGGGCATGCGAGCTGTCGCCTGTTGCTCTTCTGGGTTCCGGCATACCGGCTAGCTGGTCTTCATGTGCGCGGCAGCACTGGAAACCAGAAGAGCAGCTGCCTGGCGTGCATGTGCACACCGGGAAGGTGATCTTCCAGTTTTCAGCACGCACATGCGCAGCAGCCAGATGGTCTTCCGGTTTCCCACGCATGTGAAGACCAGTTGGCCAGCGCACCAGAACCCAGAAGAGCAACAGGTGATGGCTCGCATGCCCAGCGAGATGGCTCTGCATGCCATTTCCAGCACGCGTGCCATAGGTTCACCATCACGGTCCTAGTTCCCTTCCAACTCTGTTATTCTGTTATTCTTAATATTACATATTGTGGGAAGTATACCCTAAAAGGACAGTGCCAGAAACCTCACAGCAGAAACTTCAGAAAACAGTGCCAAAAGACTCAACCCAGCCTTTAAGAAAACCCCAGGCAAAAGCACAAGCTGAAAGGAACACTTAAGTAGAGCCATTAAGATAAGGGGAATCAGGCTAAAACTAAACTCTCCAAGATAAACCAAAACTCACTTTTTCCTACCTCCCTGACAGGATTAACTCCTAGGACAGGAAAAACAAAAGACCTGGGACCAAGATTAACCCAGGAAAACAGGAAAACAAAACCCAGGGCAATCAGAAATACATCAAAACCCATCAAGCTGTAGAAGTTTCAAAGGGGAATTAAGCGAAAAAGGCTGAATCACACTTCCAAGTTTGCTTGCAAGCCAGAAATGCTCGAGCTGTGTCACTACTTTTCTTGCCTTCCTGAATTAAAGAATCCCTTTTCTGGCAGCTGGCTTTCATGTCTGTTTCTTCTCAGCATCAGTGACTGCTTCTCAGCTAGGAAATGAACACAGGAAATTTTCTTCTAACAATATAAACAAACATAAGAACGCACTTTGTTTTACATTCATTTTTGTTACATGTTATTGTTTGCTGTAACAATCTTTTCTGTTCTTTTCACAATACTCTTGTAATTTAAAAATCCGAAGCCAAGAATGGATTGTGCACTTCCATCATCATTAGGATAAATTCTTCCTGTCTTCCTAACTATGGTTAACAGTTATTTTGGTACTATTAAACAGGATTCCCATATATATAATTGCAGCTGAAATATTATTTTCTATTCTTAGTTCACTTGGAATCTCAAGCAGGCAAAATGGTGATAACACTGTCATGGAGAGTCATAGCTTTGTAAGAAAAGGAGGCAATATTACATGGCTAGATGGGACTCCAAGGAGATGATCTGTGATCATACAGGCCACACTTCTTTCTTAACTAAAATTTAACTATCAGAAATCAGAATTTTATTTGTAAGGAAAAGGGATAGGGTTGAGGAGAATGCTGTGGTAAATAATAGTAAGTTGAAATTGATTTTACTTATTAACAACTGCATCACATACTGCCTTATTATAATATTGTAATTTTTTCCCCGTCACTTCCTTGAAATACAGCATAATAGTCAATTTCTCAAAGCAAAATTTTGTATAGTTTGAACTATATATCAGATGACCCACAAATATCAACACAGAGACTACAATTCAGTCTAGACACTGTACCAATGCAACAATAAGGAACTTAACTATGCTTTAGGGCAGGGGCAGGCAACTTTTTTGGCTTGGTGGGGGAAACACAATTTTTGCAACACATATTTTTGTCTCTTATAGCCACAGGGAGGAGATCTGCAGGAATGCAATGATGTCATGGAATAAGCAGGATAAACTTTTCTTTTTTATTCCAAATCAGAAATGTTACTGCTGCATTTTAGCAGACTGGTTTTAGAGCGCTTTGGGGCTGCAATATTGATAAGTCATGATCAAGCCATGATCCAAAACTATGGTCAGAAGTTTATTAGCAAACTATGATTTGGACATATTAAGAAGTAGTATTGTGTTTGAACTCTTTGTTCATTACCACGCTTGTTTTCTCTCTAATAACCACTCTGACTGAGCAGTTCTGAATTGTAGGTTTGGAACTTCAACTACTACGCTACATTCTAAACTTCAGGTGATCCTTGCTTACACTCACTCACTCAGTGACCACAGTGGCACTGAGCAAATGGTACTTATGACTGGTTCTCAAAGTTCTGTCCATCACAGTGTCCCTATAGTCACATAATTGTGCCCCAGATGCTCAGCCACCAGTTCATTGATTACATTGTCACAGCATCCTGCAGTCAGTCATGTGATCGCCATATGCAACCTTCAGTGTTAGTGTCCAACAAGCAAAATTAGCCGGGCTGGCCTGATTTTGCTTGTTGAACACTAAAATTAGTCGGGCTGGCCAATTAGCCGGGCTGGCCTGATTTTACGTTTTATGTTGGTTTTTAAAATTGATATCGATTTTAATTGAATGTTTTAAAATTATGGGCCAAACTTTATTTAATTATCTTTAAAGTATTTTAACTTTTGTATATAAATGTTTTATTCTGGCTGTTCACCACCCTGAGTCCGAAAGGAGAAGAGCGGTATAAAAATTCAATAAATAAAATAAAATAAAAAATAAATAAAATGGGGAAGCCCGGAAGAAGAAACAAATGGTGACCATGTGACATTGTGTTTAAAAATGACACATGATTCTCTTAATAATGGCAACCAGAAGCTGCTGGAAATGCCATTGCTAAGAAGTACGGTCACATGATGTTGTGCTTTGCAACTTTGCTGCTTAGCAACAGAAATTAAGGTCTCAGTTACTGTCATTAACCAACCAAGGTCTACCTAGATGGATAAGGCAAATCAGGTATCAGAGTTGGTCAGACTGAATCTACGGGGCCTTAAGCACTGGGATGTTAAACTAGGTAATTACACGATTATTTGTCCAAATAGCATAACATAGTGTGTTCATGTTTTCCAAGCTAGCCGTTTCCCAGTTTTAAGACCCTATTGGCACTAGAATTGAACTGAAAAACTGAAAATTCACAACGAGCGATAAGCTGTTACACAGGCTATATTAGCTTTGCACATTTTTTTAAAACATGGGTGCATTTTTGTTTTGTTTGGACTGGCCAAGTAAAGCAAGGATTAATTTCAGAGTAAGAAAACTAAGCTATAATTCAAAGTCTCGATACATTTTGTGACATTAGTGTAAGGTACTGCTACTGGAAATTCTTTTAATGTTAATGTTATTGGAAAAGATCCATATAGATATGTTTCCCAGAAATGTAACGCAAAGTGCTAATAATTCCCTAATGTAGTTTCTAAGGAAGCAAAGCTTATATTCAGAAGCATTAGCCATATGGGCAATAGTTATTTCTCTCTGCATGTGGGGACATGCATTCTAGATTGGGCATTCTTCCTATATGACAAGGGAGAAATCATCTCAAGCTTTCAAAACAGTAGAAAGTTATACAAATTTCAGAAAATGACCAGTTTAAAATTCCTTTTGAGTTATGTCTTGGTTAGAACTTAAGAACTGCCCAATGAATCAAGCGGTAAATTCAACAGGCAAAGCAGATTCGCTCTTTGAACAAGTTTAAACTAAAGAAAACATGTTTTTTTAAAAAGAAATATATTACTCTATCAGATGCTAAACATTATCTCTAAATATTGAGGGTTTTGATTTTGGCTTTCTAAAACTATTGCTAGAATTAGCACTACAACTAAAGAAAAAAGCTACAATTCTAATCCCATTTCTAAGATTTTGGCATGAATTTTTCCTATTCCTCCTATCTCTGGAGATGATTATTACTGAACTTTGGATCTTCGTGATGCGTGAAAAAATATAGCCATCACCTTGTGAGATACACCTTTGGCCAGCAAAAATACAAAACACCATGATAAAAACAAAAATACAAAACACCATGATAAAAACATACAGGTAGTCCTCGACTTCAATAGTTCATTTAGTGATTCTTTGAAGTTACAACAGTACTGAAAAAAGTGAATTACCGTTTTTCACATTTAAGAACATTGCAGCATCCACTTGATTGTGTGATCAAAATTCAGATGCTTGGTAACTGGTTCACATTTATGGTTGCAGTATCTCAGGGTCATGTGATCACCTTTTGCAACCTTCTGGCAAGCAAAGTCAATGAGGAACCCAGATTCACAACAACTACCATATTATTAACTTAATAACTGCAGTGATTCACTTAACAACTGTGGCAAGAAAGGTCAAAATAGGGTTATGGTCATTAAGCAATTGTATAAGCCGTTAAGTGGACAGAATCTCAGGAGGGTCCAGGAGACCTCCACTCAGGAATTGAAAATCCTTCCTTTTGAAATCCAAGGTTTTAGTCGATGAGCAGAGAGATACTGCACCTGGCTGCCCCACCCTGGAGAGGCCCTCCTCCCCTCTCTTTATCTTTCTGCACTGACTCTCTGATCTCTGCTTGGATTTTGGCTCCCTCTTGTCTCTGAGGCTGAGTGAAAGACCTGCTTGCCAAAGGAGTTCCCCTCGTTGCACAGAAGGAAACTCCTTCAGCAGGAACAGGAACAGGGTTGAAAACTTCAGGATTTCCAGCAGTCCCTAGAGATGGAGTTCTCTCAGCCAGCAGCAGTAGCTTGCAGTCTTTCCTGCTGGCTTCCCTACTGACTTCTGGAGAAGCCGGCAGAGAACATTGCAAATGGTGATCATAGGATTGTGGTGTTCTTGGCAGCCAGTCGTAAATGCAAACAGGTTGCCAAGCTCCCAGATTGTGATCAGGTGACAAGGTAGTGATATAACATTTTGCAATGGCCATTAGTGTTTATGGGCAGTAAAACACCCTTTCTGAGGCCATCATAATTCCAGACCATTGTTAAAGCAAGCTGAATACTGCCTGTATTCAATCAGAATTCATATTTTTCCACAGACTCTGCAAACCATTTTATTAAAAAAAAACAGAACTGTTGGCAAAACCTTTTCCCCCCTGTTCGATTACTGGAGCCCAAGTAAAGCTGAATGCAGACATGTGGTCTGCCAGCATTTAGCATCAGCTTGAGAATTCTGATATTAAACAAGCATCTTGACCCATTCCAAATCGAAAAAAGGCAAGAATTAATGAAAAGGAGAAAGAGTGTAATTCATGTTCCTCAAACTACAAACTGATCATATTCCTCCACCAGCACAACCCAAAAAGCTTTTATTCACATTCTAGTTCCACAAAAGAAGATTCCATGGGTAGGATATGGTCATGCTACAAAACTCTCAACATCCCTGCTAGGCTCTCATCTTAGATAACAAGTTGCCAGCTTAGACATTTGAGTCAACACCTTCCTGAGAAGAGATGTGAAATTTAGCAGATAGCAAAAAGAGATTTGCCTAACATCCTGTCTTTCCAGGTAGAAGGTTTCTTTTTCTTTTGGGGAAAAAAAATCACAATGAGAACTCTGTGACAAAAGGAGGGAGAAAGTTTGTGCTGATGGAGAGAAGAAAAAGAGCTAAGATTCTCCTCCAAACCCTGAAAGCTGAAATTTTCAGGAAGAGGTATTTTCCAAATAACAAAATCCCACAGAGATTATATCGGTTCCAAAATGAATCTAGTCTCCAGAGGAACTTAGTTCTGTGGAGAATGTAGTTCTCCACAGAACTAAGTACTATGTTAAAGACATATCTCTTTGTGATGGTTTTTAGCAGCTCTATTTTTTATGCCCTTTGGCACTCATTACATGTGACAACTTAAAAGTTAAAAATAATTTTTAACATTCTTTTTCCTTTTTGTTTTTTTTAAAACAGAAATATGATTGCATTGATATTTTGTGAGACTGATCTCCCTCACACTCTGTCTTCCAGGAAGGCAGGAGGTAGAAAAATGTCATGTAGACTTAGAGGGCTTCTGGAAGAGCTGGTTTGACATCTCCATCAGCCTGGGGTCAACCCTATTGTTGCTCCATGAAAAGCCAGAAAGGCCATTGTTTCTTTGCTTAGCTGCTAGATATACATCCCTTCAGGCACTCAAGGCACTCCTACCTCCCATTTTTCATTACAGTAACAATCTGTCAGATACATTGGGCTAAGAGAATGTAACTCAGTCAGATTCCATGGCTGATGTGGAGTTAAATCCAAGTCTCCCTTATCTAATCTCTTTACTGATATCCTCATATTGCATTGCCATGAAACTATACTCTGCTCACTCCATTTCCATATAATTTAGTTCTTATTATGACTCCTCTGTTACAAAATGATCCAAATTAAGCTGCAAAACTAAAGACTCAAGTTTCTGTCAGCAAAGCATAGTTGAAAACAATTTAGATGACTTTAAACCGTGATGGTGAACCTGTGGTACGTAGATCCCTCTCTGTGGGCACACGTGCCGTCACATGCACCGACCAGCTGGTCTTCGTGTGTGCCGGAAACCCGAAGAGTATTTGGCCGGTGTGCATGTACATGAGCACACTGGCCAGCTAGTTCTCAGGTTTCCAGCACTCGCGAATGACAACTGGCCAGTGCACACATGTGCACCGCCAGCTGGTCTTCGGTTTTCCGGTGCTTCAGCATGCACACATGTTCCTGTTTGGGCACTTGGTGCCAAAAAAGTTTACCATCACTGACCTAAAAGCAATACCTGGTGCCTTACCAATAAACATTCATTTGAACCAAACATCTATTGTTTCATCTATCCATACCTTATCCTATCATTTGCTCTATCCAGGAATCTGATTTGCATAATATTTGGCTGAATGTGCATTTCACTTGAAGCCTCTCAGGATATCCCATTTGAAACTTCACCCAAACAAAAAAAGCTGCTGCCCATAAACCACTAGAGGAGCAGCCCTCAACCCTTGGGGTGCCAGGGATCAGTTCCGTGGAAGGAGGTTTTTCCATAGATCATGTGGGGGTGGGGATGGGGGTGTGCGCTGCCTGGATCCCATGCATGTGCAGATGGGGCTTTGCTTGCTTGCATGGCCCAGTTCCTGGTGTCTCACAGACAAATGTTAGTCCATGGCCTGGGATAAAATACTACAGTATCTTTAAATTAACTGCAAAATTTGCTCTAAAATGACAGAACCTAGATATTGGGACAGCGTACAAATGAACACATGGCCTTTATCAGATAAAGTTTATCTTAATTGATTCTGAAGCTCAGACATAATAAATAATTCTTAAACTTGAATGCCACTGAATGATTTGCAATCTAAGGGTTGGCAGAATCAACAATATAATGTACATGTCTGGATAAATATGCTTGTGCTTGTGAAATACTTCAGCTATAAATTAGAAAATACATGGGAAAAAATAACCTTAGTGTTTGTAATAAAGCTTATTAACATTTGTTTCTGAACAATGGGGCATGATGCAAATCACAACTCTGATTTCCCTATAAATGTTATCAAATTTAATCTAACATTAGTTACAATGCATCTTAGAGACTATCAAATTCCTCTCAGCAATAGACTTACTGGTTGTTTTTAAGTTAGTCTTTCTCTCTCAGCTCAATGTATTTCAGGATGTTCTGAGGATCAAAATAGAGGTGATCTTCATAGACACCACTTTAAGCTTACAGGCAAAAAAGGTAGATTTACAAATGCAATAAATAAATCAGTGAAAGATTTATATCAATTGAAATAAAACCAGAGTACAACATACATGTGCTTTTGAGCTGAGCTGAGCTGAGCTGCCTGGACTAGTCCCAGAGTTTTCTTGGCAAGGTTTCAGAATATTTTGCCACTGCCTTCTTCCTAGGTCTGAGAGAGTGAATGGTCTCAGGTCACCCAAGTAGCTTCATATGTATGGCAGGACTTACAATGCCCTGGTTTCTAGCCCAGTGTCTACTACACCAAAACAATTAAGGGGGATATTCCAAATTTCCTAAACGATTAATACTAAACATAAATGAAAAAAGGCAGAATACAGCCAGTCGAAGTATCAAGGCAACTCTCAAAGCTAAAAGATAAACTAAAGAAACCTTGTTGCAATCATGAAGTGGAGTTAAAGAGAATTAAAGTCTGCTCATGACTATATGTACATATGTACATTTAATTTTCTTGGCAAGAATATGGAAAGGCGATAGCCACTGCTTTCCTTCATCTGTGGTGGTCTCTCACACCAAACATTAACCAAGCTTTAAGCCTTATGACTCAAATGACAAACTCCATTCCGAATAAGAAAACAAGTCTGCCATGTTCCCAATGATATTAAAACAGTAAAAATATTAATAACCAAAACGTTCTGGAGAAAATTGCAAAAGGAAAATCGCCAGAAAAGCATTGTTTTGCTTTAAAAGGATGAGAAGAAAGATGTTAAACATAGCATGGGTTTTAGCAATAACTAGATAACTAGATAACCCATGACACCTTGGATCATAATTTCAGTGATATTCCCCTATTAGCTTTCTCAATGCCGGAGTTTCAACAACAATGGCAGAGTTTCTAATGTACTTGAAAAGTTCAGGGAGATATTCAGAGATGTATCTGCTTGAAATTAGCCCATGTTGGAACTGTATATATAGCACAATCAAACATCAGGAATTGACCACAGAAATGTTTTATGACATGTTATCATATGTCATAAAATGTTTTATAAAATTTGCCAAGTTTCAATTTTATGAGAGCCATGGGTTTTGGATTTTGGATGTATTCTATAAATTAGCCCATTTGAGGTACATGGTTGTTAAGTGAATCTGGCTTCCCTATTGACTTTGCTTGTCAGAAGATTGCAAAAGCTGAACAAATGACCCCAGGACATTGCAACTGTCATAAATATGAACCAATTGCCAAGAATTTGAATTTTGATCACTTGACCATGGGGATACTGCATCGGTCGTAAGTGTTAAAACGGTCGTAAGTCACTTTTTTCAGTGCCATTGTAACTTTGAACGGTAACTAAATGAACTATTGTAAGTCAAGGACTAGCTGTAATAGCATTCTAGTTTCTAGCCTGGTACTTTAACCACCAAACCAAACTGACTCTTATGGGATTTGTAAAAATACTGAACAAAAAGAAACTAATTCCATGTAAAGTAGTTCAAAACATAGACAAAAATATCTTTGAACATTACACAACTTCTGAAACTTTTCTAGATCTAGTTTGTTCAAAGTCACTCCTTCATCTATTTTTAGAAGGCATTTTAAAAATGTAGACCACGAAGTGCTAAGCAGCACATCAGATCTACTGGGTCAAATTATATAATTGCAGGGAACAGGAAAGAATGAGAGGTGAAGAACATGGCAAGAATTCTTTCTCAGACCTCGTATAAAGTACAACCAGAGAAGTTTTAACACAATGAATTATTATTATTATTATTATTATTATTATTATTATTATTATTATTATTATTATTATTATAAAAGGACTCAGGGCGGCTCACAACAATAAAACAACCAGTTAAAAATATAAAATATATAAATATACATATATAATTTATATTAAAACCCCCAAAATCTAAAAACCCTCTCAGTCCAGGCTGGGCGATGTGAACAACCATGTTTTTAATTCGCAGTGGAAGATGCGAAGGTCAGGAGCCAACCGGAGCCCCAGGGGGAGTTGATTCCAAAGGGTGGGCGCGCCCACAGAGAAAGCTCTACTCCTGGGGATCGCCAGCCGACACTGTCTAGCTGACGGCACCCGAAGCAGGCCCTCCCTGTGAGAATGCACCGGGCAATGGGCAGCTGTTGCTAGCAGCAGATGGTCTGCCAAATATCCTGGGCCTAAGCCATGTAGGGCTTTATACGTCATCTCCAGCACCTTGAATCTCATCTGGAGGGCAAGCGGCAACCAATGCAGGTCGTGCAGGAAGGGTGTAACATGGGAGTATCGGGACTCTCCCATCACAACCCGTGCGGCCGCATTCTGTACCAGTTGAAGCCTCCGAGTGGTCCTCAAGGGCAGCGCCATGTAGAGAACATTACAGTAGTCAACACGGGAGGTAACTAGCGCATGAGTAACTGTGCTTAGGGCATCTCGGTCCAAATAGGGGCGCAACTGGCGGACCAGACGAATCTGGGCATATGCCCCCCTGGTCACGGTTGTTATATGATCTTCTAAACTCAACTGTGAATCCAGGATGACACCCAAGTTGCGCACCCTGTCTACAGGGGGCAAAATTTCACACCCTATAGCCAGCGATGGAATCTCTCCTTCGAACCGAGATGCCGGTATCCACAGCCACTCAGTCTTGGCAGGGTTGAGCCAAAGCCTGTTCCTCCCCATCCAGATCCGTACCGCTTCCAGACACTGGGACATCACATCGAGGGCCGGTTCGGGGTGGATATAAAAAGCTAAGTATCATCCGCATACTGATGATACCCCACCCCGAAACCACGGATGATTTCCCCCAGCAGGGAGAATAATGCATTTGTTGTGATTTTTAATATGTAAGCTCTACAATGCCACCAATATTAATTTTGCCAATTAAAACAAAATTGGCAGGAATTCTATATATACTAAAGTATTATGATCACAGGTTTGATACACTATTCTTTCGAAAGATGCATATTGGATCTGGTAGCAAATGTTGTTTTATCTGTTACCTTAAATATATAGAAACATTCCCACAGCATGCTGAGATATCTATCTACTGTTTCTTAAGAAATAAAAACGTGCTAGAGGTTTGTTTTAAAATGAAATGTCCTTAAGAGCACTATGGTTGGCTATCCAAGCTAAATGAGATGGGTGAAATTATGTGTCCAAACAATATAAAATAATTGTGAGTAGCCCTGGACTCAGGCAAAAAATTAGATGGCTGTCTAGGGTGGCAGTGAATTCTCATCAACTTTATATAGAAAGAAAAGCTTTATGAAAGAAGATGGAAGTAGGCTTGGATTTTTTTTCTTCTGCTACACGACAGTTCAGTTTGAAGATCCCATAGTTGCATCTTCTTTCTTCAAAAAGGATCAAGAAATCTAATCAATGATTATCTTTTAGCTTAGTATCGAAGTATATACTCGAACTTTTTCTTAGCACAATCTTCAGACTACAAGGGGATGAAGACTAGCATTTTACAAACAGAAAGAAGTGCTATTTCTGTATTATACTACTTTATATAATCCAGACTTATGTTCAGTTTGGCTGGACCTATCCAACTGTAAGCATAATCCCACTGTTTCTTAGGTCTTTTCAGAATAGTGCAGCACTAATTGTAATTATAAAGCATCACATACTAGTCTTCCTAAATCTTTCCTTTCCTTCTAATCGGTGATCAAGCTACTCAACACCTCAGACTCTAACAAGCAGAATTTAAGACTGATTTAGACTAACTGGCCCAGTGGAAACAACTGGCAGCCCAGTCAATACATTCCATGCCATAAAAAGTTCAGCCTTCCCAATGACTAATAACTCTCTTTTAACAGCTGCAGCATCAATTTAAATTCAAAGCCCACTCCCTCCTTTGCAATCCTAAAAGACCAGTCACTGTTGCTCCCTAACTACATACTCCTACTAACATGCTTGGAACGCTGCTCTTTGGCTTAATCTCCCCCCCCTTCCCCTCGAATCTTTCTAAATCTCCCCTTTCTGCCAGTTTCCAGTGATTGTATTTCTTCTCTCCCCTATTATATATTCACAGTTGAATATCAACTCCTTATCCTCCTTATGCTCCCAATTCCAGGATTTCCCTATTCAAATACTTATTAGGATGCTTTTTATAGCATAAAACCATTGATCAACGAATACAAAAAGCTACTTTCAAGTTTCCGGATACTATAATATATTGAAAATATTATATATCCTAGCATTTAACTATGACAAATGAAAAAAAAAAATCCCATCACCTCCTAGAATATGCCAGGTCATGACTCACTCTACAGCTCTTTAAATCACTTCTTACAGGAAGGAAATATTTGCCCATCACTATGATTTTTATAGGTTTTCACATTTTCCATCAGTGCTAACAAGAAATGTTTATGCTTTTATTGAAAGATTCCCAGTAGTCCAATGGGTAGCGACATACTGAATCAAATAATTTCTGAAACAGAACAATCCATGGGGAATATGTTTTACAATGGAATTCAAAGAGGAAAAGGAAGACATCTTTATTTTGACCAGGAAGAGAAGCCACCCATTTCCTAAACTACAGATGATTAAAACTGGAGTTACAATTTAAACTTTATAGATAAGTCCACACTATACCAAAGCTACCCCAGAGACAAAAGGTAGCCCAAATGCAAGAATAAGATAACCTTTTACTATTCACACATAATCTCAAAACATCTTTGAGATGCATGGCAGAGCAAATCAGACAATTCCAAATGGAATAATGCTGACTTTGTGAGAATATAAAACTGTCTGATATTCAAATGAGTCGGAATGCAAAATATATTGCAAACAATGCTGTGTATTGAGTGATTTTGTAAAGCTGGAAAGAGTAAGAAGCCTATGGCCTGAGCACTGCCCAGTGACACTAATAATAAACAGGACTGAGGCTTTCTGAAGAACAGGTTCCATATATCTACCCTGGGAATCTACATTATTCATTATTCTACATAATTCATGTATCTACATTAAAATAATCTACATAATCTACATTATTCATTACTCTACTATACATACAATAAAGTAGCCAAAGCACATCCATTTCTGGTGTGAATACAAGCCTCTAACATAGTATCTGCATAGTTTTCATTTGCCCCATTGTTTTTTGTCCAAGAAAGTACAAGCAAGCCAATATGATGATGGGTAAATAAATTATATCCGGTTTTCCTTCTACATGCCTATCACAAAGAGAGGCTAACATGCAACCTTCACTCAACCTCCCTGCGTTTCATTTTTCAAGAAATGAGTCTCCCTAAAACTCAGCAGGCTTAGTCTTTTAAATTGCATTCAGATTAATACATTTGCAAGCTTGCTGCTCGTTTCCCCTTTTCATTGAAAAGATAATAAGCAACATATAGGTGGTATTAATCAAGAACACAAAAACACAACAAAAAAAAGGGGGGGGATGCACCTTTTGTCTATTACTGGTTCAGAAAAAGAGTGTTCAGAAAGCTATTCCAAGAAATAGTTTTCTGACATGCTTTTCTTTCTGCATACTTTGGCAACAGGCAAAGATTGTAATGACAGCCCACCCCACTATAGAGAGGTCTTACCTCCACAATACAAAGCCAGACCCACTGCTTTGCCTGAATTTGTCCAACACCACCAGTGATTCCTCCTTTGGTTCTCAATACTGTTAAGTTTCACTCAAGGCAACAAAAGAGAAACCCACAACTTCCTACTTATATCCCAGGAACAGCACACACATACTTACTTTCTAAAATAACACAGCATTTCTATGTCAATCATGCAAAGCACATACCCCAAGGCAATCCCTGTGAGTGCTTGCTTTCTCCCTCTCCACAACTTTTAGAATATTTCCCTGATTTATGCTCCAAACACTGAGGTCCCACAAAAAGGGGAAGTTGACAGTTTGAACAATACGGATTCCCTTTTTGCTTGTACCTTCCTGGATAAAGCCTGAGGAAATTATTGTTTGCTTTTATTAGTTTTGTTTCCATTTCCAGCTAGTAGGCCATCAACATGCTTTAGAAAAAGAAGAAAAGTTTACCACCACTGTAACTGGATACAAGAAGGTTACCACAACAGCTGGAGTGACCATGTAAGGAAAGGCTTCTGGCATTTGCCTCCTGTTGAAGTATTTTTTTTTACAGCTTAAGTCTCAAAGTTACATACATTGCTTTGCCATCAGGTCCTCTAAAAATCCTACTTTACAATAAATTTGAATGTTTTGATGTCCACATTCTACCAAATTCCTAATAAGTACCCCCCAAAAGTGAACCCAATCAGAGCTTCTCATTTCATGTAATCAATATGGCACTCAATAGTATGAGAATGGACAGCAAAATGCAAGTAAACTGGCTGGAAGGAATATCTGTACTATGTTACCATTTTAATAATAATAAAAAATAACCACCAAAGACTTGCAGCAAAGGCTGCAAAACAAGATGCTTTCTTTTTCTGGAAAATAAAACAAAAGGAGTTGCATTTGTTGCCATTTCCACCAACTACAATGATCAGGAACTGTGGCTGTTGAACAAGGCCATGGTTATGACATTAAGGCACACTTAGAGCACAGCAGGGATAAAGAGACTTCTGGCTTATCAGATTCCACTGTGTTTATTAGATCTACAAGATTCATCCATCAATGTCAAGTGTCAGAGGGGGATTTCAAATGTTTGAAAAGTGTCCCTCTAAGCCCACCCTTGATATTATGAATTTGCATTCAATAGGATTGAACCCACTATCTGTTCAAAAGGAAGCCCACTCCTGATTCCCCACAGCTTTTTCAAATATACAATTTTGGGGGGTTTTTTTTGTTTTTTGTTTTTAACCACATTTTTGTTTGAACAGTGAGAGGAAGGAACACTTGGCAATCAACTGTGGATCATCCTTAAAGATATACAAATAAGCCTGACGCACCTTCTATCTTTACAACCTACAGAAAACCAAGCCTTTTTTAAAAATGCTCTTCACTTTTACTGCTTTTTTAACAAGACGACTTTATTAAAAAAAAGGGGGGGTTTGCAACAAGATACCAGAGATAGTGAAAGATTATCTTTACTGGGGGCCAAGACAACATCTCTTCGTTTCCGTAAGTATTCGAAAGGGAAGCTCCTCCTAAGGCACGGTTTTAATCACCAGACGTGAATCACTCCCTTTGGCTTTCGAACATGGATGTATATAGATCATCAATTCCGGACCCGTTGGGAGAAGGGCCAGGAAGAGAATATTAGGAGAATCTCCCCCTTCTTTCCCGAACTCTTTTGGTCATCATCCTCATCCTCATCCCCACCCCACCCTGAAAGAGCACATTTTGCTTTGGGTTTGCAAACTTACCCGAACGAAAGAAAGCCGCGATGTCCGCGGAATCCTTGGCTGCGTCTTCCGCCCCTTCCCCAGCCGCGTTGCCGCTGTTGGAGGAGGCGGTCGTGGAACCGCTCATGGCTACTGACTGAGGTCGGGGGCTCCTCCGGATCTGATCCCTCGACTACCGCCACGATGATCAGCCTTCCTTCCTAGATCCTGACAGCAGGATGACGGGAAAGCGAAACCTTATCCCCCCCCCAACACCGGATCCCCTCTTTTCACCTTCTAGCAAAAAAAAAATCCATCCAGAGAGACGATGGTGGTGTGGTGATGGTGCAAAGGTGGCGGGGTGGGGGCGGTGGGATGGGGGGATGAGAGAAAGAGGCGGCTGAATGGATGGATGGCTCGATTGCCCAGGCAGCAGCAAACGGTTACAATAAGAGGAAGAGGACCCGACGGGAAGGTGTGCGCTCAGCGATTACCGTTCTAGGAGAGCCCCCGGCAGCCCCTCCGGAGAGGCAGGGTGTGCGACGCATGCATAAGCAATGGATGCATGCGGGAGCAAAAGGGGGGGGGGAGGAGACAATCGCAGGAGGGGGAAGGGAGGGCGCATGGATGTTGATGGGAGGAAGGGGCTGCAATCAATGCAGCAGCAGCAGCAGAAAGCCGGTGGGAGGGAAAGGGAATGAAAGCAGGTGGCAGCGGCGGGCGTGCAAGTTGGTGGTAGGGTATTGCAGCCTTTGGGGAGCCAAGGCAGGAGCAGCTGCGTTAGCAACAGCGCTCTGGACGAGAACTGAAGCCGCCCCGCTCCTCCATCTTGATTGCAATTGCAAAGGTGGGTGGGAACAGAGAAGGAAGGAAGAGACTCCTATCCCCGCCCAGGGAAGTCAAGGGACAAGGAAAAAAAAAAGAGGGAGAGAGAAAGAGACCAGCATTGGGAATGAAGGGAGGGCAGCCAGTCGGAAAGGTCCGGACGACTCCGTCAGCGTTCGGCAGGTTGCACAGGAAGAAGCAGTCGAGAGCGGTGATTGGAGAGCGCCGCTAAAGAAAAGAACCGTTTGCTATTGGCTGAGAGCGCATTATAAGCGGCCGCCGAAGTCCAAGCTGGGAATTCCCTTTTAATACATAGATGGCCTTCGTTAGTTGTTGCGCCTTGTTAACCACGAGGAGGAAAGAGCGCCCTCTTTCTGGGGGAGGCCATCATAAGGCGTGGTGTCTGCAACTGAGGTTTGTGAAGTCCTGGAATCTGTGCTTCAAGAAATGCCCCAATCTGGTCTTCCTCCTACCCGACCGATCAATAACAATAGTCCGAAAAGCTGCGCTCGGTTTGTTGTTGTTTTTTTTGGCATCAGGAAAGAAAAGTGGGAATGTATGTAAAAGGGATCTGTAGATCTCTCCGGTGAAATAGTTGGCACGAGCCATCTTTATTCTGACAATGGGGAAGGCTTTCACGAGGCAACAATGATCGATATCCACCCGGTGAAGTTTATATGGGTGGAGATTGACGCCCGATTGTTTGATCCGAAAGCCTTTTTCCGCTCCCAGCTCAGCCTCCCAACGAGCAAGATTCGGAAGAGACCCAACCTGAGCAAGCTTGTAATGGGGATATACGATACTTTTTATAATCTGTCCCCGCCAAAGACTGGGCGTTTGACGCGACAGTGTTAATAACCAAGCAAGTTCAATTGAGTTTGAATAGGAATTGCTCCTAAATTTAGCCCTTTCAAGATTGTCAGAAAGACACATATTTGTCCCCGCTTAATTTTTTTTTTACAGTTCGATTTCGATTTTCCTTATTAAGATCTCTCTCTTCCTTTCTTTCAGCTTGCTTTCTTTCAGTATTCAGAATACAAAATATGTATTCTCCTCCCTTCTGCTAATTCGTTACGTTGTATGCCTAGAGACGGTCCATATGGTAGCATTTCTACATTTTTATTTGAAGATGATCTCATGCAACATTAAAATTTGGGTGTAGCTATAAGGGGAGGGGAGAGGGAGAACCGACTTTCAATGGTTCCATGCTAAGACTTTAAATAAGAACAGAGTTGAACTCAAACAAGCAACCTGTATTCTAGTCTTCCTGATATTAGTGTGATAACTCAGCTATAAATTTAAGGGGTTTTATCTTGTCTTTCTGGAGCCTTCCTGCAATCTCTCAACAGTTTGCTCAACTGTGCAAATACTACGGTATAATTCTATTTTATCATCTTTTGATCTCTTCTCCATATTGTATTCTCCAGTCTTTGATTTATATGGGCTCAATTTTTATAAAGGGTATTTTTCTTTAGGTTATAAAGAATGTTAATTATTCAAAATAAGGCTTGCCCACTGATATTGTGCTATGCTGGAGGTTGCACTCTTTATTGCAGTGATAACAGAGAATCTGATCCAGTGGTGGGTTTCACTTACCTATTTGCTCGCAAATTCAAGAATTTCCATTTCTATTTGGAATGAGGAAGATATGTGGGTTTTTTCTTAATGTATCAGGTTTGTCTTAGCATAGACAATAGGTAGTAGTTTTGTTGGTTTCCTGCCTCAAATGGGAGAAAATAGTCACCAATTTTTGGCAAATGCTGACAAAGTGATCTCTAGACGCTTAAAAAGAAAAGATTTGGTACCATATTTGCTTATGGATGATGCCAGCATGCTCAAGCCGAAAATGCCTATTCACATTTTAAACAGTTATAACAGATAATTTATGCACATCTGCCAACTCAAGGGCCATATTGGGGTTTATATAGCATGTATACATTCCGAATGTGGATAGGGTAAGGATCCTAATTTG
>WNWU01000057.1:1760035-1836107 GCA_012654045.1 Ptyas mucosa
TTTACTCATATATATTTGCCCTTTAAAACACGTCCATTAAAAATATATACTTTGACTCCACCCACACAGAGTTTTAGGAGCTGCAAAAAGCAATTCTTGTCCCCCAGTCCCAAGTTTTTGCCTGCCAGTAAGTTCAATAATGATAAGGATATATTTGAATGTATTCTACCCTGTTTCCCCCAAAATAAGACATCCCCTTTTAATAAGCCCAATCAGGCTTTTGAGCGCATGGCAATAAGGCGAAGCGCTTGTTTTAGGGTTCAAAAACATATAAGACAGGGTCTTATTTTCGGGAAAACACGGTACATGTGGTATTTTCAATATTTCTGTAACTGAGTCATTGAGTAATAAAGGTTGTAGATCCTGCCTGTGCAAATTTATCTGAATGACTACAGACCAGTTGCTCTAACATCTGTAGTTATGAAAACCTTTGAAAGGCTAGTGCTGTCCCACTTGAAAACCATCACGGATCCACTGTTAGACCCCCTGCAATTTGCATACCGAGCAAATAGATCAACAGATGATGCTGTTAATATGGTTCTGCACTACATCCTACAACATCTTGAATCTCCAAAGATCTATGCAAGGGTCCCCTTTAGTTCAGCTTCCAACACCATCATTCCAGACATTCTTCTAACTAAGCTAAACCAGCTAGCAGTACCTGAACACACTTGTAAATGGATAATAAGCTTCCTAACAGACAAGTAGCAGCAGGTGAAGCTAAGCAGAATCACATCAGATACCTGTACAATTAGCACAGACTGTGTGCTCTCTCCACTTCTCTCTATATACCAATGATTGCATCTCAAACGATCCATCTGTTAAACTACTGAAGTTCGCAGATGACACAACAGTGATCGGTCTCATTCGAGACAATGATGAATCCGCATACAGATGGGAGGTTGAACAACTAGCCTTGTAGTGCAACCAGAACAATCAAACTGAACACATTCAAATGGTAGAAATGGTGGTGGACTTTAGAAGAAACCCTCCCATACAACCACCTCTTACAATACTAGACAGCACAGTATCAACAGTAGAGACCTTCAAGTTTCTAGGTTCTACTATATCTCAAGACCTAAAATGGACACCTAACATCAAAAACGTCATCAAAAAAGCACAACAAAGAATGTTCTTTCTGCGCCAGCTCAGAAACCTCAAACTGCCCAAAGAGCTGCTGTTATGTTCTACAGAGGAATTATTGAGTCTGTCATCTGCACCTCTATAACTGGTTTGATTCTGCAACCCAACAAGGCAGACATAGACTTCAGAGGATAATTAGAACTGTAGAAAAAACAATTACTACCAACCTGCCTTCCATTGAGACCTGTATACTGCACGAGTCAAAAAGAGGGGTGTGAAAATATTTACAGACCCCTTGCATCCTGGACATAAACTGTTTCAACTCCTACTCTCAAAATGACGCTATAAAGCACTGCACACCAGAACAACTAGACACAAGAACAGTTTTTTCCTGAATGCCATCACTCTGCTAAACAAATAATTCCCTCAACACTGTCAAACTAGTTACTAAGTCTGCATTACTATTAATCTTTTCACTGTTCCTATCACCCATCTCCTCCCACTTATGCCTGTATGACTAACCTTGTTGCTGGTATCCTTACGAGTTATATTGACTGTTTCCTAATATGATTTGATTGCTTATTTGTTCCCCATGACTATCATTAAGTGTTGTACTTTATGATTCTTGATGAATATATCTTTTCTTTTATGTACACTGAGAGTGTATGCACCAAGACAAATTCCTTGTGTGTCCAATCACACTTGGCCAATAAAGAACTCTATTCTATTCTTCTATTCAGTTAGCAAAAACCCATGGACATGAGATTTTATTATTAGTTAGAGGCAAAAAAAGGAAGATCTCAAAATTCTTGCTCATGGCCCTACTGCCATATTTTTTGCACCCCTGATTTATCTGTTAGATATGAGTAAAAAATAAATGAGATGGCTATCTAAACGAAGCAGCAATAGCAGACTGATATATAAATTGTTTTTAAAAATTCAAAATTACGGTATCCATCGGGAAAACAAGGAAATTCAATCAAGAAAATACTTATTTAAACAATTGTTTTTCAATTGTACAGCTCAAAAGACACTACATCACTTAAAATATAAAAGAAACACACCTTTTGATTAGGTGTCACTTAAAGAGGACAATTATAAGGCCCCCTCAACATTATAAAATGATTACCGGTAGGTATCATACAGTAATGGTATTATAGCTTGTATAGAAACCAGGAAGTTTAATGATACACTCATTAAACTTTTCTTGAGAATAACTGGAATGAATGCAAGAATATCTGCATGATGCTGGCATCATTTGAAGGACATTGTCAGAGTAGTGACAAGAACACTCAAGCCACTAATATTTAATAGGACTCTGTTGAGTTTTTTACTAGGCCAGTCTAGAAACATCTTTGATCATAGTACTACTACTGGATACACATAAAATCATTTTTCATTAATCATGGTTTGGAATAAATCACAATCAGATAGTACAGCTAGTAATCAAATCAAATAGACAAATCACATAATGGCTCAATGTAATTTATGTACTGTGTTACAGAACTGGCACCTGGACAACTGTTTCTATTTTCTCCAAATATAGCAGATATTCAGAGGCATAATTTCTCTATTTGGCTTCTCATTTAGCTGTGAGGTTAATACTTGATAAATCTAGTCCTTGTGAATCCATCTATAACTCTTGTTAGAAAAAACCACTGCCACATTTTTCAAGGACAATGTGTATAAATATAGCAAGATACTGCAGTTCTGTAATGTTTCAGATTTGCTTCTACAAAGATGCTTAGGAATGTGGAGGGGGTACAAAGATTATATCTGTTCAACTTTTTAAAACAGCTGCTACACAATCTTATGAAACGACATGGATGCTTTAAACAGTTGCAGAAGGTTTTCCATATTCTTTGATGCATCTCTTTAGAACAAAATTCAAAATGCTACTCAGCCCTACAAAAACTTCATTTTTAAAAATTTAACTTCATAGCCAGTTTTAATACAAATAATTCAGACTTCCGTTTCCGGTTCCGCGGGCGATGGACACTGATCGGGCTAGCTCTGGCCCCAGTGTCTGATCCCCCCCATCCGGAGGCCCTTTGGGCCAAATGCCCCATTTTTGGGGGCGTTTGCCGTTTGAGGGCGGCTCGCCAGGGGTCCCCTGCCTCACATCCAGGGGCCGGGAGGCCGATGCTGGCGCGCCCGAGGCTCCAGAGAAGGTGGGAGGCGATCGGCGGCCTTTTCTGAGGCCACGGAGGCGCCACAGCGCCTGAGGGGACCGGCGTTTATTTGCAAAGCACAGCGGACCGAGCTGATTCACCGGTGACTTGAGCAGGCATCCTGGAGGTGAGGGGGGGGGGTTGGAGTTCCCCCCCCCCTTGTAGCTGGAAAGGTGCCGTGGCTGACACGTAGGGGGAAAGAAATGGAAGGAAACCCCTTACTTTGATGACTTTTCTTCTGAGGATGGCTTTATCAGAATTTGTTGGAGAGGTCTGGTGGCCTCTCTTCCCGGTGGTGAGCCATGGCGGCGGTCCGACTTCCTGCTTCTTTATTTATGATTGAAGACAACATTCTCCTCTAAGGCTTCCTGTTTGACCTACTCTATACTCCGGACTCGTTGCTCCTCTGAGCGCCCACTGGTGGATATTTGAAAAATTACATTGACTGTCAATCCCTCTTTCTTTCCTGGAGGTTTGCCTTTTGGGATTTTTCATCTTCTACTACTGCAAGATGGCTAAGGGTCATAAATCAACAGCAGCTGACATGGAAAAAATTTTGGAAAGACTGGCGAAATTTGATCAGAAGTTGGACAAGTTGGATGATTTGCAAAAAGGATTATCTGAAATTAAATCTGAAATGACACTTATGAAAAAAGATTTAAATGATGTTCAACAGCTGGCAGAGCAAAATAAGAAGAAGATGGGGGGTCTGGAGGGGGAGGTAAGGGCACTCCAGAGGGTGGAAGAAGGGAGAGGAAACGCAATGCTAACTTTACAATTGGATAAGATGTCTTATTTTCTCAGGTTTCAAAACGTGGAACAATTTGACCAAGAAAATTTGAGAGAAGTGATGGTTAAAATGTTGGGTGAATTTCTAGAAAGAGATTTGGAGTCCATTGGAAGGGAAGTGGATTTGGTGTATAGAGTAAACTCACAATTTGCAATTTTACATAGTTTACCAAGAGAGGTTCATATTAAATTTGTAAGAAGGGAACTGAGAGATGAGATATTGAGAAAACAAAGACTGGGGGCGCTGGTGTACAGGGGCAAGGAGGTCACCATCCTGAAGCAGATTCCCAGACAGGTACGAGAATCAAGGAGAAATATTATTTTTTATCAAACAAGCTGTACCTTAAGGGAGTAGGTTTTAGGTGGTTGATTCCGGAGGGTTTGATGATTTTTGGGGAGGATAGTAAGAAGAAAATTAATAACGTAGCGGAAGCTAAGGCTTTTTTTGACCAACATAAATCCTTCCTAGATGGAGAAGATACAGGAGCCGAAGAGGGGGAAGTATTAGATGATCAAGGAGCGGGGGCGGACGGAGCTGTGGCGGCCCTGGGGGAGGGGGGAGGCCAGACCATGGTTTTAAGAGCTAGAACCAGGAAATGAAGAAAGGAGGGGAATTCATTATTTAATGTCTTTTACTTGACATCTTTTTTTTCTCTCTCTCTTTTTACTGTATTTTGTATAACACTTTGGCTATTTGCTTTTTTCTGTTTATATAACTTTTATACAACCTGGTTATTTGTTTTGATTTAACATAATAATGTCTGTTGTGTGAGAACTTAAAAAAGAGAATAATAATTGAAATATCTTTTTACAAAGATATTGAAAATTCAACATATTGTAAACTATAATACTGTATATTTTTAACCAATAAAAACTTTTTACAAAAAAAATACAAATAATTCAGATTTAATAAGAAATTCGATATTTTAGTTATATTTTTAAGTCTTTTTAGCAACCAGAGGCAAATTTATGGGAATCATTGTTTCTTGTCTCCTCTGATAGCAGATATTTTGTTGTCTTAATAGTTCTTGAATGACCTAAGTCACAAATGTAGTAAAAGCATTATCTACACAGGATGGGTTCACAACTGACACTGATTTAGCTGAGCTCACATTCCATTGTAAGCCATAAACTATGATATCTGGGTTCGCATAATATGCTAAATCGCAAATCAACCACATTTGGGATTATGAGTGGCTGATTTTTTAAAATTATTTTTATTAAAAGCTTTACAAAGAACATAAAAACTAACAAACTAATAAAGATTAAAAGCAGTAAAGAAAATGAGAAAAAAAGCAAAAGTGCAGAAAGAAAGAATGAGAAGAAATAGAAGCTTCTGATATTCTTCGTAGCAAATACAAGTTACAGGTAGTTGCAGATTTACAACCATAACAGCCCAAAATTTCTGTTGCTAAGCGAGACATTTGTTAAGTGAGTTTTACCCCATTTTATGACCTTTCTTACCACAGTTGTTAAGTAAATCAGTTGTTAAGTTAGTAACACAGTTGTTAAGTAAATCTAGCTTCCCTCTTGACTTTGCTTATCAGAAAGTTGCAAAAGGTAACCACATGATCCTGGGACACTGGAACCCTCATAAATATGAGTCAGTTGCCGAGCATCTGAATTTTGATTTCGTGACAATGAGGATGCTACAACTCTCATGTGAAAAATGGTCATAAGTTACTTTTTTCAGTGCCATTGTAACTTTGAACGACTAAATGAACTGTTGTAAGTCAAGGACTACCTGTACTGCTAAAAAAATATGAAATTATAATTACGGAAAATCTTACTCTTTTCTATTATCAACTTTCTGTCTAATTATCAAAACCACAAATCATAAATTTCATGATTTTTTTAATTGCTTGCCCATTAGTCCTAAATGATTCTGGTTTCGATTGTAACTTTACTTTTAAAATCATCTAAATTAATGTATGTATTTGTATTCTTTTTTTTTTTGCTTTTTTACATGTCTACCAAGCATAATAAAATATTCCTTCATCTTTATTCACCTTCTGGATGAGTTCATTAAATCACAGAAGACAAATCTCCTAATGATTTTATTTTTAATGACACTATAATAACATGTTACTTACTGACCTTTAAAAATATAATTATACACAAATTATTACCAGTTTAATTTAGCTTCTTTTAATATATTACAGCACTGCTTCCAGTTTGAAGGAAAGAAATGTGTGAAAAAAAATTCATTGGCAGATTCTTTTGGCCTTCTCTAAAGTTGGAAAAGGTTAGAAATGCTACATCATCAAGTTTTTAAAAAAAGGTTTGAAAATACCAAATACTAATTTTACTTCCATGATAAATAGCTTACAATGGATGGCAAAATAGATATACAGTATAATGAGAAGGCTGAGCTGGGAATGCAAAATTTTAAGATTTGTTAGATGAGTTATAATTAATTGGAAGATATGCCCAGAACTGCTAAAGGGTAATGGAAAGAACTGCACTGCTTGAACAATTCTGTTCTTTATCAAAATCCCCTTCCTCATTTTAAAAAAAGAACAACAATCCAATTTTCAGAGGCTGCCATCATCCAGGGTAAATTCTTGGACACATTCTTATCTATTCATCTGATCAAAGAATTTCTACTTAAGGACCCCTCATACCAGTTCTGAATAAACATAAAGGCAAAGAATGATAAGCAAAGTTCAATATTTCCAAACATTATAATTACCGTATTTTTTTTGGAGTATAAGACACACTTCCCCCCCCTTAAAAGTGGGTGAAAATTTTCAATGGGCCACGGCAGCAATGGCAAACGGGCCGCCACGGTGCCAAACAGGCCACACCGAAGAAGCTGCGGTGGAGGCAAATGGGCAGCGGCGAATGAGCAGCAGTGAAAGGGCCAGATGATTACAGGATGGATGCTGGGAGGCAGAAGCAGATTTTTTTTTCTTGTTTTCCTCCCCAAAACAGCTAGGTGCATCTTATAGTCCAGAGTGTCTTATACTCCAAAAAATACAGTACCAGAAGTTCATGTAAAAGTCTAAGAATATTAAAGGGAACTTAGCAACTGTGCAGTGAATCACATTCAGGAAGGTTTAATGAGAAATTTTCTTTTTAAAAACATTTAACTATCCAGACAGGAGAACAACCTTTGGGAAAATGGATAGGATAAAAAGGGAAAGTAATTAACAGATTACACCAAAAGACTCATAGCTAGTCTGAATAAGCAGATTCTGAGGAAATGTGTTTTTACTTGCTTAAGTAGACTTAAGGATGTCAGAAAATGTATTTGAAGGCAGAATGTCCAAGAGACAAATTTTGGACCCGTGATCTGATGTTCCTTATAACTCTTCTGAACTACAAGTAACAAATAATTCTTAAGAAAAAGTATTACTTACAATATCTTACAAGATGGTATAGATATACATAAAACATTAAGAAAAGACAATTCTATATGGTTAAGTAGTCAAAAGAAGGCAATTTTCAAAGAAGATAGACTTATATTAATTTCACCATAGGATGCATCTGCTCCAGCTGTTATCATTTAACCATCTATTTCAAAATCAACGTTCCATAGATAGAAAAGGTGCAAAACAGGACAAGCAATATAAACAATTCCAATTACTCCCAATTAAGTAGATTTGGCAGCAGATGGATGAGATATTTGGAAGGTTCATTCAATAAATCAGGTTATGGCTTGCTTACTCTGGAGGAGACTCTAGAAGCCTTCAACACAAAAGGCCCTTTGGCCATTATTTCATATTTTGGCATGGCAATGAAGAACTTTACTAGCATGGACAATTGAGCTGTTGTTTTTCACTCTAAATTATTTTAAAAAGATTCTTCTTTAGAGAGAAGAATCTCTCTATTTGGCTGAGAACAGTAGTTCAGAATTAGATACATGGATCGTCCATATTCCAGATATTTATCTGGCTACTTCATAGGCACAGAGGTTCAAGTGGTTTCCTTGCAATTCAATAATGCAGAGTACATAGAGGCTTATAGCATTATACGTATGTTTCAGAAGTTCCTTGGGTTTTTGTTACATTCTACTCCAATGGGAATGTACACACAAAATCCACAATGGAGTCTGACAAACAATTTTATTTATGATTGTTGATTTGTCATCTCTCCTTAAATGCTGTGCTTTAATAAACTGCCTTCCTAACTAACTAGGGTGGCCCAAGGGGAACTACCTGAGAAAGAACCCACAGCTGATCATTGGCCAGAGGCAGCTGCATAGTCACAATGTGCTTTTCTTGAGCTGGTAGCTTGTAATGACAACACCTAGATTCTTAGTCACTTGCTCTATGTTATGTCCATTGAGATACCATGAGCTGAATTTTGGGTTTTTACTTTTTAGTAAAGGCCATAACCTTAGTTTTCTGGTAGTTTATGTCTAATTTGTCATTATTACAATGCTGGACAAGGCCCTGCAAGGCTCTTTTAAGATCTGCAGCTGTCCTGGAGATGTCCTGATGATTACTGCATCATCTGCATAGAGCAGCTTTGATCCCCTATTTTGGGTCTGTTTGTGATGATTTGGTTTATTTAACCATTTTGCCATGTCATTAATGTAGAAATTGAAGAGTGGGGTGGGGGCTAAAATGCATCCCTTATTATGTAGCATGTGGGTGTCAAACTCGATTGTGTCACATGATATATCGCAATGTTTTTTTGCCTTCGCAGAGCCAGAGTGGGCGTGACCTGCACGTGATGCATCCGGCCCGCGGGCCGCCAGTTTGACATCCCTGCTGTAGTGAATACTTTTAAGAAGATAATAGTAGACTAAAACTGCATCATTTTATTTTGCTTTGTTTTGCAAAATAAAAAATAAACCCTCAACCAGATTGTGTCCATGTAATCACAAGGAGTTCAGCTTAATTCTAATGAGGTCACTTGGCTTCTTATTCTAAGTCAAAAAGAAGTAGAACCCCAAATGAAAAGATTATAAATACATTTTTTAAAGGGGGGAGGCAATGGAAGTATTTTCCCAGACCCCACACATGGAGAAGCGTATCTCAGAAATATAAATGACCAATGATCAGCTTAGTCAATGTTTTCCATTCAAGCCTACAAACTAATCAATTAAAGTATAAGTATTGGGGTTTATTCCGGTTATTTCAAATGTCCCCCCTATCCCCTTATTATTACTAGGCTGAGTATTTCAACAGACAAAACCAATAAAGGAAAAAAGTTACATTGACACGGCAAAAAAATGAGTGATCGAACAAATATTGTGTCTCTATCTCAAGAGTTCCAAGTGGTGATATCAGAACCTCAAGGGCTTCTTCTGTTGCAATAGTTATTTTCAGCCTTGTGCTCTTTAAGGACCTCCAAGGTCCCTTCCAATTCTGTTCTTATCATTACTATAGTCTTTTAACACAACAGTACAGTTTCATGATGCCAGACAAGATGCCTGATCATTCCCTCCTTGTATTTGGAAGAGCACCCAATCACCATCATTCTGAATAGAAAATGTAGCTTGTGTGAACTATTTATTTTTGAAAGAAATAATAAGTTATATTATCTTCAATCTTGCTGAGCAAGAATGATTCATGACAATACCACATCTAAGCAAACATCATGTTATTGCAAGAACTTTGACTATGAAACTTACAGTTGTGATCAAAATTATTCAACCCCCACTGAAATTGAGTGTTTTGGCCAGTTTGACATTGATTTTGATCATTCAGTCATCTTGCTTACATTTACATCAAAGAGGCACTTGTAGGTCAGACAAATATAACATTTATAATGAAATAACCACAAATGTCGTTTCTGTGCTCACATCATTATCAGTTTTATTCAACCCCCAAGTGACATTCAATCTTAGTACTTAGTACAACATCCTTTTACAGTTATAACAGCTTTTAAACATGAAGCATAGCTTGACACAAGTGTCTTGCAGCGATCTACGGGTATCTTCGCCCATTCTTCATGGGCAAAAGCCTCCAGTTCAGTCACATTCTTAGGCTTGCGCACTGCAACTGCTTTCTTTAAGTCCCACCAGAGGTTCTCAATCGGATTTAAGTCTGGTGACTGCGATGGCCAGTCCAAAATGTTCCAGCCTTTCCTCTGCAACCATGCTCTAGTGGACTTGGAGGTATGCTTGGGATCATTGTCCTGTTGAAAGGTCCAACGTTTCCCAAGCCTCAGGTTTGTGACGGACTGCATCACATTTTCATCCAATATCTCCTGGTATTGAAGAGAATTCATGGTACCTTGCACACGCTGAAGCTTCCCTGTACCTGCAGAAGCAAAACAGCCCCAAAGCATGATTGACCCTCCGCCATGCTTCACAGTAGGCAAGGTGTTCTTTTCTTCATAGGCCTTGTTCTTCCTCCTCCAAACATAGCGTTGATCCATGGGCCCAAACAGTTCTAATTTTGTTTCATCAGTCCACAGAACACTATCCCACAACTTTTGGCATACTGCAGTCGACTCTTCTTATTCTTTGGAGACAGCAAGGGGGTGCGCCTGGGAGTTCTGGCATGGAGGCCTTCATTACGCAGTGTGTGCCTTATTGTCTGAGCTTAAACTTCAGTTCCCACATCTGAAAAATCTTTTCTCAGTTCCTCAGCAGTCACACGGGGACTTTTCTCCACTCTACGCTTCAGGTAGCGCACAGCAGTCGAAGTCAGCATCTTCTTTCTGCCACGACCAGGTAGCGTTTCAACAGTGCCCTTTGCTTTGAATTTGCGAATGATGCTTCCTATGGTGTCTCTTGGTATGTTTAACATCTTTGCAATCTTCTTATAGCCATTGCCCTTCCTGTGAAGAGAAATCACCTCTTCTCTTGTCTTCCTGGACCATTCTCTTGCCTTCACCATGTTTGTAACCACACCAGTAAATGTCTAGAAGGAGCTGAGTATCACAGTCATTTTAAAGCTGCCTAATTGGTGCTTATTATGCTTGATTGCTGCTCGGTGACATCCACAGGTGTTTTCAATATCTGATCGAAAACACCTGAATGAACCTCTGTTCTTCAGAGTGGTAGTCTTTAAGGGGTTGAATAATTGTGTCAATGAAGAAACCACAAAAGAAACATTTACTACTGTATTACAAAAACAATTGATGTCATTTTACCATTTGCATTTGGTTCTGTAAAACGTCCTTGTAGGATTTCATTCTGAATACAATTACAAATGTACACTATAGTCCCTAAACCCCTTTACAGCATTGGGGGTTGAATAATTTTGATCACAACTGTAAGTCACAAAAATCATCAAAGTGTGATATCAAGTATTTCTGCAATTGTTCATTCACTTTCATTTTCCTAAGAAATTTTATAACAAGAATCAGCTGTTCTAATTAGCAGAAGCTGTTCTTAATTGGCAAGTTGTGAAATATCCTAATGTTTTATGTAGATTTATAGGGATAATCTGGCTATCCTGCTGTTCGGTAACCAATTCTTTCCAATAGAATAGTATGCATTCTTAGATCATACATCTTAGAACAGTAGAAAGAAAACATAGCTCGTAAAATACCAGAGTTCCTTAGCAGACTATAAAAAGTTTAAACCCCCACCGGCTCACAAATGACACAACTTCACACTATTACAAAATCACCCATATATTGTTCCATTGAATAATGGTTCAACAAAACCCAACTAATCATTGTTAAACATGGCTTAGAATTTTATATGACTTGAGGTTAAATTACTGTTAGGCATGGAATTTGCAGGCTTGTAAACCTTAATCAGCTCAAAAGGGTATCATGGTCAACAGTATCAAAAGCCTTTGAGAGGTCCAGCATGAATGGGAGAGTCAACATTTCCACTGTCCTTATCTTGATGCAAATAATCAATAATTATAGGTTAGGATAAACAGTCCAGATATGCACAGCCAAAAACAAAGTAAAAACTTACTTTAAAAACATATATTATTATAGACCATAAAAAGGACTTCAGTACAATCTATTCACACTGTCGGAGGCTAAGAATAGTGGTCTAAGAAAGCCAAAGCTTCAGCATGAAGACATTTGGATTTGGCAGTTAGAAGGCAGGCATAGAATGACAAAACTAATACAGGTAGTCCTCAACTTATGACCACAATTGAGCCCAAAATTTATGTTGCTAAGCGAGACATTTGTTAAGTGAATTTTGCCCCATTTTATGACCTTTCTTGCCACACTTATTAAGTGAATCACTGCAGTTGTTAAATTAGTAATACAATTTTTAAGTGAGTCTGGCTTCCCTGTTGACCTTGCTTGTCAGAAGGTCGCAAATTTGATCACATGACCCTGGGACACTGCAATCGTCATGAGTCAACTTCCAGTCATCTGAATTTTGATCATGTGACCATGGAGATGCTACAACAATCGTAAGTATGAAAAATGGCCATAAGTCACTTTGCTCACTGCTGTTGTAACTTTGAATCGTCACTAAATGAACTGTTGTAAGTCGAAGACAACCTGTATTGAGATTTCTCTCTTCTTTTTCATAATTAGCTAGACAGTGAGCAAAACAAAAATAACTTTTTCCTTATAAACTGTAAACTTATACTTCTGCCTTTGGAGCCCCATCTAGCTGTAGCTTTTGAGATATCAGTGACTAAATTGCAAGAAACCTCTATTTCCAAGCAATGCCTTCCTTCCTGGTAGACTTGTGACTCCGAAAGAATCTTTTCCCTCAGGGAAACATAGCCTATACCTGTCAACTCTATTTTAATAGATCTGCCTCATCAGATCTTTAGGCTCTATCTTGTCCTTTAAAAGGACATGGGTAGTTTAAGGAAATGTACTGTTCAAATACATAGGGAAATGTTTGCTATTGAGTTGAAATTGAGGTCAGCTGTAAAATATAGTCTCCAGTTCAACAGTGATTTAGGAAAATACTGTGGAGTATTGCAAACATATTTTCCAGTCAAAAGAAAGAAATACAACTCTGATTTTGATTCGGCTTTGTTTGGTCCATTCAAAACAACATAATCAATCTGAATAAGTGATTTTGATTTACTAGTATGTCAGCATTCTTTTTATTTATTTATGTATTTTTTATTGTTCATTTCCTAATCACTGTTGCAGAAAGAAATAAAACATTACAAATACAAAAAAAAAAGGAAATAGATAAAAAACTGCACAAACAAACAAAAATCCAAATGGGAAAAATTATCAATATATGTCACATATTAATTAAATGTCAAACAGATTTCTAAAATGACCTTGGGGAAAATATTGATTGTCTAACATCACCAAATATTATAAAATCTATGCCACAGAAAAACATACTAGGTCATGTTTTGATTAGTAGATAAAATTGCTATTTCAAAAATGGATAAGTCACACTCCTCTTGATATATTAATATATATACATATATTAATGTCAGCATTCATTCAAAACAATAGATTTATACAGCCACATTTGACTTTTCATCTTTCTTTTTTTTTTATAGAGCTGGAATCTTCATTTTGAGGCATAATGTACTATCATTCTGTGACACAGACAATAGGCAGTGGTGACTGTATAAATAGCATATGAAAAAGCATTTCACAGCCAACATGTATAGTACAAGTTCCTTCAGGGCAGAAAATGCCAGTTTTCCCCCAGAGAACTGAGCTGATCAACTTGTATCTAGAAACCCTGCCTTTCTTATAGATGGGCTGGTCTAGCAATATTCTTGAGCTTGTGTATGAATCAAATATAGGTGATAAATGCAGGATTTCTGCCAAATTAGCTTAAATATGTGGAAACTCTACAGATAAACTCTGGTTTATAAGAAACATGGACTTGGATATATATGAGGTCTGCTGTAAAAGAACTGTGTAATAAATAGCATAGCATCTTTTTTGTTTGTTTACTTAGTGAATCAAATACACACAAACATATATATCCAAGTATATACACTCTTGATACTCTTGCTTTGGATAAACAGTAATGTTGCTATACCACATTAAATCCATTTGTCTTATCTTTCCAATAATTAAATACTTTCCAAAAGTATCCAATTTCAAGTAAATTACATCTTTGCTTTTCACCTAATTTTCTTCTGTCTTGACCTATTGGCCTATTTTTAAGTTTGTCTTTCTATTCATAGGAAAATACATTCATTAACATGTATAGAACATATAATTTTGTGTAAAGAAAAACAGCCCAATATATTGTGCAAAATCTTTATATTGATAGGACTAGGAAAGGGTCTCTTGGAACAATCTGACATATTGACTAAGGTCAATTTCGGAAATATGTGGCTTAGGGGATATTTGTCTCAATCAATCAATCAGAATAGAGCTGGAAGGGACCTTGGAGGTCTTCTAGTCCAACCCCCTGCTCAAGCAGGAGACCCTATACCATTTCAGACAAATGGCTGTCCAATCTCTTCTTAAAGACCTCCAGTGATGAAGCACCCACAACTTCTGAAGGCAAGCTGTTCCGCTGGTTGATTGTTCTCATTGTTAATTGCCTATCCAGTCCTGTATTGCCTCATTCCTTACAGTGTATTTAATACCAAGTGAATTCTATAGGATTTGGTGATACTTCTGTATATGCCAAATATATTTGTATTACACATCTATATACACAGACTGACATACACACTTTCGCTTTCAGGAGCAATTTTGGAAATGAAGTGTCCCATTGTCTTGCTTTTTTGCTTTACAATTGCCAGATACTGATGGTATTTTTTAAATTAACATATACATATCCATAAACATGGTAGATGCCCATGGCACAATATTAGGACCCCCCAATACAGTAGTTGATTATTATATAGTTTAATATATTCACAATATGTTGCTTAGGGAAAGAATCTTGTCTAGCCATCTCTCTGCTTTTTCTGGTGCAAGGAATCATTAACAGAGAGGAGCACATCTTGCATGAAATTAGAAATCATACAATCAGTTCCACCACCTTTGATCATTATTCCTTCATTTTCACTTTTCTATGCTGCATGTGTGCCATTTATTTCATCTTGTAAAGCCCATCATTGCCTTTAGCACTGAATACTCTCAAAGGAGCAATGAGCATCTCTGATTTGATTGTAAAAACTGGACATGAAACACAGTGAACATTCTTTCCAAACCATGTTTTGAGAACCTTAGCAATTCAATTCCACTTTAAGCTATGGACTAGCAAGAAATAGAAAACAAGTCTGGACAACCACTGGCACCAGACTGTTAAAAAAGTATTCCTCACTAGATCAACACTCATTGCATAGAGGTTTATTCATTTTTCCACTTGAATTCACCTGGGGCAGCTACAGAGGAAGGGAACTGAAAGCTCCAATTCATTTTTTAAAAATTTTCCTGTTTAGTTATATATTCTTACACTGGAATGCAACAGCAAATCAGTCAGAAAGTTAGGATTCATGAATATAATCTTTGATTAGGGAAAACCAGAGCACTCAGATTTTACTTTTGCTACCTGCACTTTTATAATGAACATGAATCACCTTTTCAAAGATTCAAGGCTACAGAAAAATCCTTCCCATGAGTTTGCCATTGAATGCTCTCATTGAAGTAATATGGAGCTTAGGGAAGCTTAGTCATCCAACGATCAACTTGATCTGTAACTTAGCATAAAAGAATGCTACTTACTAGAAGACTACTAAATTCTAGTCTACTTAATCCAGGCTACTGAATTCATCCTCCTAACCGAACATGTATATTGCACAGTGTGATGTACAGAAATGTGACTACTTTCTATTCAGAATGACTAGGGCAGAATGGGTAACAAGTTGTCATGAGCACTTCAAGGTAGCTTTACCCTAACTTAATGGTCTCCAAAAGTGTCCTATAGTCCCCAGTCAGTCTGTTGTTTGGGGTTTATTTTTTAGCTGTGATAGCCTTCTTCCACAGTGAAAAAGGTGCTTAGAAGAACTTACATACAAAAAAAGAAAAATATATCTTCTTGCAAGCCCTTACAATTTAGCAACATGGCACAAAACAATTTATGGAGGAAAGAGAAAATTTCATTGGAAACTTCATGAGAATACCATGTTTCAGTTATCAAGCTATATAATTCTTAGATTAAAACTACTCTCTGCTTTCATAATTCAAACAAGCAACATTGCTAAAAAGATCAGTAATCCCTCATTTTTTTTTACAGTGAATTGAGGCATTAAGTTGGAGATGCATGAATGCATGTCCTAATGTTTGGTTTTGCTAAAAGCTATCATGGAAAACCTGGATCAGGGTTAAAACAACATTTATGCTTTGCTTCCATGCAATCTCTGCTTCATGTAAATCTTACTTATACCCTCCAGCTTGAGCTGCTGTTAATTAACAAGGGAAATAATAAAAGCACAAGGCAGGGTGGATTTGCATCCTTGTGTCTAGCATAGCCTACTAGATTAAAACGTAACCAGTTGCCATTGACTTGAAGTTAAATATGGGTTGGGTAAAAGCAAGCGCAAGCTAGCAAAGAATCCAACTGTTACTATAGTAAATATGTGCGAGGAAAAAATCCACACAGAAACAAAAAATATTGCATTAAAGAGAAATTACTGATAACATGTTATGTCCTGCCAATATAGAGCAATCTATGATGCTTTACTTCTCTTTCATGCCATTTTAACAGATAAAGAATTTACATACCGTACTTAGCATACAAAACTATTATTGCATTTGAGGATTGCATTGTAATAGCAATCAGACCTTCACCACTAAGAAACCTCTCAGATTCTTTGTTCTTAGGTTATTTCCGTCTCCTTGAATGTTATATCCAAGATACAGCCTGATATTTAGAAATCAGACAATTGTATTTTATACTTGCAATATCATTCTGACTCTACATTATGTCATATATAAGTTCAGAATGAGCAATTGATAATCATCAACCAAACTTCCAATGTTTTGTACACGCAATTTGACCCTGCAATGGCAGCCAGAGTATAAAATAAAGAGAATAAGAGAAAGAAATGGGATTGTCACCTATTTTTTAAAATCTTATTTACCGATTGCTTATGGATCCCAATATATCAGACTATTTCCTTTCAGTATAAGCAATATCATGCAGTGTGCAAAAAAGGAGCAAAAAAGTAGTAAGCTAAGGAATTTAAAGGCATATATAAAAAGGTAAAGGTTCCCCTTGCACATATGTGCTAGTCGTTCCTGACTCTAGGAGGCGATGCTCATCTCCGTTTCAAAGCCAAAGAGCTAGCGCTGTCTGAAGACATCTTCATGGTCATGTGGCCGGCATGACTAAATGCCAAAGGCACACGGAATGCTGTTACCTTCCCACCCTATTTTTCTACTTGCATTTTTTACTTACTTTCGAACTGCTAGGTTGGCAGAAGCTGGGACAAGTAACGGGAGCTCACCCTGTTATGCGGCACTAGGGATTCGAATCGGTGAACTGCCAACCTTTCGATTGACAAGCTCAGCATCTTAGCCACTAAGCCACATATCCCTTAAAAGGCATATATAGGCAATATAAAAAAGTAAATGCACCTGACACTACAGCACAAACATTTATTCTTTAAAAACATCCTTGTTTCTACCATATCCATACAGTGATTTATTAATTGCCTTTTGCTTTTTAAACTTTTCACTTCCCTGGTTCTGAAGGCCTCATGAATTCCATCTAATTACAATATTCTGGGTCCTCTTCTTCCTTTCAGTCCACTCATTTTTCCATCATGTTAGTTTTGCAATACAATCCTCATTTATTCTCTTTAAATGACTAAACTATCTCAATGTACTTCTTTTATACTGAGCTCTTAGATATTCAGTCCATATTCATTTTGTAGTCATATATGGGTAAGCTGATCTCTTCTTGTTTTACCACAAATGTTTCTTCAGTACTTCATTACCACTGAATATCATTATTTTTGTTTCTCTTGACATATCCAGCTCTCACTTCCATATCACAAAGAAGGCACAAATATCTCCTTATATACAGTCATTTCGGTTTCTTTTGACAAATATTCATTCCTGCCAATACTCTTACATACCATCTACTGATTTTTCTTCCAATATGTGCATGAATTAAAATTTCTCCATCTGTTTTCCTATCTTTAGCAAACATTCCATCAATACATTCATCCACTTCTCTAGTTTTTCACCATTTATATATAACATGCCATTGTTCCATTTATTTGTATGTCAAACATGAATGACTTTGATAAATTAATGTTCACATCCAGGCTTCTCATTGTTTCATATAATTTATCCAATATTTGCAACAAAACATTCAACATTAACTCCTTACAACACTACATGTGCATTCACGTTTCCTTCCAGTATATCTTCTCACAAGCATTCCTTGTACTTTATCCATGAGTACAATAAACCAGGGTTTTTTGTACCTGGTCTTCTAAGCCTCATTTACCTCTCTGATCCCACCCTGCTCATAGTCACATTGGAACAAAAAGTAAACATGACCCCTTGGGCAGGCATTTAGGACATTGAGAATCACTGAATTAAACAAAGAAGGAGCTCCCACACACCCTTGTCCTTCCCCCTGTTCAGTGCTGAACTATTTGTTAAGGATTCTCTTTATTGTAATACATGTAGGACTTCAATCAAATATTACCCTTCTATGTCCAGGAATCAATCTTCAACATATTTGTGTAAAATATTTCATATCATATACTTTCTTGGGTTCAACCAACATACACTATTTTTTTTTTATATTCATACACTTTTCAATGCCTTGCTGAAGAGGAAAAATCTGACCTTCTTAAATCCCAACAAACATCAAACTACACTACATTTACCCACTTTTGTCCACAGTTAACCTCTTGTATTCTTCTGATTAAAATCTGTCAAATACTGCCTTGACATAACAGACAAATCCCTCTATAGCAGTGGTGGGTTGCTCCCGGTTCGGTCTGGTTCTATAGAATCAGTAGTAAAACTGGTGGGAGGCTCCGCCCACTCACGACGTCATCATGGGTGATCTGCGCATGTGTGCGCTCCCATTACAAATAGGTAGTAAAGGTAAGTGGAACCCATCCCTGCTAGTCTTTCTACTTTTCCTTTTGGATAGGGGAACAATAACAGCTTTCTTTCAATCTCCAGGCATGATGCAGACACATGGAGATGCAGTCATTTTTATACACACATAAGCTGCAGTTACTCATATCTAAACTTCTCCAGTTATGCCATCTACACTTGATTTTATCATTTTTACACATTCATGGAATTTATGATTTCATTTTCATTTTTTTCAATTCCATCATAGAGGGTATAATTATTATTCTGGTACATATCTTTTAAATGCTCCTTCCAGCATTTCCTCATATCGTACTGAAACATTAATCACTTTTGGTTTTAATTCCATTCATTTTACTTAAGCCTGTTTACCCACTTCCAGAATTTTTTTTAAAAAAATCATCAAAATTCCAGGACTTTCTTTGCCTTTAAAATATTCCATGTTCTCTTTGACTATATTCCCTGCAACTCTCTTCTCTATATACAAATTATACAGTGTCTCTCTCACACATCCTTATTTATGAAGTTTTTCTTCCAGCAGTTCTAATTTCCCGCTAATATCACTTCCTTCCTTTCCCTTCCTGTCTAGTTTTTCTCAAAATCTCCCCTATGACTAGAGATTGTGCCCCTATGGCCTGCAATACTATACCATCAGGGATCCCCACCTTATAAAACTCTTACTTGGCAAAACATCTGGGAAATTTTGATGTTTTTTTATGTAAAGTTATCAGATTAGTATGATTCAGTCTTCTTGAACAAAGTTTTATTATGCTGCTTGTAAAATTAAACAGACTTTGATTATCCACTGACAAACCCAGCAACAATGGGTTAATATATGATCTTGTTTTGGTTTACTTTATTTTTAGGGTATTGTGTTTTTAACCCTGCTCAGTGACCTTAATAAAAATATTCATTCATTTATACTCTTGACATTATCAAATGATAATGTGTTGCACATTCTGATATCCTTCGGTAATTCTCATTCTTTATAATAAACAATCAAATCAATTATGCACTTATATTCTTTTGCCATGTGTACAAATGAATGGACTTAAATTTGTATTGTCCAGCTGTCCAACCATCCTACCATGCCTTCGGAGCCCCCCTGGAGAAAAAGGTGGGATACATATTAAATAAACTAATTCATCATTTTTAATAAACTATTTTAAAAAATGAAGTATAGGAATATGGTGCATAGTAATGCTTTAGGTTGTTGGCCTTATCCAAAAGAAATAAATGGCACTATAGCAATTAACTTTGTACAACATGCTAAGATAAAATGTGGGTTATCTAATTTGTGACTTAGAGTGGGTTTGTGATATACAGCGAAGCACAAAGTAGCCAAGCATATTTTAGCCTAGCACATTCTATAATGCAACCTAGTGGTTAGTTTATGTTTCATCACATGGTGTGAACCCAGAAAACTCCATTAATTTAGTTGTTGAATGAATAAGGCCAAATTATCTTCTGAATCCTTCCATTATAAGTTATCAGCTAGATAGCTTTATTAGGATGAATCACAAAAAGACTTTTTAGTTATTAAAAATATTGTTGTCCTCTCACCCTACTACCTGCATCAAACTACTTAAGCTCAAAATCAACAAAAGTTCTCAGAAAACTGTGCCTGGATGGAACTGTTTTAACTTTCAAATGGTCTAGGAGTAATGAAAAATCAGTTGAGGGCCATACTGTATAAGGAATAAAGCGGGGTGAAATCCAAAATTTTTCCCTACTAGTTCTGTGGACGTGGCTTGGTGGGTATGGCAGGGGAAGGATATTGCAAAATCTCCATTCCCACCCCACTCTGGGGCCAGCCAGAGGTGGCATTTGCCGGTTCTCCGAACTACTCAAAATTTCCGCTACTGGTTCTCCAGAACCTGTTAGAACCTGCTGGATTTCACCCCTGGAATAAAATCAAATTCCTGTTGGAGGAGCTCAACCTACCTTGAAATTTGAATGAATATTATTTATAATTCAAAAACACTTGCAGAGTGGTGTTTCCTCTTGGCAGCCACTCCGAGGATTAATGTCATGCAGAATGTGAAAATGATATAAAGCACATTAACAGCATCGGTTTATGAGCTCTGTTTCAGATAACCACCCTTAGTTCCATCATCTTCAAGTCAATTTCTGCTTAATAAGATTGCCTTTAACAAAATGCTTTATCAAAAGACATCAGGAGAGCATCAATGGAAGTGTTTGTCATGATTCATTGATGGTGTATCAGTTTATTATGTGCCATTGTGACAGTGCGTAAAACATTGTGTTAGATTTCCACTATTTGTCCATTGCTACTCTTATTGTTATTTTATTGTTAATGGTGTGCATTAATTTATGACAGATATCTGCAGAAACTATAATATTTTGGCTGTCAGCTTCTAAAGAATTTTGCAGCATGTCATGCAGGTGGCTGACACAAGGACTGTTAGAAAAGTTTAACCAAGAAAGCTTAGCAAAATGTTTACTACCACTGGAGTCAGAGAGCATCTATAATTTTTCTTCCTAAATCTTGAAATGATGTCAAGAAAAACTTTGTTGTAAATAACCTGTTTCCCCCAAAATAAGACATCCCCCGATAATAAGCCCAATCGGGCTTTTGAGCGCATGGCAATAAGGCCAAACGCTTATTTCAGGGTTCAAAAAATGTTTAAGACAGGGTCTTATTTTCAGGGAAACACAGGTAGTAAAAATGGTGACTAGTCATATACAGGAAGACTACTGCCTACAATGACAGCAGAAAAAATATTTTTTTTAAAAAAAGGAACATTTCATTGTTGTATGCAGAAACTCTGGAAAACTCCAAATGGAAAATGATTTGATGAACCTTCTCTTTTGTTAAATTCTAGGAGCTCACCAAAGTGGAAATGCATTTATATTCAAAAGAAGCAACTCCTAAATCTGATGGTGTTGGATCATTTCTGATCCAGCTCCAACTTTTCATTTTTGGAGAAAGATGGAGAGAAAGAGCCAACAGCTTCAGAGGGCCCTGGAAGAAATGGATTATGTGGACTATTTTCTCTCAGGTTTTAGGCCTAGGCACAGTATCTAGATAGAATTGTTCAGGGTTGTGAATTATTTATGGCAGAACACGGTACTTGTTCTGGCAAAATAGACATCTGGTATTACTGCAGAGTTTGCTTCTCAATATACCGTAGTTCCATTCTCTTGTTGCTTGTGAAAATCTACTTCAGTTGTCTGGATGGTTCTCTACATGCAAGTATGGGGCTGCCACCCAGTGCCTCAGAAAGTGCAGTGTCATTGTCCAGTATGACCTGCAGCTTATGAATTATGCTTCAGTGGTCAGAACTGTGAGGTATAGTGATAACTGTTGTTCTGTTTTGGTAGTGTATCTTTTAAAAGATGCTCCCTGGAATCAATCTGGCTTATCGAGGTTTGTCTATTGATCTTATTGGATCTGCACTAACAGCATCATCACAGGCCCTGACAAATATACAGGTAGCCCTTGACTTACAATAGTTCATTCAGTAACTATTCAAAGTTACAACTACACTGAAAAAAGAGATTTATGACCATTTTTCACACTTACGACCATTGCAGCATTCCCATGGTCAGGGGATCAAAATTCAGACGCTTGGCAACTGGCCAATATTTATGATGTCATATGATCACCTTTTGTAACCTTCTGACAAGCAAAGTCAATGGGGAAGCCTGAGTCACTTAACAACCATGCTGCTAACTTAAATGCAGTGATTCACTTAACAACTGTGGCAAGAAAAGTCATAAAATGGGGCAAACCTATTTAACAAATGTTTCACTTAACAATGTAAATTTTGGGCTCAATTGTGGTTGTAACTCGAGGACTACCTGTATACACAAAATAAGATATGCCTCTAAAGTTTGAGGGTTGGACCTGTTCTCCTTTCCATCCCACCCCACCCATCAACACCAATGGAACTGGTCCTGAAGGAAGGAAATAATCTACTACAACACCACTTTGTCTTGCAGTCCTATCCCCCAAGTTAATCCAGAATAATCCATGATCGGTAGTATCAGAGGCTGCTAAAAGGTCACGGAGAGCCAGGATAGAGGCTGATGTATGCTTTTCATCTAAGGCAGGGGCGTCAAACTTGATTTAATTGAGGGCTACATCAGGGTTGTGTTTGACCTCGGGGGGCCAGGGTGGGTATGGCAGCTCAATGTCACTCACATTGGGGGGTGCCTGTGGTGGCCCGAGTGCTCTGCCAGCGAAAATGGCTCCTGAGCTCTGTTTTCAGCTGTGGCAGCCTCCTGCAACCCTCTGCCAGTGAAAATGGATCTCGGGAGGGCGCGTGGGGTCTTCTTGCGCTCCATTTTCACTGGCAGAGGCACTGCGGGCTAGTCCTTTGCTGATTCCAGGGTGGCCAGATCTAAGCACCCCATGGGCCAGATCCAGCCCCTGGACCTTGAGTTTGACACCCCTGATCTAAGGTAATATATGACATAATTTACCAGCAGTGCCCTCTGGATTTTACATAGGACAAATGGGATAAATTTTGCACACAAAAAATGATTAAACCCTAGTTTGACATCAGCACTGAAATGAAAGACAAAGTAATATTAGACTATTTCAACCTATCAGAAAAATCTGTTGCAATAGGACACTATTGTGGACTTCTGTTGTGGATCTCAAAGTTCATTCTGAATATATGAAACTTTAACAGCATGAGCAAGTGAGAGATTGCTAAACTTTTGCATATCAACATGACTCAACAAACATAATGAGTTTCCAATATGTTACAATTGTTAATTGAGAAAGTGCTTGTAATATGTCTCACTTGTAATCTGCAGAGAATAATCTCTAGGTATGACTGACAGTGGGAACAGCATGTATGATTCTTCTATTCTTCCCACCCTTTGGAAAAAGATCTGAAAAACTTTGCATTCTACCATAATATAATATATAACAAAGCAGGTAAGCTATTTTCTTTGAGTCAGGAACTATATATAAAGCTAGTTGATTTACATCATGAGATTACAGAGATGTGATTCAGACTGTTCTAGTGAGAGTTCTTGCCCCCTCTAGTGGCTTGTCTGTGAAGAACATTTTTATAGTATTTTTAAATATAAAGAAAAAGCAATCATGCTCTAGCAGACCAATGGTAAATGTAAATGGTAAACTGTAAAGTCAGATGATACCCTTATCTGAAATTGGGGAGATTATAGGCAGCATTATCTCCCTTTCTCACACTCAGCACTACTTGCTCTTTGAAGATGAAAATAAAAGTCCATCGAGATTCTTGATAGAACTTTTACTCCAAGTGATAGTGCTGATGTATCATCATCAGTCAGAATGAAGGACTCTATATCTAGATCTGATTAACTCTGATTAATCAGAATTCCTTGTTAAGAGCCAGAGTGATAGTGAAAGATAGTAGCTTCACCTAAAGTCAGTAAGATTCATGATTTAATGATGATTTAAACTTAACTTTCAGGTCTAAAATCTGTCTAAAATAACACAAAGATATTTTTAATTTAACAGAATAGCAGAGTTGGCAGGGACCTTGGAGGTCATGCAGTCCAATCTTATGTTCCGGCAGGAAACATTTCAAACAAATGGTTTCCCATCTCTTCTTAAAAACTTCCAGTGTTGGAGCATTCACAATTTCTGGAGGCAAATTGTTCCACTGTTTAATTGTTCTTTTCAGGAAATTTCTCCTTAGTTCTAGGTTCTAATTTCAATACTTCTATTCACAAGCATTGGTACAAACTGGCGTTTGTCAAACCAATATGCTTTTATTTATTTGTTTGTTAGATTTATATTACACTTTTCATAACAGGGGCTCAAGGCTCAAGGTTATTTAGTATGTGTGCATATAAACCATAAACAAGCTTTTGTTTTTTGTTTTTAGATTCACCTGTAACACCACTTTGCCAGCTGAAAGAAGACTTAAAATATTATTATGTTAGCAAAAACTGCAAAGTAACCAATCTAGGTTAATGTTAAACATTAAGAATAATAAAAGAAATGTCAATCACATGCTTAGTGAACTCACAATTGATGGCAAATGGTGAAGGTGGTAGATTGGTCTGTTTTCTTGACCTGAGGAATAGATGAAGTGGGAGAGCTTGATGGAGAAATAAAAAGGAAATTAATCCGGAGAAGAATGGCAATGCCTGATAAAATAATGAAAGATAAGGATATTTCTTTTGTAAAGATCAGGACAACCAATGCATTTTTTCCCAGTGATAATGTACTATATATTTGTAACTGCTGGAGTCTGAGAAAAACTTTTCAGTTGCTTCAATTGGTTGTTGTGGAAGAAGGATGGAGGGAGCAATGTGTACACCCACTTGAGCTTTTGAATATATAAAGCTGACAAACAAAAAGATTTACTAATTGATTGATTACTAACAAGGCAGTATCAACTCTTGATGATCTTTTACGATTTCCTCCATGGTGATCTGGTCCATCACCTGATCTTTCAGGTTTTCCAACAGTGCACTTATTGCTGCTATAACTGAATCTATTCACCTATTTCTCTTTCCTTCCACTTTTCCCAGCACTGGAGTCTTCTCCTGACAGCTAAGTCTTTATGCAATATATCTAAAGTAAGATAATTTGAGCCTGGTCATTTTTGCCTCAGGAAGTTTTGAATTGATTTGGTCCATAATCCCCAGGTTAGTCTTTCTAGATGGCCTTTGTGTTCTCAGGAGTCTTCTCCAACACCAAAGTTCAAAAGTGTTAATCTTCTATTTTGATTTTTCAAAGTCAAGATTTAATAATTAACAAAAAAGTATTTTGGGAAGCAGAGGCCCAATTTCTCATTCAGGTATACTAATTCTAGCAAATAGGCATGCAATTATGGATGAATCAAGACTAATTTTGGGCTGCAACACTTCTTTAATTTTCATGATTAAATGGGCTGATGATACATTTCAGAAAAACAATCATTTTCATTACAGGAAATCTCAAAGAGCGGAACCTTTCAGTTGTGGAGATGATATGAATGAGGCAGTTCAGCCCATGAGATTAGTTACACCATTGTATTATTTTATAAGCTGTTTTACTTAATCTTCCCCTGCTAACGAACTGGGTAGAAATAATCCACTTCAGCATTGTCGGTGGTAGCAGAAGTGCAGATGTTAACATTCTTGAAGTCTCTGCAAAGAATGTCTATGGAGATTCTCAGGCATTCAGGTCATGGTTGTCCCAAAGGTGCTTTTTTCAAGAGGCAACTGGACTTTCTGGTTTTTCTTTGAAGACGTTTCACTTCTCATCCAAGAAGCTTCTTCAGCTGAAAAAACCAGAAAGTGCAGTTGACAAAAATCCTAAACTTGGGATCATCAGCTAGGAGTGATATTATAGCAGTCTTTCAATATTTGAGGAGCTGCCATAAAGATGAGGGGGTCCACCTATTTTCCAAAGCACCAGAAGGTAAGACAATAAACAATGAATGGAAACTAATCAAGGAGAGAAGCAACCTAGAACTAAGAGAAATTTCCTGGCAGTCAGAACAATTAACCAGTGGAACAATTTGCTTTCAAAAGTTGTGGGTGCCTCATCACTGGAGGTTTTTAATAAGAGATTGGGCAACCATTTATCCAGAATGGTGTAGAGTATCCTGCTTGTGCAGGGGGTTAGACTAGAAGACCTCCAAGGTCCTTTCCGACTCTGTTCTTCTGTTGAGTTCTGTTAAGCTTCACACGAGCCAGAGGCTGACACAACAACCAGATGAAGCAACAATTAAAAGAAGAATAGACATGTCTGATGTTTCCCAACCCATTAATCTAGAAACTTAAAGCCAGCTTTTCCAAAAAGGTTTTCCCAAACCAAAGAAATAATTTCCAAAGTTGGAGTGGAAGATCTCCAAGGTCCCTTCCAACTCTTATGAGTCTTAAAAATCGTCAGCAACTTCATTTTGTGCAAAACTCCAAATCAATTTTTTTAAAAAAAAAATCAATCTAGTGGTTGATTTTGAAATCTAGGGCTTAAAAACTCTTGGAATAAGAGACATGAACTGCGTGCAGAAACCTGAATGATGAGGTTTTTTTGCACTCAACTTGACTCTTGAAAAAAGCACCTTCGGGTCTCTGCAAAGAAGATAACTGGATTCTTTTTGACTTTCCATTGGCAGGCCGGGGCCTCTTCTGCCGCTGTCTGAGGGAAAGTAAGGGGAGAGGAGCGAGGCAAAGCGGGGCGAGCAGCAGTAGCAGCAACTTTATTGAAGCGTCTGAGGATTTAGGCTCACCATGGCAACGGCGAGAGCAGCAGCAGCAGCAGCAGCAGCAAACAGGCCCGCCGGAGCGTGCAGGGTATCTTGCACCGAAGTGCATTGGGCGGCAGGAGCAGCTGCTTTGCTTTCCCCGCCCGGCCGTTGCGGGACATGGAGCAAAAAGAGAGGCCCTCGCAGGCGTTGACGACTCGCCTGAGCAAATCCACTTCCTATCCTTCCCATTCCAGACCGGCCCAGCCCATCGCTCCGATGGAGAACATCAAGGAAATGCAGGTAAGCAGGCGGAGAATGTTTACTTTGGTCCTTTGGTTTCTCTCTTTGGCGGGCGAGAGAGTTCTCTGCTCTTTTGTTGTTGTTGTTGTTGTTAAGTTCTTGAAGGAAAAAACGAAGATCTCATCTACTTTGTGCCGGATCGTCCTAGGAAGAGCAGTAACGCAAACAGGGGCAGCTTGTCACTCTTTACGGGAATTAGTATCGATAATTGCTTTTAAAAGTTCTCCCTTCTGAATAGCGTCAGGAGGGTGAATATTTTGTTTATGCTGGTTTTACTGGCGGTGCTTACTAAACCGACCGGTGTCCTAAGTCTGAACAAATTCAGTCTTTAAAAACTTTAATAAAACGCGGTGAGGGGATATAGTTGTAGTAGCAAGTGAAACACAATGGCTCAGTTCGAAGAGAATGCTTCAAAGAATTCCATTTCAGGAAAAGTTGCAAAAGCACTCGAATTCTGATCTGTTTTCCGTTGGGCTATTTTAGTTAATTAATACATTAATATTTGTGTGCAGCTTCCTCTTGTCATTTTAGATGGCTAAAGTTTAGTACTTCTGGAATTATTTGATGATGATGCGTATTTGGTATACACAGATTTTGGGTTTTTTTAAAAAAACATGCAAGGAAGTAAGGAATGGAAATTTATATCTGTTTAGTTATCCTCTGAGAAAAAGATGGCTATAGAAATGCCTTGCTGTTTTATGGAGGTTTGTACCTGTAATGACAGGTTAATCTTAGGCTTGCTTAAAAGAGGAATGTCTGGGATGAGAATAGATTTTGCTACCAGTAATTAAGAGTGGAAATTGGATATTTGTTTTCAAATTAAAATGAAATTTAAACTCTCCAATATCTGGGATTTTTAAAATTCTTCCTTAAGTAGTCGGAATACAGTACTTAAACATAAGCTTCAACTTTAATTTATTATATAGGAAAAGAAAGCAGAATGAGCTGGACCAGTACAGGATTCACTATATGCATTTTTAAAATACAAATACTATTAAAAAGATATATTTAACAGCAAGATTTCATTGGCAGCATTTTTAAAGGAGGATAAACTATTCCATTCTAAAATGTGTGATCCCCTAAGGCAGGGGTCTCCAAACTTGGCAACTTTAAGACTTCTGGACTTTGCTTTGCTTGCTGAAGAATTCTGGAAGTTGAAGTCCACAAGTCTTAAAGTTGGCAAGTTTGGAGACCCCTGCCCTAAGATATTATGAATTTAGACTAGACATACTAGCCAAATGAACTAATCAAAGCATGAAACAATACCATCACAGTAATGTATCCCACCAGTGAAAGATTTGTGAAAGGTGAATAGGTGCTTAAAGCTATTCCTCAAATTAAGATGGCCATTGGGGCTGGAATTGCCATCACTAAGTGATGCAATTGTAAAATGATGACATTCCATGACCACATGGCTTAGCAAGAGCAATCCAGGCAGTCCTTGTTGTTGTAACAGCATGACACATGGGTTGTTAAGTGAGAAGTGAAGGGAATCTCAGATAAGAAGCACAGAGGTGCTTCAGGGATGTGGGGGAACCGCTAGGATGCCCTGTGCAGGCTGCATGTGACTTGGGGAGATGCTGCAGTGCAGTCTGGCTCCAGGAAGCCGGGGAAAGAGGGTTCAGTGTACACATACATAGAAATATTTTCAATAAACAAACAAACCAACAAACCAACAAACCAACAAACCAAACAAACTATAGATTCTAGACTGAATTCTATATAATACTGCTTTTCTTACAGCTTAGTGTTTAATTGGGTCATTTAACCTTTTTGCTGGATATTTGTTTTTTTTTTTAGTATTTATTAGTTGCTTCACAATTATTAAAGATATAAGAAATGTGGATGTTGCTAAGCTATTAACATATTACTTATTTAAGTTTATTAAATGTACTATCCGGTCTGCCTTGCAGACTTTAAATTGAAAAGTGGGGTGTACATTTAAAAATTTTTAAAAATACAAATATATGGTTTGTTTAGTTTTCATCTTGTTTGTAAACCCTGTTGAGCATGTTTTGTAAACTACATTATTGTAGTTCATTCAATAAATCATAATTAAATGGTGCACGGTTAAGAGGGTATCAATTTATTTCAGTTTTTATAAAGAGCAATGCTAGAAAGACCTATGACTTCTATTGCTTCCCTACTACTGGCAATTTCACTCCAACTGAAGTAAGGGAGAAATGAAATGGTTCAGTGAAAACCTTGAAGCATTTGCCCTTATGCTTCATGAAGTTCAGAAATATTAAATAAAACCTGTAGTGAGTTTAATCAGCTCAGAAAGATTTCTTCTGCAGATCTTTGCCTACTAATATGTGCAGTGATAGGAACTGATTGATGGGGATGCAATAAAAAAAAAGATGAAATTATGCGAGGGGAGAATGACGATACCCTAAGGACTCATCTATGCCCTGTTGATATTATTTCTTCCTACCTTTGAGAGCAAGAAGTTCCTTTTTTTCTCTTTTAATATATACTTATTATTTATTTATTATTATATATTTATATATTATTTTAATATATGCTTTATTATTAATAAGCAAGTCCTCCAGTTATGGTTACAATTGAGTCAAGAATTTATGTTGCTAAGTGAGAAATTTGTTAAATGAATTTTACCCCATTTTACAACCTTTCTTGCCGCAGTTATTAAGTGAAGCACTGCAGCTGTTAAGTTACCAACATGGTTGTTAAATGAATCTGGCTTCCCCATTGACTTTGCTTATCAGAAGATCGCAAAAGGGGATCACATGGCCCTGGGACACTGCAATCGTCATAAATATGAACCAGTTATCAAGTATCTGAATGTACAGTAAATCACATGACCATGAGGATGCTGCAATGGTCATAAGTCCGTTTTTTCAATGCCGTTGTAACTTTGGACAGTTACACTAAATAAACAGTTGTAAATTGAGGATTCCCTATACAGGTAATCCTCATTCAGTGAGTAACCCATTTAGCTATTATTCACAGATATGGTGTGATGAAAGTATAACTTATGTCATATAAAGTTATATAAAATGAAACTTTATGACCTTGTATTTACTGTATGTACTTTAAAGCAAAGGAAAGCTGAAGCAAGATTATAAGCACAATCGCAGCTTCACTTTGCTTAATGACCAACTAGCTGGTCTCAATTGTGGTCACTAAAAGGTATCTATCTCAGAAGTGAGGCTATTGTAATTGCTGCCTGCACATGTAACAATTCCCTCCACATTTTAGTCTCATCAATTTCACTCTTTTTGTAGAGGAAGGTGCTCCATGTTGCCCCATCTATGTTCCCCCTCTCCTCCTTCCCTCTTTCCTTTTTTGCATCCTCCATGTGACCTATAATGCTTTGCAGGAAAAAAGAAATTGCTGAGGTAACAGCATTTTCCTCAGTTGTTTCCACCCAAACGATCCAGTCCAGCATGATGGCCCGATAGAACAGCGGTCACCAACTGGTGGTCCGTGGACCATTGGTGGTCCGTGAGAAAATTTTGGTGGTCCGCAGAAAAATTATTTGCATTGTTTATTTTGCACTAAATCAGGGGTCCTCAAACTACGGCCCATGGGCTGGATACATGCAATGAATGCTTGTGTTGCTGCAGAGAGTCTCCACCTTTGGGGTCTTTTTGTACGGGTTGTAGGGGGGCAGAAATTCCAACTTGGGGTCTGCTTCAGCCTCCTGGTGCGGGGCTTTGGGCAAAGGCTGGAGGGAAGTGCCGCTGGTGGCGAAGAGCCGGAGGGCCTTGTTCCAGTGGGACTGTATCATGGCTTGGAACTGGCTGACCATCTCAGCCTGCTGAGCCTCCAGGTGCCAGTACCTGGCCTTGCACTCCCGCAGGTCTTCCCTCTGCTTGGAAAGCCTATGCTCATAGTCCTCAGTGAGGTGCTTCTGCTGAGCCTCCTTCTCGGTCAGATCCAATTTGAACTGAGCCAGCTGTTTTGCCAACTTTTTCTCATGGTGGCTGCTTAGCTCCAACAACTGCTTCCTGTTGGGACACTAAGGAGCCTGGGTGGGCAGGCGAGGAGGGGCTGGGAGAGGAGGGGTGAGAAGAGGCCAGCGAGGTGCCCCTCAATGTGAGTGACATTGAGTTAACTATGCCTACCCATTCACATGACCACTTAACCATGCCCATCCAGCCGGTCATTAGGCAGATCATATTAGTGATCCACAGGATTTAAAATTATGAATTTAGTGGTCCCTGGGGTCCGAATGGTTGGTGACCCCTGCTATAGAACATTCCTCCTCCAGAGATCGCTGCCTTTTGCAAGACCCTAAACTCATGGCTTTGGGCCTCAGCCTGGGATTCCCAAGGTTGTGAAGAGTTCTGTCTCTTAGTTGTGATAACGACAACAGATTTTGGCAACTTCCTTGCCTCTTACGTATTTTAATTTTTGTATTTATGAATTTGTTTTTAATTTATTTTAAGATTATTTGCCACCAGATTACTTGCTGAGATGGGCAGCTATGCAAATTGAGTAAATAAATAAAACACTGCTGTCTAGGCAGGACATTTTAGATTGGATTCAGTCTTGACTCAGCAGGAGATTAGCAGGAAGATGTGGGTGCTTTTAGGAAAATATATCCTTGGCAAAAGTTAAGTGGCGCATCTTTGGGCCAGGGCAAGAAGATCTGTTTTAATGAACTAATTCTCCATGGGACTGATATTTTTCTTATTGTATGAAATCAATTAAACAATGCAAGTTGTCTTAGAATGGGACAAGTGAGATCAATGCAATGTAAATGGTTACCAGAACTTAGTTTGTCATAGTTCATTGGAGAGTAATTGGTATGAAATAGCACATTCCTCCTTCTGCGTTGTTACAACAAACTGTTTAACACATATTTGTTGAAATTCCAGAGAGGACTATTGTGTGGCAAAGATACAATATAAAAGCAAGTCAACTTAATTTGTGTTTTTTGAATAAAACAAGCAAAATGGCAAATTTAAATTAACAAATAGTTTCAATATTTAATGCATTTATTGACAGCACAACTATAATGAAATATGCTTTCCTCTATAAGGGTTCTTGAAGTTAGACCAACCAAGGTGACTGAACTAAGATCATTCAGAACCACATAAAATTTGAATTCATCTGGGTAGTAAATTGAGGATGATCCCCTACTGAATGTCGGAAAGCTTGGTTCTGATAAAGAATCTTTTTTTAAAGTAATGTTGTGACAAAGACTAAATACAATAATGTTGTATTTAGCTACAAATGGCTCTGGATGAAACAGATTACTTTGACCTTTTCAATCTGGGTTCAGGCTGGGGTACAATACTGAGGTAGCATTCATTGCACTTTTAGATAACTTTTGGAGGGTTTTAGATGGGATTGGTGTGGAGAGACCGGAAGTGTTGCGGCAATACTGGTTAGGAAATAGTGAAGCTCCAATGAGCTTCGCGAAAACCCAGCCAGACAAACCGCTGTCAGGGGGTCTTCGGACTGGAACCATCTTGGAGGGATGGGGGTGAGAGAGATGCATCTCAAAAGACCAAAGAGGAGCAGGCAAGCTCCTCAGAAAGTTGGAGACAGCTCTTTGACCCAGTGGTGGGGGAGGCGGCCATTATGACCGCTATAAACTGAGGCAACCGGATTAAGATATGAACAGGAGTGGAGATTGAACAGAGTATTTTTACCAGGTGAATAATTGGCCAACTCACAGGTAAGAAGAAAAAACTATTAAAAGCTTGAAAGAAGTCCCAACGACTAATTAGCGGCTAATTGGCACTCGGGAATTTAAGCGGAGAAAAAAAAGGAATTTCAAAACTAAAACTAAAGCCCTAAAAGGAACCTTCCACCTGGATTTAAAACCAGATTCGGAAGAAATTAAAACAAGACAAGAAAAAAGGAGATAGAGAAGTATTCTTTAAACAACAAAAGGATTTAATTTGGAGAAGAGGAAATAAACATTTTTGGTGGATTTTCAAATGGATACTTTGTGGTTGAAGGATTTGTGAATTGGAGAGAGACATTTGCTGGTGGAAATAAAGTATCATACTAAGCTTATTTAAATTATTGTGGGAAAGTACTGTAGGAGTGTTTTTGTTTAAACAATTGGAACAAGATTGCAAGAGGAGTGGAAACAACAAAAACTGGAATTGGAGTGGCTTAAATGAACATTTGAATTGGACACTATCTGGAAAGAAAAAAAAGAAAGAAAAAAGAAAAAAGAGACACTACATGGACTTTGAATTATATACAATTATATGCAAAGGAAAATAATAAATTTAAAAATCCTTGCCTTTTAAATTGATAACATGGAGAATGAGTATGAGATATTAAGGGAGATGTTTCAAAAGATAAGCGTTTAAGGGAAATAAAGAAGCAGAGGATTGCTTAGAATGCAAAAAAAGGAAAGAGAAAATATGAATAAGAAGCAAGAGAAATAAAGAGACAATATTGAAAATAAAATAAATGAAAATAAAGATACAGATGATTACACTGGGATTAATAGTGACAGAATAAAAAAAGAAGATTACACTGGGATTAATAGTGACAGAATAAAAAAGAAGATTACACTGGGATTAATAGTGACAGAATAAAAAAGATGATTACACTGGGATTAACAGTGACAGAATAAAAAAGATGATTATACTGGGATTAACAGTGACAGAATAAAAATAGATAGAAGGAAGATACAGATTATTGTAAAAGGGATATAAGTAAGGATAAAATGAAATGTAAGTAAAAAAGAAGAAATATGCTATTTAATGTAAAATAGATCAGTAGATGCAATGTGAAAGACAGAATGGATTACATGTCTTGTTGTTGGAGGATGAGGTTGGACTTGAGAGAAATAATAGTAATAAAAGAATTAATAGAAATTAAGGTGCAAAATTGAAATGCAAAATTGAATAAAATTGAAATGTTAGTAAATGATGTAAGTAAGAATAAAGCACTATATGTAAGAAGTAAAATAGAAGAAAAATATCGTTAAAAATAAAACATTAAGGGTTGGAAGGCTATTCTAGCAAAGGATTTAAGATGAAAATGAGGTGAAATACATTGTTAATAATTAAAAGAATTTTAAATTATTTTGAGAAATATATTTGATAAATGAAAGAAAAGTCGGGGTTACCTGACCACCATAATGGAAAATAGTAAATTGAAAATGAATACAGCAATAGAGAGAGACGAAAGAGGAGTAGAGGGATGGAAGGGAGGGAGAAGGGGAGAGAGGAAGGGGAAGAAAGGGAAAGAGGGGAGGAAGGAAGGGAGGGAGGGAAAATAAGAGTAGGAGAGAGGGCTAGATAGGGAGAGAGGAAGACAGGGAGAGAGGGAGAAAGGAAGGGGAAGTAGAGAAGAAGTAGGAGAGGAGGGAAGAAGAAGGTAGGAAGGAAAGAAGGGAGGGAGATGGAAGAGATTGAGAAGAAAGATTGCTGTACAATAAAAAAGATGAAATGGAAGAAAGGCAACCCCGAACATGTGTAAATGCACTAGGATAAAGAATGAATTATTAAAAAATAAAAGAGAATAAATATGAGTAAAAACAGAGAAATTAGAATTTGAGGGTGAATAAAGATGTTTATACAAATAAGCATAGAAATTTTAAGATATGATCAAAAAATGGAAAAAGAAGATTATGGCAAAAATTGCAATTGAGTAAAATGTATTTGAATAAGATAAATTGTATAAGTTATGATATGGCCAATACTCTGTTCATAAAATATGCGGGTGAATGTGGGGGGGAAATCAATAAAACTTGATTAAAAAACAAGGTGGGATTGGTACAATTATGCTGGCTTTCTTGATCTCTCAGAGGCTTCTATTATCATCAACCATGATATCCTTCCCTGGATAGTGCATAGAATACAGAATAACAGAGTTGTAAGGAACCTTGAGGTATTTTAGTCCAAACCTTCTCAAGCGGAACACCCTATAGCATTCCAGACAAGTGGCTGTCCAGTCTCTTCCTAAATGCCTCCAGTGATTTCTCCTGGACTCGGTGAGTTCTTCTGGACTCATGGCTCCAGCTCAAGGAACAGGTGGCAGCTGAGGCCGTGTGTGTGCGCGTGTGTGTATTTGCACCTATTTGTCTTGTATACCAATTGTATGCTTTCTAGATAGGATATATTTCTCATGATCACCTATGCCTTTGTCACTTCCCCTTTAGATTACGATAGTGCACTGTACATTGTACTGACCTTGAAGAGCATCTTAAAGTTACAACTGGCCCAGAAAGCCGTGGTATGTACAGTGCTGCATATTCTTAGCTTTGCGCATACTGTATTACACATCTGTTGCACTTGCTGCACTGGCTCCTAATTTTCTTCTGGTGCAATTCAAGATTCTGGCTATCACCTTTAAAGCCCTACATGTCCCCGGATAAGGTTACGTGCTGGACGGACTCCATGTCATGTTATGTAAGGACATCTTCTCTCCCACTGCAGCAGATAGAATAGGCATTCTCCAGGTCCCTATTCTTAAACATTGTCATCTTGTAGGTTCTCTGAAGAATGCCTTTACTGTTTCAGCACCTACTCCATAGTATACCTCCCCCCCTAAGAACTGACAAACCCCTTCCCTTCTGTCCTTCCAGAGAGTACTCAAGATCTGTTGGTGTTATATTGTTTAATGGGTTGTAAGCGGCCTAGATGGATGGCTATAGAAGTGCTTTGAATAAATGAAAAATTAATATAGATTAGCTCAATGAAATCTACATAAATCAACAATAAGAGAAAAGAAACAAAAATAAATAAATCTTCACACATTCTATTTAAATCTGAGTTTGAAAATATTTGCCTGGATATAGGAAATAAAAAAAAGATTTTTTAAAATTCATAAATAAAATTTAGAGGATCTTTTTATTTGTTTAATCAATAATGGTCAATTATGAAATACATTACCTTTTTTTGGTATTGACTGTTTGTATAGACAGTTGATTAGTTACCGTACTTGTAGTCATTGCTTTTTAAATGTTTCCTATAACAAATATATCCTATAACAAATATATTTTTTTGTATGCATGTGATGGGATACAAATCTAAAGCATGTTTTTGATTATGGACGAATAGGACTAGATTGAGGACTCATGAGTAAAATGGTGGTTCACTTTAGTGAGTTTTCTTGGCAGCAATTGATGATTAAATACTGGCCACTTTAGTTTCTCACAGAATCCCAGAAGGAAGCTACTGTACATTAGAGATATACCAGATGAAGATTTTTCTTAAAGTGATGTCACTTTAAGGAGAGCTAATAGTTTTTCCAGAATTGCCTAAAATAGCAGATCCTGACATCAGCTGTGATAGCACCATGAAGCACTAGAGAATGGCTCAGGTGGGCTAATCTTATTTACTAAGCCAACCTATCTGGTTTTGAGAGACTCCTTCTCTCAAAGACAGTCCTATCACTGGTAGTTCATCTGTGTGCACCTTATTCCAATTCCCCATGAAAGTAAAGATGGAGTGCTGCAAAGTCAGATTTCATAGGAACATCTCCAGGATTAATCCAATTTATCTCAGCTTTTTATTCTTTCTGGTTAGAGAAAGATATGTATATGAGAAAACTGCCTTACCCGTTCCATGATCAGTGGCAGTCAGGGTGGCTCCTACCAATTCCATGATGAGGGAAGGAACTCACTGGAGCAGCCTCTTTGTGTAGGTTTCCTGTTGCTTCTTACATGGAGCACTACTTTCTTTGTCCTTAATGACATGAATAATGATAGAATGAAGTCACACAGGCCACTGGAACAGTTAGAGGAGAATTTGAATTTGGCTTCTAGAATCCTAGAAGCAGAACTGAGGAGGTGAATCACAAGGACCATCTCTAGTCCAATGCTTTTCAAATTTGGCAAATTTGAAGTGTGTGGACTTCAACTTCCAGAATTCTCCAGCCAGCATGAGAGTCAATACAGCTCACACTAAGCTATGACATAGGCAAACCTATGGGCTAATATCATGCACACTACTGTGTACTGCATCTGTTGTAACTTCTGAGTGGTCTTCAAAGGCAGCCACATGTAAAGTGCATTGCAGTAGTCCTGCCAGTAGGAAACTAAGGCATGAGTGATCCTGAGCGAGACCTCCCAGACCAGGAAAGGACATAGTTGATGCATAAGATGAATCTACGAAAATACCCCCTAGTCATTTTGGCTTCCTAATGCAGGATAAGCAGATTGGAACATTTGATTCTTCAACAAGGCTACCCGGACACATATAGAGAGATCACGAGAAGCCAACAGTTGGTTGTGATACCTGTGTTCTCCAGCATTTCCTTTCCAATACCTTTATACCTAAACTTCCTGACAGTTTTGATGCTTCAGCTTTGGCACTGGCCAACAATTCTAACACATGGTTGGCAGTGGGGCGGTTAGACAGTTTTGGGGGATGGAGGCAATTATGGGGTCTAGACAAAGATGAGCTGTTACTGAAGGCAGTCAATAGTCTCACTTTTTTGACCTGTTAAAAGGAGAAAGGATAGAAACTCTGGAAGAGAAGCATTTTTTCTAATATCTCCAAGAGAAATAGCAATAACTCCTTGTGGAAACTTCATCTGATGAAAAGATGGTAATGGAGAGAGGGATACAAACATTTCCGGAAGGGAGGGAAAAATGCTCTTGATATTTACAGCTCCACGGAGGGAGAAGAAGAAGAAAATAGAAAGGTAGTTGTAAGTGCTGAAGCTGTCAAAACTAGGAGAACAGAATCTGAGAGTAGACAGGACTGCTAATAAAAGGCAGTGCAACACCAAGAAACAAGCAGTAAGAAATCCATTACCGTGTAAAAACATGAAAAACAAATATAAAAAGTTAGCTGTGGAGGGTTTTTTTAATGTGTGTAAATAAAACGAGTGGATTGCTAGATTCTGTAGTAACTGATCATTATTAGAGCTGCTTGAATATTATAGCACATTACTTGAGCCTAGTCATTGACTATTCTTGTTTAGCTCTGTATACAAGTTGAATATCTAGAAAGATTTATTGCTGGCAATACTCTGAAAATCTTTTCTTTTTAATTGATTAAATTTGTTGTTGCATAGTTTTTATGCTACATAAGAATAGAACTAGTAATTCTGATCCTCAATTATATTCCTAACCTTATATTTATTGGAAAACATAATCTGTGTGGCACAGCAATGTAAAACCATTAATAGAAAAATGTAAAGAGAACATTCTTCTAACTTCAATAATGACCTATTTATATAGTGTTATTACATTCATGAAAACATTCTTTGTAAAAATAAGGAAGACAAGAACAGTTTAAATGGTTATTCAAATCACTTCCTTCTATTAAAAAAATATATATTTTACACCACAACTGAATACCAACACCAATATTTGTGACAGCTTTCTTTACCCTTAAGACAAAAAACTTACTGTTGTTTACTGCAGGTCCACAAATATTATATATTTGTGGACCTGCAAATATTCAGTCTATAATATCTAGACTGAAAATCCTACTATCCAAATATGTATAGCCTCGGTTTTCAGATTAGATAAAACAGCCCTTGTTTTATCTGATACCATTCCCACAACCTACCTATCAGCGTCAACAAGAAAATGTTAAAGGATTCAGCTAAGCCTGGCAGGATTAAATTAATTCCACTTAATCATGTTATACAACATCTCACCCTCATCAACTGATTTGCTGTTCAGATCCTTCACGAAAGAGAACTGGAGAGATAAACCAGTTGAAACCATCCCAGTCAGCATTCAGAAATGTAGTGGTTGCATCTTTACACTTCTGAACGTGATTTGGCTGCATGAAAACCAAGCCACTCATCCCTGCCAGGATCCTTGCAAACTCATTTCCTGCAAGCATCTACAATTGGCAATGATTGCAAACGAGAAGAAAATGCCTAGGCAGAGACTTAAATTACTGAAACAATCCCACATAATTCACAAAGGTATACATGTTTGTTTATTTCCAAAAAGAGATTCAATGAGAATCAAGTCATCTCCATGTTTATTTCCTGGAATAAGCGCACGGGCTCCTATTATCAGGAAGATTGCTCCATTGATTGTTATTGTCCATTGTCGTCCCTTGAACACGGGATAAATTGCCTACTGAACATGGGACAATTAGTCATTCTGTTATTTATTGCCACTGTATGCTGGTTATAAAAGGGCCTTACTCTATCCAGGTTGAGGTTGCAGTTCCCTGAAACTTTCATGTCAAATGGGGTTGTTTATTTTTGTCAGCTCAGGCCTTTACAGAACTTCCTTCTAACTATGATGCACAAAAGATAAGATTATCTACCTTATCAAACTCCCCATCAGTGGAGAGGTGCTGGATTAAAACCAAAAATCCACAAAAATACATGTTAATGTGTCCTGAATAAAAACAAATTTCAAGCAGATTCCCTCCTATATCCCGTCCCCTGATATAGGCAGTGTCTCATCAAAGAGTGTGCCATCCTACAATTGTCTAGCTACCATCCTATGGAATGGAGAGATGCCATTCCAGTTTCATAGCTGGCTGCAGGATTGCATTCCAACAGCAGACATTCTGGCACAAATGGCAGGCTTTGGCTGCCAAACAAACTGCCACTTCCAATCACTGTTACTCAGCAGAAAAAACGATTCATCAATGGCCAGTAGCTGCAGCCCCTTACTAGTGTCTGGTCTATTGTTGAGAGGATGGAACTGATTTGCAGTGGAGCTTTTTCCAGGGATGCCCCAGCAACAGAACTCTCAGCAGCAACCCAAATAATTAGAAGCAGCAGCCCAACCTCAGCAGGATGGTGTTGGCTGTTGAAGTCAGAACTCAGTTGACTCTGTGGGCAAGGAATGAATGTCTTAGAACATTGCCAAATGCTAACAAACTCCGTATGTGCTCAGTGCCACCTTTTAGTCATCACAGACCATGGGTGGGCTGCTGAGGGATCGCAAGGGTTCGGGAGAACCTCTAGCTAAGATTCTGTGCACTTCAAAGAACCCCCAACTCCTGGCCGGCCCCGCCCTGCCCACCCCTCCCAGGAGTCCCTACACGACCCATTTTGGATGCAGGTAAGTGCAGGACATGCTTGGACGCTCGGGGAGGGCGAAAACCTCCAGAGCTGGGGAGGCCGTTTTTGCCCTCCCGGAGGCTCAAGGAAAGCCTACGGAGCCTGGGGAGGGCAAAAACGCCCCTCCACCATGGTGCAGGAGGCTGACTAGGCCACGCCTACCATGGCCATGCTCATCCAGCAACCAGGTAGAGAACCCCTTGCTAAAATTTTTGAAGCCCACCCCTGCCATAGACTCATATAATGGTTGCAAATGGAGCTTCAAATGTGGTCACCCTAAGAAAGGGGCTCTGAAAACAACTCCAAGAACACCTGTAGTGTTAGTGGTTATGCAGTAGGTCATGGGTGTTGTGTTAGAGGGCTTTTGGTTCAAAGAGCAAATAGCTTTTAAAATTAATACCAGAGCAAGTGTATTGATGTTTATTGGAAGAATTGAACTACTGTTTTAAATATTCAACACTTTAATGTATTTGCATTTCCTTACTTGAAAAATGAGGTTCTTAAAAATGAAATTTAGTACAGCATATTTTATATTTTCCACTTGAGGGCACCCCAACACCAAATTTTTAAGAAAGGAACTGCATTGCAAAAGAAACGAGTTTCTTTCCAAGCAATTTATCCTGAGCCTTGGAGGTGATATCCTGTTTTTGAAATAGTATCTGCTTTTAACTGCTCTGAACTATTCACTCTACTGCAATATTAGCCCTGCATAGCATGAGCCAGTTTAATTTTACACCCGAACGTAATAACTTTCCCTTTCTATGTTTACAGAATTACTGTCTTGCTCCTAGAAGTGTTCTTATGCAAACAGCTACAGGATCAAGCATAGCAGTTGGCACTGAGTAGTAGGATGGCATGAGATGTTTGAGCATTCCTGCTGCTTGGAAATGAAGGTGTTGATATTTGCAATTGTGTCCTCTGGTAAACAAAACGATTGGTTTCACTAAAATTTAATATTTAAGAATCAAATCACAAGAACTGAACAGGGAGAAGTTAGAAACAGATTCAGAACAAACTGTAGCAGTTAAAATGAAGAGGACCTGTGGCTTATGGCAAAATAAATGCTTGAAAGAGGTTGGCCTGGAAATTGGACAAAAGACAGTTTGAGAAGTTGAGAGGATAGTGAGAAATAGAGACAATATAGTGACAAAGCAAGACAGGGATAAGTGTGGCAGGAGAATGACATAATTATTGGGGTAGTAATTATTCATCAATGAAGTACCTTAGAAAAACCTTGCTGTCTAGGAGATGTTGGAAGATGATCCATCACACCTAAAAATCACCACATCAAGGAAAGCTGTTCTAAAACTGCAAATACTTTCAGAACAGCGGTATCATTAATAAAAAAGACTTTGTAACAATTATATCAGATAGTAATTGGTCTAGGATTTATCTTGATCTTTAAAAGTAAAGAAACAGGAGGACATGAAAGCAGCTGCCTTCTATGTTTGGACCCAGCAACTGGTGTTCAGAGCAATGCATTATTTCAACATGGAGACTTCACTTAGCTGTTAAAACATTCATAGTCACCTAAACTGTAAATTTATTTCATTCACGCAAAATTGAGCTTTAGATTGCCAAACTGCACCTTCTGATAACATGCATAATAATTTCATTTCCCAAACATTATTATTCTCAAATAACTCTATTTCCATACACCATGTTTAGTTATTTATTCATCTGCAACTTCATCTGCAATCAACCAAAACTTTCTTTTGAAAGATATTGGAGTACTGACTTCTGCCAAGATTGATAGGGAAATTTAACACAATAGCTGTATATGTCAACATCTACCATAACAACACTCAAGCTATGTAGGTTTGTCAACATTGCTCATATTTCTGATGCTTGGAAAGGCTGGGTGAGCTCTGAGCAGGTCTGATTCTGTTCGGATTGATCTTAATCAGAGTACTGTTAAGAAATGTGAGAACTTTCTAAGCAATCCTTAAATTGGGAAGTGTTGTATTCAGCATGGCAAAGTACATGCTGATCCTATTGGCTTAACATTTACAAAACACCAGTAGTAAATTTCAGCTAATAAAATGTTCAGAACTGGAAGACGGCAGCTTTGGAAACAAAGTGTTACAAGAGTTTTAAAGGTAAGAGATATGGAGATATGGAGATGTGGGAAGGAGCAAGTATGGAAGTGAAGTCTGCAAAACCCAAATTTACCAGTCCCTATGTAACTATATAGGAAAAAAGTAGCATTGCTTAGAACTTTATATATTTTTTAAAACTGTGATATATCCTTGTAATGTAATGTAAAAGGAATGTATGTATTAATGGTAGCATATAACCAAATTGGTTTGTAAAACTTAGAGAAAAGGATGATTTTGAGGTCCCTCCACAGGGATGTAATAATATAAAAGGATACTTTTAATTGTTTTTAATTGCCATGTTTCCATTTGATAAAACCTAGTAGAAATTATGATTGCGCAATGAGAGTTACTATTATATAAGCCAGTCCTCCACTTAGGACTAATAATCTATGCATTTTAATGATAAACCTAGCCTTTATACAAGTATGTATTTCTTGATGTGATATTTTGATATAAAGTCATGTCCCGATTGCTAATATAGACATGAACCAATCTGTAAATATTGGAAATATTCAGTATATCATACGTGTGGACTCGTGATTTTATGGAGGGTGTGTACTATGTTTTAGTCTCAGTGAACTTCAGAGGTGGATGGCATCCCTTTGTTGGCCTTTATACGGTTAAATAATTAGATAGATATATTGGGATTGATGTTTGAACGCCTGTTAGTTAGGATATAAAGAGGGTGTGCTACTTCTGGGTCAAGTTACTGGGGCAAATGACAGGGGAGAGGGACTATATTCATACTCCTGCTAGTTTACTTCTATTCAGAAGCTTCTAATGTGTAACTGGAATTGATATCCTCTTGAAATCTAAACTAATTAGATCTAATAGCCCTCCCTTTGGGGAATAAGGGAGGAACTGTTTACCTTCTTTTCCTTGATAGTCCCTTATAATATTGCAGTATTGTTGTGACCTCTTATTCTTTAAGATAGACCCACTTTTAAAAACACCACGACATTTTGAATGAGCGAACAGAGCTAATTTTTAGCCACAACTAAAAAGGATAGCTTGAAATCAGGAACTGGAACTCTCTTTCAGTAATGTTTGTTTGCAGCAGCTTTGGAAACTGGTTGCTTAGCAGCTTTGACTGCTGCTTTTTGTTGAACTGCTGTTGCAGGCAATTTGCTGCCAGAGTGAAATGAGATCTTTTCCATCTTTCAGGCTGCTTTATCAAATAATTGGCTTTGTTTTCAACCCCACAGTGTGACATCTTTTGGAAATGAAGTTCTTTTGAGAAGGTTGAATTGTAGAATAGCTACGCATATGAGGTCACCCTTCTTTTAATGCTGGAGGCTCCTTATTCTGTATTGGAGGCTTAAATTGTCCTTCATCACCCAAAGGATATCATATGCACATACGATACAAACTATCTTCAATTCCTTAACATATTATTGAAAATGATATTTGCTGTTATAACTGTGTTAACCTCTGTACTTAAAACAATCACTAATGTAAACGTCACTAATTACAAAATATTAAACTCTCAGATACTGGGACACTAATTTTCACACAATAAATTTATCCTTGGTTAATTTAATTGTTATTTATTCAACCCACATGATCTACTGGACAAAATAGGGCTGGGTGAATACAATACTATGGTCATCAAATGGTTAGATGTGGTTTAATACATCACACCCATCTAACCTGATAGATTATGAGATAAGGATCACTTTGCTTCAGTTTGTACAACCAAAGATTTGATCCAAAGCAGCCTAGTTCAATTTAAACTTCAGTCAAATTTGTTTTCAGTCTGTAGTTCAAACTACGGGAAGAATAGCAAGTGTTTTCATTTTATCAATGACTAATTTATAAAACTGATCCATCAGTGCTTTGAAATGGGATTGATTTAAAAATTCATTTTTAAATAATTTTAAAGTGCATTTTAAGGAGATTTCAAGAGACTTGATAATTAGCTTTGCTTAAAGAAAGCTACAATTGTAACTGTTCAGTGGTAGTCATTATGGGTATACCTATAATCAAACTTTTAGAAGATAAGAAAGCTTAATTTGAAACATACGTAGTACAGGTAGTCCTCGACTTACAACAGTTTGTTTAGTGACCATTTAACTGGACTGAAAAAAGAGACTTATGGCCATTTTTCACAGTTACAACCTTTGCAGCATCCCCATGATCACATGATCAAAATTCAGATGCTTGGCAACTGGTTCATACTTATGACCATTGCAGAATCCCAGGGTCATCTGATCACCTTTTGACAAGCAAAGTCAATGGGGAAGTTAGATTCACTTAACAACCAGGTTGCTAATTTATCAACTGTAGTAATTCACTTAACAACTGTGGCAAGAAATGTTGTAAAAAGGGACAAATCACAACAAATTCTCACTTAACAACAGAAATTGTGGGCTCAGTTGTGGACATAAGTCAAGAATTACCTGTAGTCATATAGTTGAGTTCATGAAGCTTGAAAATTACTAGTCTTAAACAGAATTTACTATCCTCGTTCTCCCCAACACAACTCCCTTCAATGTTTTTTGACCCAATCTTGTACATGGAAATAGGTCTTACTGATTTATTCCATGTGTTCTATATGCAGATGTACCTAATCACATCTTACTGAATTAATCAATTGCTTGGATTTTGCAATACTTTTTTTTCAAAATCTAACCATACAAATTGGGTTCATGCAACACGTTGAATCACAAAGTACCGTATTTTCCGGTGTATAAGACGACTGGGCGTATAAGATGACCCCCTACTTTTCCTATTAAAATATAGGGTTTGGGCTATACTCGCTGTATAAGACTACCCCTCAATGTTGTCGGCGCTCCCGTAGCGTCATCGGTCAGCGCCGGCAACTCAGATTCGGGAAGCTGTGCCAATCTCATCATGGCTGCATGCCGCTGAATGCTGGACCCAGCTGGTTGCTGCGCGGAGCTTCCCCCACCGTTCCAGGCATCCAGGTGGATATTACCGATGCTCTGACTTCCCCAGACAGCTGGGGCTCACCATCACTGGGGGTCAGCTGGGGAAGTCGGAGCGTTGGTAGGCTTATACCCGGCTTATAAGACGACCCCCGACTTTTGAGAGGATTTTCCTGTGTTAAAAAGTAGTCTTATACGCCAGAAAATACGGTAGTCACCTGCATATTAAAATCCCATATTAAGCAGTCACTTAATTCAAAGAGATTTTCCCGTGATATGATATATAAAATTGTAACTGCATCTTGTGAACAATCAGGTTTCCCCATGTCGTCTCATCTTTCTTATCCCACATAGAGGGATCAGCACAGGGGTGGGTTCTAAATTTTTTTTACTATCGGTTCTGTGGGTGTGGCTAATTTTGTAGGCGTGGCTGGGTGGGGGGTAATGTGACTGGGTGGGCGTGGCCAACTTTTTTTTTTTTTACTTTTAAAAGCATTTTTTCTACAACCTTAAGAGGTTGCAGAAAAAAATGCTTTTAGGAGCCTCTGACAATCAGGCAACTCAGCTGGGATCTCCAGGGGCTTTTAAAGGCATTATTTTTTCTACAACCTCTTCGGCTGAAGAAGTTGCAGAAAAAAATGCTTTCAGAAGCCTCTGATGATCCCAGCTGAGCCGGGATCATCAGGGGCTTTTATTTTTACTTTTAAAAGCATTTTTTCAGCCGAAGTGGTTGTAGAAAAAATGCTTTTAAAAGTAAAAAAAAAAAGCTTCTGATCAGGTGGGTGGGGTAAGCGAGGGGTGACCGGGCTGGGGACCAGTTCGGGGGTGTGGCCAGCCAATGTTATTACCGGTTCTCCAAACTACTACAAATTTTTACTACCGGTTCTGGTGAAATGGCAATTTCATATATGACGATATATATTTTAACTAAGAACATATATAAGAAGCAAGTTCAGTTTCCTCTACAACTATAATAGAAACTTTGGTTCTACAGCAAAAACTGAAAGAGGAGAAAGAAGCTAAGCGGGCTCATCTGGATAGCAGACATGACTACATACTGTCAATTGTTTCTGCTTGTGTGAACCTAGAGAAAAACGAAGTGGAAGATGCTGTCCTTGAAGGAAATCAGGTATGATGGGGGTAGATTCAGTTGTCAGACTCCAACTGTGTACAAAAATAATCCTGTGCCTTGTAGATTGTTGCTGTGCATAGAAAGTGAAAGCAGGATTTTATAGTATTTTTGAAAGTCAATTTTCAGAAGCAAATAGTCTTCTTGAAAATTCACCATATAAATGCGCTTCTTTAAAATATATATATATAGCACTTCCCTGGAATAGTTTGGTTTCTGTATAGCTGTTTTGCAGCCCTGGATTAACCATTAAGCAAAATAAGTGAAGAAGGGCACCGCAAGGGTTCCCCCCCCCCTCATATCATTCCCTTAAATCTTTCACTGCCGTACTGAACTTTTATTAGCAACATTTCTTGAGTCTTAATGTCTTACCTGTTAAACAGTGGAAGGGCTGAAGGGCACTTTTGTTCAGCTGTATTTAAGACATCTGTTGGCCTTAATCTGGCATTGATTTGACATTTATGTCAAATTTAGTCCTCAATGGAACTGCATCTACAGGGAGGGAAGTATGCGGCGGAGTACCCCAAGGCTCTGTTTTAGGCCGAGTACTCTTCAACATCTTCATCAATGACTAGAAGACCTCCAAGGTCCCTTCCAACTCGTTATTCTATTCTATTCTATTTATCATTATCTAGAACAGGGGTGTCAAACTTGTGTAGTCACCACTTCATCACGTCAGTGGTGGGTTCCTCTCGGTTCAGCCTGGTTCTGCTGAGCCGGTAGTAGTGACGATATGATGTCACTGAACCAGTTCTGCCCCCCCGCCCCCCATCCCCCCTCCACATTATTCTTATCTTTTATTTGGCTCCACCCCCAATCTATTGCTGCCTCCTGAGTCCCAGCTGATGTGCTATAAGGAAAAACTGTTTAAACTCTTGCCGTGGGACTTCAAAGGGCCGCCCTACAGCTGATCAGTGGTAAAAGGCAGTTTGGTGGTAGACCAGTGCCTCCAAAAACAAATGAGTAGACCGGTGCCTGCAAAAATAAATGGATAGCCAGTGCCTGCACAAATACATGAGTAGACCAGTGCCTGCAAAAATAAATGGGTAGATCAGTGCCTGCAAAAATAAATGGGTAGACCGGTACAGCTTTGCAAGCAGTTAAAAGCCTGGTAGACCAGTACCTCTGTTAAATCCTAAATAATTGTCACATGACCATCAAGCCATGCCCACAAAATAAGCCACGGCCACAGAATGGGTAGTAAAATTTTTTAGAACCCACTCTGCATCACGTGATGTATCACAACTTCCCCCCCCCCCCTTTGCTGAACCGGGTGTTGGTGTGGCCAGTGCATGATGCATCTGGCCCGCGGCCCATGAGTTTGACACCCCTGATGTAGAAGAACTGTGGCACTGTGGCACACAGTACAGTTGTGGGTGGTTCTGAATAGAACCTTGTTTCTGAGTAGGCCACAGTTCCAATCCAATATTCAGATTGCATCACAGAAGGCAAATGACTTTATCCGAGAAGGAAAGAAGCATTCATGGCAAATGTGTGATGAAGCTATTACCACTTTTCTAGAGCAACCTCTGCAACGTTTCTAAAAAGTGATGCCTTGTCTATTCTCCAGGGAAATTGAAACAAATCTGGACTGCTGGATTACAGATAAATAGCACTTAGATTCATATACTTTCCCATAGTGCTTTACAACACTTTCTAGGTAGTTTACAATGTCAGCATATTGCTCCCAACAATCTGGGTCCTTGTTTTACTGACCTCAGAAAAATGGAAGGTTGAGTCAACCTTGAGCCCATCAGGCTCGAACTCCAAACTGGGCAGCCTGCAATACTGCATTCTAATCACTGCAGCACCATGGCTCACCAATAACCAATAAATGAGATTATTATAATGTTTATAGCGTGATTAAAATCAGGGTCATAGAATAGGGCCAATTTCCCTTGAACCCCCTCCTTATGGCTTAATATTTGAACTAATCATATTTCAAGAAAATAAAGTTAGCCAGTTAAAATAGAATAGGAGAAGTTGGTATTTTGAATTTCACCATATACTTGCATTTATTGAACCATAGTTGCTTGATCTCCATATCCAAGTTTGGAGCATTGATTCACATTTTAGATGCATATTTTTTTTGGTCCCTTAAAACAGCAACAGACACAATTAAGCATCTGCTGAGGATATATGTTGAATGTGAAGAGAGTATTTTACTTGTTATATAAAATTATCGGTAAATGGTCTTATTTAGCACTCGTATTCCTTTTAAAATTCTTTGTATAAGCCTTTAACTTTCTATTGTTAATGTTTAACAGATTGAGCGTATTGATCAATTCTTCACTCCTGGAGGTTTTCGTCATGTCATGTTTTATTATCAAGACATGGAGGGACCGGAAATAGGTATGCAAAGAGATACCTGCGGTACTATTTTCTCAGACGTGAAGATGATGACTTAGTGTATTTATAGACTGCTGGATCATGCAATGCAGCAGTTTAGAAAAAGTAAAAAAATATATGATAAAACCAACGAAACCATTTAAAACATAAGGCAGACACCAGCTTAACCCTGAAGGAAAATAAGGAGTGAAGAAAAAAAATTGCTCTGCCTTGATTTCTTTGATATAAAAGGGAAAAGGGTGGCAAGAGAAAATCTTTGCCAGTCTTTTAAGATTCTTTTATTGTACCTTGCAATAATAAAATAGAATTTCAGAATTCCTTGCGCAGCCTGTTTCCTGATCTGGCTACCTCAAAGGACTGTAACTCTAATGTGGAAAGCTGAAGATTTCAAAACCTCTTCTTCCAGATGCTCTCAGTTTTATGCCTTGATAATTCAGCCTTTTCTTCATCAGTTTGGAAGATATAAACTGTTATCATGGGATATAAACAAAATCAAATTTTATTTAAAAAAATATTGAAGACGATGCATATAGATTTCACCTACTCATTATGATAGAACTAGCAATTTAAAGGACAAAAAAAAATCCAAAAGAAAATCCAATATTTTGAACAGATTACAAAATGCACTTGTCTATGATGTGGAATACTCACTGCCTCAACATTTCCATAAAAATATGTGGTATATAATTCCAATCTAATAATATTCAGATTACAAGAAGATTCTGCAGAGAAAAAGGTGTTATTTTGGAACCCAACCCAATGTAAAATAAGCACCACTTCTCAACTGGTAGGATAGATAGAATTAGATGATGTGATAGTAACAGTACAGGAAATGCAATAGGATACAGACATAAAGCTTACTACAAATTCCTGGATAAATGTTTTGCTTGTGTCTACATAAACTACATAAAATTTTCTCCGCTTTATAGGACATGAAAGTTCAACTGGAACTAACCCTGCTTCTGCTAAAGGCAAAAAGACCAAATTATTTGTGACCGAGGGAGATGATGTTGCTTTAACTGGTATATGTGTGTTCTTCATTAGAACTAATCCTTCTAAAGCAATTAATGCAGAGAATATCCATCGTGTAAGTATTTTCTATATGTATCTGTTTGGTCACTTGATTATAAGAAATTGTAGCATTGCCTGTGGTCATCCATTGTCTTGTCAATCATATAAATTGGATTTAGCAAAGAATTATATCTAAGTCAGCTTCTGTCTGACTGTCTCTGTCTCTGTTTCTGTCTCTGTCTCTCTCTCTCTCTCTCTCTCTGTCTCTCTCTCTGTCTCTCTCTCTCTCCCTCTCTCCCTCTCTCCCTCTCTCCCTCTGATCATACTGGCTTGAAATAGGAGCTGTAATATCAAAAGATCTGGAAAGCACACCAACATGGAGAAAGCTAACAACTCTTAATGCTTTTTCCTTTGCCATCATCAGGAAGTAGTTTTCAACATGATGGACACAGCAAATGGTGGTTTGCTAAACAGTGTTCAGCATTTGCTATCCGATATCTTCATCCCAGCTTTGAATACTATGAACTATGGATGGGGAGAGATGAGTAGTTCCCAGAAAGGGGCTAACATCAAGCAGGACTTCATTGCATCCCTGGAGGGATTTGTTAGTGTCCTTTCAGGAGCTCAACAGAGTCTGCTGGAGAAGGTAAGCTTGCATTCATCTTTCTGCTATTTCTGCCAGGAAGTAAAGGAGCTTAAGAATAATGCAAAAGTACATATCAGTACTAAATCTACCATTGATAAAATACTAAAAATGTAGAAGAACATGCACAAAAGTGACCTATTAATTTAGAAGAGCATTTAGCAATTTTACAAATTGATGTTTTCTTCTCTATACATCTTTTAAGTGCAGGAATTCTGTACTGTTCTTTATCTTACTTGGGGAAAAAAGGAAGGTACCGCAACTGTAACAGGGATGATCATATAATGGCTTTTATACTGGTATATCTAAATCTCTCTAGGTATATATGTATATCTAGCTGAATTGTAACATAAAATGGATTAAAGAAGCAATTGTATAAATAGATACCTGGGGGAAATCTCATTGGATTAATTGGGCTCCCTTCAAAATACAGGTTCTCCTTGCTTAACAATGGTAACTGGGATTGAATTTCCATTGCTAAACAATATAGTTGTAAAGTAGAATGTCACATGACCAGATCACTTGGCAGCTGCAACCCTAGCAGTCCTAATTGCTGTTGTTAAGTGAAGATTGCGGGTCATTGAGTGAGGACCTCATGTGATTGAGACTTGGGATTTCTTGCTGGCTTCCCACAAGCAAATTCAATGGGGAAGCCAACAGGAACTTGCAATTTCTAGTTACAACCACAAGACTAGAGAAATGGAGAAAAAATGATTACGTCAATAAGAATATTCACTTACATATCATATTTTCAAGACTGCACAATTCCATATCCTAGCTCTTTTTATAGGGAAAAAGTTGTCATTCTATGTATTTGGGAACAGAACTAATGTATCAATCAGATACAAATTTTCTGTTCATGTGTGTTTTACACTCTATTGTCAATCCATTTTAAGGTTAATTTAAAGATAATTTGATGAATGTATTTGGTAGCAGGGAAGGATCAAGACTACATTTCAAAGACTATTCTTATTTTATATATTTATTTATATTTAGTATTTTTTAACCACCCAGGTCCATCTGAAAGAGGTTCCAGCCAGTGTACAATATAATCCAGAGTTGTTGAGAGTTAGGCAGCAAACAAGCAGCATAAATTATTATTGCTACCTGATGTTTAAAATAATTATTTTCTATGAATTATGGCAACAAGAATTACTAGGGTGCCAAATATGTGCAAGAAGTACTATCTCTGAACTTTATTTCTGGCAGCAGAGTTGAACCATTTTAGATGGCAATGGGGATTGCATGATTTAAATGTCATTCATTTAAATGCAAAGCAAACATAATTCTACCAAAACAAAAAAACTGAAAAACTGTGTGACAGGATATGGAAAAAGGTTTAAATCCTTCTTCCTAAAGCCTCTTTTTTGTTGAGACGTGGAAGAACTTTTATATTGATACATTCAACTGTGTAAATCCTACCTGCAGGCAGAAGTGATTTCAGGCTAGAGACAAAATAGAAAGAATGATAAGAAATGTCTTTTTTGTTTGTGGCAAATCAGTTTTTAATATAAATAGAATTTGGATGAGGAGGCTCTTTGAACTTCTATCGGAAGAAACTCAAAGTCTAACAGACAGCCCATTTGGAAGGCACAATATTATTATTCAATAATAATATTATCATTCTAGGGTTTTCAACTGTAACTAATATGACATTGTTCAGGTGCTGTGCAGAACAAAATAGCATGGAATAACATGTAAATAACCATTGGTCTTGCATACCAATACCTTGGGCTAACGTGTGAATTATGTAGCCATCATTTCTTAGTCAGAGATATTGAAATGTGTAGAATAATTGCCTAATACATAATTTAGGTGGTCCTGAAGAAGTGTGAAACCTATGATCTGAAAATGCTAAAAGGACCAGCTGATTTTCTGGTGGCAGCAAATAGCATGGAGACTGTGGAGCGAATAGAGGCTTGCATGAAAGTGTGGATTAAGCAAATTGAACAGGTACCATTTGGATGAATATTCCATTGCATATGGAATGCTACATATACAGTATGTAGCTACTTATCTTTCTCACGGAGTCAGAGGGGAAAAGGGATTGCCAAACACATTCTTTTCACATGCAAGATTCTTATTCAATAGTGTCTCTGGAGCGGTTGTTAACTGTGATAATCCTTTTTTTTTCCTTCTGTAGCTGAAAGACACTCATGGTGTTGATTTGCAACAGGGAATGAACGCTATAAAACAGATTAGATTTTTTCCATCCCAGTATGAATCAATTACCGTACTTTCTTATCTCCAAATCAGTTTTACAGTAGTAGGAAGACCAAACTAAACTAAAATTAAACTAAATTAAACTAAAACCACTTTAAAACAATTATTGTTTAAGAATTATTGTTTTCTAGAGTTCTTTGCTTTCATATAGAGAATTTTGCAGCCAGATTAGGTAGACCTTAAGAATGTAGAAATTCTGTATCCCATTATGTTCGACCCAGTTTTTATTTCAGGGGTCGGTGAAAAATCTAGTGATTTCTGCCTTGGCCTTATTAATTATGCTAATTCTGCCAATCATCCTTTTTAAAATTTAGGTGAATGAGACTATGAGAGTTTATAATGTAGTATTGCCAAAATTGGAGCAAATTGCAAGCAGATTGCTGATAATTCCCTGCCATAGTTTGAATTATTTAAGCGAGGTTGCTCTAATGCCACTGGTGTGTTAGGACAGCTTTTCCAATTATAGTGTACAGGTAGTTCTGGATTTACGACCATAATTGAGGGAGGGAGGGAGGGAAGGAAGGAAGCTCAGCTCACATAATACCATGTTCTTAGAATATTGCAAAAAGATTCTGTTTTAGTTACCATTTTGGTTTACATTGTAGGTTATTGCTGAAAATAACCAGCTACGGAAAGAAGCAGATGACCTTGGTCCACGAGCTGAGCTGGATCACTGGAAGAAGAGGCTATCCAAATTTAACTACCTACTGGATCAGCTCAAGACTACAGATGTAAAGGCTGTACTTGGTGTGCTTACAGTTGCTAAATCAAAACTCTTGAAGGTGCGTCAGTTGGATTATTCAGGAACAATTTATATTCTACTTAAAACTAACATTTTTTATACCACTGCATATATATTTAAAATCTTGCAGCCCAATAAGCTGAAAGGCAATTTACTCTGAAATCTATCACATTTCAGAATTAAAATACAAAACATGTATTTTAAAAAGTGGACAGCGGAAATGATGCTTCTAAAAAGGCTTTTCTTTTTGTCTTCCAAAAATATAGGGGGAAGCTGCAGCATGAAACAAAACATTGTTTTGAACTTACTTAAAAAAATAATAATCCTAAAATAGAATTGATTTTGTCAGATACTTGGCTAAGGAAAACAATCTCCTGGTAGAACTCCTACCTCAATTTTAAGCACTGAAATCATAGATCATGATAGTTAAAATTCACAGAACTCCTGTGAATTCTAACCAGCATGATTTATGATTTCAGCACTTAAAAGTTTCAGTCACATCTTTTAGAAGCTGCCAAGCATTGTCTGCAACAATATTTTATTGCTGTCATTGAATTGGTATTGTAATTCTTGTGAGATTTAAGAAACTATCTTAGCATGTTTGTCAGGCAAATTTCTTTTCTAAAATGCTAGATGTCCTTTTAAATAGCATTTGTTTCATTTTCCAAGAATTGGCGAGAACTGGATACCCGGATCACTGATGCAACAAATGAAGCCAAAGACAATGTGAAATATCTATATACCCTTGAAAAATGCTGTGACCCTCTGTATAACTGTGATCCTGTAAGTTTAAAAATGTCTGCTCATTGAACTTCCATACTTGTAGATAGCATAGAAATACCCAGATCAAAGTTAATGGTTGTGGGTGCAACTGTAATTCAGCTAAGTGAGTTATAATTTAATAGTACACCCTACATTATATTGAGTAATACAGATTTCATAAATGCCCCAAATCTTGGCAACTTTAAAAATTATCTGGGCAAGGACTGCAAATACTATTTGGGATGATGGCAGAAGCCCTTGTGCCCTCAAGCTAACTGGATATAAATGATGTTAGGTAAATGATGCTTCACATCACAATTCATCTTGTTGGCATTTCAGGTGATCATGGTAGATGCTATTCCAGGACTCATTCATGCTATCAAAATGATCCACAGCATCTCACGCTATTATAACACTTCAGAGAAGATAACTTCCCTCTTTGTAAAGGTAAGTCAGGCTGACTCTTCTTCAGAATTGGAATCCCACTACTATTGGCTATCGAAAACTGTACTGTAGAGAATAATAATGTCTCTGTTTATTTACTTATCACATTTATACACCACCCAATTCATTAATAATTTATTAAACTTGTATCTCACCCTACTCCCAACAATTCTGGACTTTTATCCATCTTAGAAAATAAAAACTTTCCTTAATAAAGGATGAAAGGAATGAGAATATATTTCATTCCTTAGTGAAATATATTTTTTGAAACAGAGAAGGTTAAAAAGTTAATTAAGAAATAGGATTTGTTGAACCTTGAAATGGAGATTATTGATACATTGTTTGGACTGATTATTAGGATAGATGGAATTGGTTTATCATTACATAATAGCTAAACATATTTGACCTGAGGTCGTCCATATTGTTTCTACTTTATAAAAACTTAGTTGCACTTATTAAACAGCTGACTTATGTTAATTGTAACCCAGAAATGAAAGAAAAATCTACAATGAAAAGTAAATAGTGAAACTCAGCAGCTGATCCAGTATAACCAGTAGTGAGTTATGTGGGATTGTAGTTTAGCAACATGAGAAAGATTGCAAGTTACCCACCACTGATTTAGCTGCTGGCTGTGAAAGAAAATGGACCTCAAATCTCTTTGTTCCACACAAATGTTTTGAGACAAAGCCTATCATTCTACTTACAGGTTACAAATCAAATGATAACAGCCTGCAAAGCTTATATTACTAATAACAACACTGCCACCATCTGGGATCAACCGCAAGACGTAGTTTTGGAAAAAATACAAGCTGCTATAAGACTTAAGCAGGTAATATTTACAGTTGGTAGAAGACAAAAGCAGTAAATACAACCTTCCCCCTTGAGTCAATTGGGGAGGATTTAGTTTACTAAAACAAAAAGGGCAAAATTGGATCTGAATTTCACTAGGGAAAATAACTTTTAAGAGCCTTTATAAGTCTTTAAGAGTATTATGAATAATGTTGCAGTTAATACTTACTTCCATATATTTATATCTTGGTTTATGTTGCTAAGGAGTACCAAAACTGTTTTCACAAGACCAAACAGAAATTGGAAGAGAATCCAGCCGAACGGCAGTTTGATTTTAGTGAAATGTATATATTTGGAAAATTTGAAACTTTCCATCGCCGCCTACTTAAAATTATGCACATCTTTGATACTATCACAACTTACTCAGTCTTACAAGACTCGAAGATGGAAGGATTAGAAGTAATGGCAACTAAGTATCAGGTATGCAGTATTTGTTGGTTTTTTTTTTTACCAATATTACTTGGGTCCAGCAAAACGCAATTTCTTTGGCCTCCAGATATTTTGGAGTCTATCATATCATCTGGAACCACTGGCCATAATAATGGTGGGGATGGAATCTATAGCATTTCAAGTGCAAAGTATTTGAATGATTGCTGAGGGAGAGTGTTGTAGATAGAAAATACTCTTTTTTTTCTATGCTGGATTAAGAATTCTCCAAATTCTATGGACTTACCTCAGCTGAACTGCTTCAGAGCCTGCACGTCCCACCAAGCCATGGTATTTTATTTTTCATCTAGCATGATGTGAAGTCAGCTACTGTTTGTAAAGCATGATAAATGTTTTAACACTAGTGAAACAAGCCACTTTGACCTTTTCAGCAAGCTGTATTAAAACAAACTGTGATTTAATGTGAGGTGTGAAGCCAGCCACTGTGACAGCTGTTTGTAGAGTTGGCCTGCTCATTACTCTCTGCTTTAAAATCACCACTTGAGTTGGCAGTTTGTGTTGGGTGTCAAAAATCAGCAACTTGTTCACATTGAATCCGCTGAGTTAGTAAGTAAAACAGATTGCCTACTGAATTGGTTCCAGATTTTAGTAGCCCTACATAACAAGTCTCTGAGTTTTCTTGGCAAGATTTCAGAAGTGATTTGCTATTGTTTCCTTCCTAGGGCTGAGAGAGAATAACTGGCCCAAGGTCATCCAGATAGCTTCACATCTAAGGCAGGAGTAGAATTTACAGTCTCAGATTTCTAGCCTGATGCTTTAATGCAGAGGTCTTCAAACTTGGCAAGCTATGCTGGCTGGAGAATTCTGGGAGTTGAAGTCCACAAGTCTTAAAGCTGCCAAGTTTGAAGACCTGCTTTAACGACTACATCATAGAAAACATTACAGTGTCTTTGAAGACTCATCCATGTCATGGGTGTCCCAAAGTTGCTTTTTCCAAAAGGCAACTGGACTTTCTTGGGTTTTTTTTTCCTTTTTGAAAATGTGTTGCTTCTCATCCAGGAAGCTTCTTTAGTTCAACTGAAGAAGTTTCTTGGATGAGAAGCAAAACATTTTCAAAGGAAAAAAAAACCCATAAGTAAGTCTAGTAGCCTTTTGGAAAAAGCATCTTTGGGAAAAACATTCCTATGCTTTCTATAGGAAATAACATAAACATGATTATTAACTGTGGTTCTGATACCTGTAAGATTTAGTTCATCAGTGCTGATACTATGCTGTTGTTCCTTTAGTTCCCCCGGGAGGCAAATGGTCTAATTGCTTCCTTATGCCTTTCTGGTGGCAACATCATACTTTTATTTTCCTGTCTAGCAAATTTGAGCTTACTGATATAGAATTCTGGGTAGAACTTCTCTAGGGACATAGCCCATATTATTGCTGACTGCAAAACTGGCAATGGTAATTCTGTCCTAAAACTCTGTCTAGCTTTATATGAAACAATGTCGGTTGTTTTGGAGGGAAAAGAATTCTGTCTCAGGGATTAGAAGTAATACAGAAAAACAGAATTTGCAGAGATGGCAAAATTGACTTGTTTGATTAGGGGGGGAAAAACAATAACTACATTTGTCAGGGGCTGGAAACCCTTTAAGGCTTTTTTTTTTTTTGGCTGAAAATGGGGAAAAACGAAATGAGGGGTTTATGGGTTTGGCAATTAGAAAGAATAGAATATGGAAAGAAGGGAGCTGCTATATAGCTGGAGAGAAAGGATAAAAACATAACTGCATTTATGATTGCTGTAAAGAAGATTGAAAGCCACTTCTATTTATTTTTCTTTTTTATTCCTTATTTATTTACTTACCACTTTCTCTTTCTCTTTAAATTTTTGTCATTTTTACTTTTTAATTTTTTTGCAATAAAATTAATACTAAAAAGAAAGTGAAGTAATAAGAATAATTAAAAAAACAGACATCACAATTTAGTGCCCAATAAAAATAAGATCTATAATGAGGCTCAAACTTCAAGATCTTGACCTGTTCACTATCAACTTCCATTAACTAAGACTATGTCTATTCAAAAATGAGACTCAAAAATTGCTTTGGATTTATGTAAACATAGTATTTCTTTGTTATTCATTGAAAAATGTCTGCCATTTTTTCCCCATCTTCATCAGAAATTAGAAAAATGATGTGGCTTCTTTAAAAAGCCATCTAATATCATTCTTAAAATAGCTGTGTTGTTTTCAGACTGATGCGGAAATCTGAAAAAAAATATATGTTGTTTGAATTTATGATTTAGAGGAACTACTGTTGTTTGAGTTCCAAAACACTTATTCCAAGTCATTTTCAAAGAGTCCGTAACCACAGTATTGGCATTTTGTCAACTCAGCTTTCATAAGTTTCCCCAAAGAATTGTAGAAATTAATTTTTTGATGTTATAAGGGATTTTGAGCTTTCACACAATTGCTGTATATTAATGTTGTAAAATAGCTTATTGTGCTTTTACTTGTACAGACTGCAGCAATGAAAGAGCAATGGGAGGTAATTAACGACAGATCTATTAAGGTTATGATTTGCGGTGGTGATAATGATTTCTGGTTTTTCTGCATGTTTTCTGTAAACAGCATTTCTATTGCACCAGATTATGTAACATGGATATTGTAGGAGATGACCTGACAGATATACTATGCAAATTTGCATGTTTCAATGCTTCGTTTCCTTAGAAAAATGAACTGTGTTTAAAGAAAGGATTGGGTTGCAAAACATTACCTTGGAATAATGCAAAATAGTCTTCACATTATATATCTTTATTATAAGCATAAGAAATGATGAGAATAATATAACCTTTCAAATATTCGTATTTCCCATTGCATTCAGAGTATCGTTGCCGCTATAAAGAAAAAACAGTACAATTTCGTAGATCAGAGGAAAACTGATTTTGACCAGGACTATGAAGAGTTTTGCAAGCAAACAAATGAACTACATGTAAGTTTCGTTCTTCCCAATTCTATAGTTTTCAAAATTGTTAATAATTAATATTCTATTTGGGTTGGTCAATTCATTAAAACTTTTACAGCAAAAACTCATTTTAATGGACCACATTGGGGGTGGGAGCAGGTAGAAAATGGTCTAGTAAGTACAAAAGTGCAATATTTCAGTGATTTTGATCATTTGGACAACGACTTATGCAGATGATATAAATGATATAAATCACCATGGATGTCATACAATTAAGGTAAAATTAACATACATTCAACTGACTTCTCCAAACAACTTGGAATATGGCAAACTTGCTCTTTGTTTTAGAGGAATGTTGAGATAGAAATCTAGTCCTTCACCTATGAAGTCCACTAAATGAAGGTGTGTTAAATGAAAGTTTTGTTGCATTTCCTACATCATGTAAGTTGTGGGTTTAGACTGAAAATTAGTTTATATAGAATTGAGCTCTCAGATCAGGATTGCTATTTTTAGCAGGAAAATTGCATCTTGCACAACTTCAAGTGATATAGGAAGATAATTGCCTGTATAATTTCTAGATGAAATTTCACACTGGAGCTAAGTTGTGTCTTATCTCACCATCCTTTTCTTTTCAATCCACTAAAGTAGCATTTCATTCTTCCCTAGAATTGAACGCTATTTTATATGGAAGAAATGGGGAGAGGAGAGCTGGAGATAGAACATGATGAGAGAACCTCATTCTTAATGATGCCATATGTTCCATATGATCTGGGAAAAATGTTCACCTTGGTTACTGAACAGTATATGAGTGATCCTATCAATTTTGAACTGTCTTCACCCACTTTTGGCATGTGGCCTTCAAAACAGTAAATACAAAAGTTTGGTGGTCTGTAGATTCTCTCTTTGTTTATGCCACAAGGGTTCTCCAGTTTGACTAGTCCCTTTCTTGGTTACACTTGTACAAGAATGTAATGGAATCTTGGGGATTGTATTCAAACAACAAACTTGGTTAAACCAGCTGAATTCTTGGAGATGGGAAATAAATGTAACAATAATAATTGCTTGGGTTTGGCTTAACCAAGTTTGTTGTGCTCTCTGCACCATAGTTTAGGACTTCATAGTTTGTGTGAATTTTGCCAATTGTCATTAATTCAGTAAAACCTTGGTAAAAAATGGCTAATGTGATTTATAAATTTAGTGATTGTGCTTATGAACATTCTCTATCCTTCTTTCTACAGCACCAATTACAGATGTTTATGGATACGACCTTTGAAAAGATTTTCAACACTGAAAGAGCCCTTGATATGCTGAAGAAATTTGAAAGGTTTAAACATGACCATTTTTTATTTTGAGTTATCTGGAAAAACAATGCCAATAATACCAATATACATTGATAGTCTCTTTTAATTTTGAATCACATTTGGAAAATTTTGCTTTTAGTCTACAAGCACGTATCTCTATAACATATAGAAAGGATTTTTTTATTGTTGAAAAAAAACCTAGCAGCAAGATGAGTAAAGTCCAATTATCTCAATTTCTTACAATTGAGACATATGAATCTAGCACCTGTGAATCTAGAGGTTCTGTCAATTTTTTAAAAAAATATTGTTAGATTAATAACATATAAAGGAAAAATACTTCATTGAATAATGATGGTACAGTGGAAAAATATATAGTGATTAAATCTCCACATAATAATGAGAAAAAGAAGAATTAAGAAAAAAGATCCATATGATTAGAATAAATACTTATATGGAATTAATCCATTTGTTGACCTAATAATTAAATCTGGACCATATAGCAACATAATAGTCAACTTTTAGTCAACATGGGGCTCCCCTTGAGGAGCACCCGGAGGCTCCAACTGGCGCAGAGTGCAGCCGCGTGGGTGGTTACGGGAGCGACATGGTGTTCCCGTGTGACACCTCTCCTGCGTGAGCTCCTGGTGGTCTTCTGGTGCACTTCAAGGTTTTGGTTACTACTTTTAGAGCGCTCCATGGCTTAGGACCTGGTTATTTACGAGACCACCTACTGCCACCAGTGGCCTCCCACCGGCCGGTACACTCTCCTAGAGAGGGCCTCCTCCGAGTGCTGTCGGCCAAACAATGTCGATTGGCGGCCCCCAGGGGGAGAGCCTTCTCTGTGGGGGCACCTACTATCTGGAATGAGCTCCCACCGGAGATTCGGAGGATCCCGGACCTACGCACCTTTCGCCGCGCTTTTAAGATCTTTTTATTTCGTCAGGCAGGTCTAGCCTGATTCCCCTTTTCTAATTAATACTATAAATTTTAATTTGTTTTAAATTATTGGGGTTTTAATATTTCTATGGCCAAATTTATTTAATTGGATTTTAGTGGGTTTTAAACGTTGTATTTATATTTTTTATTTATGGCTGTTCACCGCCCTGAGTCCTTCGGGAGGAGGGTGGTATACAAATTAAATAAACTTCAAAACTTCAAACTTCACTTTTTTTTAGAGAGCAAAGACTTTAAAAAGTAGATAACAAAATCATGTCTTGGATCTAGAGTAGAGTAACTTATTTTCTAGTTATATAGGATTGTCATCTGCTGTATACCAAGCAAAATAATGCCAACATTGTCTGTAAGAGGAAAACTTTCATAGTTTAGAAATTCAGCATCACATACATGTTAATATAATTTAGGAAATTAATCAAACCAAAACAAAGTGATAACAAGACCAAATCATATAGCCTAAAGAACCCTCAACTTTCATATATACCCAGCATAAGATACCTAATATCCATCCATTCTTGTGACGCATGTGTGTTAAAAAAATCTTTTACCTTGTCAATCTTGGTAAATTTAGCTAGCTGCCATGCTTCCCATAGGTTCTTTGAAATAAAATATATGGCTAAGTTAACAGATAACAGCAGACATAAATAACACCACTTGTCCTTAAAAAAATTATCTGAACACTTCCACAAACAAAAGATGGTTTGACATGTAAAATTAATGTTATGAAAAACATTTGGAATTCAAAAAAAATTGGAATCTAAAACTTATACTTTAAAGTTTGAAAGATGTTACTGGTAGTATTTGAACCAAGAAGCACTCTTTGAAGCGTAAAACAGGTGATTACAGTACTGCTGTTAGGACCATTTTTCTTGCACTATAAATGGCTAGAAGAAGGATTTTTCTTGAGTTTTGGAGTTTGGTTATTTTTCCAAGTTCTTTTTGTTGTACTTTTATATGACTGCAAGCTGCTCAAAGCCTTTTTGGAATTCAGTGTAATATACATTACAGAAATGAAAATACAATACAGGGCAATGAAATACAATACCTACAATATTTTGAAATGGTTAGAGAATCCTGAGAAATTCAGAACCATTTTGTACTCCTATGACTTTTAGAGCTTGAAAGTTTTTTAAGTTTGACATCTTTTGCACACTTCTACTTAGAATTTATGGGACAGAATGATACACATCACATTTTATCATACAAATAAATAAATCTACTTTTTTTTTAGTTACACAGTAACATAGATTTATCCATTCCTGTTTGACATATCAATGTGCTATGGTTAGGTGATCCCATGGGACTGATGAATGAGTCAATATGTTGCTTCAGAAAGTTAAACTAATCTTTGGTGTCTTCTTCAGAATGATTAATTGAAAAATAAATAATGTATTGAACCTTTTTGATTATGATGATGTTTTTTCATAGGCTTGGAATCCCTAATCTTGGCGTTGCTAATAAATATCAGATCATCCTGCAAAACTATGATCGTGACATTGAGATGGTCTCTAAGCTGTATTCAAAACACAAGAATGATCCTCCTCTGGCTCGTAATCTTCCTCCCATGGCTGGTAAGATCTTGTGGGCACGACAGTTGTTTCACCGAATCCAGGAACCTATGAATCTATTCCAAAAACATTCCACGGTTCTGCAGACAGAAGAAGCAAAGCCTATAATTCGCAACTACAACAGAGTGGCTAAAGTCCTTCTTGAGTTTGAAATCATCTACCACAGAGGATGGCTTCAACAGGTACCGGACTACAATGTGCCAAAATATTTTTATAATGAACATTGTGGAATGTTTTGCTATTAATATACTTAGATGTTAATATAAATTCAGCGTTTTTTTAAGAATCACACTTGGGACTGTAGCAGCAACAGTGCATGTATGAGATAATAAACCGGTATGATCAGTTTGCCTGGCTACAGTAACTAGGATATTGAATTAATGTCCCTCAGTTTTATTGGTATAAACTTGTCAAGGAAAGTTCTACATACTGTAGCTAGAAGACTTGGGATCTATCACTGTTTAGGTCAGAAAAAGTCAAATGCTTATGTGTGTCTGAACCTGTTTACTAGTTCTTCTCCGAAACTCTTGATATCTGTCTGTGATAATCTGCTATTTGATGAGGTTAATATGTGGAACACTTGTTATTTCTAGGTTGAGCTAATTAAAGCAGGACTTCAAGCATCATTATTGGTGAAAGCTCCAGAGACTGGAGAAATATTTGTGAATTTTGATCCTGAGATTCTCACCTTAATCAGGGAAGCTAAGTGCATGGCACGCATGGGGCTAGAAATCCCACCACTGGCCATTGCTGTTCAAGACAAACAGGATGTCTACAAACAAAATTTCAATAAACTACAGGTATTCTTGTACTGTTACAGATAAATGCCTTGAAATAAACTTTTAAAGGCTTTATTATTATTATTTAAAAGGCTTTTCTCCTGACTTCTTTAAATAGATATAACATTTGCTGCTAAACATACCTATAAAAAGCTGATTTAGTTCAGGTTCTCTAACCTCTGAAACAAGGGTATGACTCAGATGTAAAGATGAATAAATTATGGCTAAATTTGTTTCATTAGCTAACGATAAAAAGGAAGTTTGCAGGTTCCAGTTGTCATTAAGCATGTCTGCACACTTTATATTTCAGTGTGTGTGGAAAAACAATCTCAATAACCCTGTTTTACTCCCTCTTAATTTCCAATTGCAATACTTGATTATTGTCCTATTTTCAGAATTTCTATTTTCAGTAAAATGTTATGCAAATAAACTTTGAAAGGTATGCCACAGATCATGACCGGTTAAGTGAATCTGCAATTATACTATCAGTTACAATTTAAGTTGGTTCTTTTTCAGGTGATGCTGGCAGAATATAAGAGAGTAAAATCAAAAATCCAAGTCCCACTTCATGCTTTAATGGCTCCTCATCTGGGTAAAGTGGATGAGTCGGTCCAACCAGGAATAACCACGCTGACCTGGACATCCCTGAATATTGAAACCTATTTAGAGAATATTTTCAGTAAACTTGGTAAGTCTTTGTATATGGTCTGCCTCAGTGTTTCTCAAAACTTGGCAAGTTTAAGATTTCTGGACTTCAACTCCCAGCATACTGGCTGGGGAATTCTGGAAGTTGAAGTCCAGACATCTTAAAACTTGCCAAAGTTGAGAAAGGCTGTACCTGTCTAATCTTCATGGTATATAGATAGCTCCTGCAGTAATGATTGAAATTCGTGAATATTGCCGAAGTTATTCTTTGTTTATTTTTTTTTGGACTGTGGAAATAAACATGTGGATCTTCAGGAAGTAGGCATGCTGGTAGACAATTTATCATCTATGGTTCATTTTTTCTAATACAGAGAAATTGTCTGGTTTAATGAAAAGGAGGATTAGGTGTGACATGATAGCAATGTTCCAATACCTAAGGGGTTGCCACAAAGTAGACAGGGCCAACCTACTCTTCAAAGCACCTGAAGGCAGGATAGGAATCTATGGATGGAAACGAATCAAGGAGAGAACCAGCCCAGTACTAAGGAGAAATTTCCCGACAGAACAATTAATCAGTGGAATGACATGCCTCCAGAAATTGTGGATGTCCAACAGTGAAAGTTTTTAAGAAGAGATTGGACAATTATTTGTCTGAAATGTTACAGGGTTTCCTGCTTGAGTAGAGGGTTGTGTCAGGGTTCCAACCGATGCCCTAATTAAATCATGAGCCTCAAGCCAAGCTTTAAAGGAAATCCAATTATTTATTAGGAGCTTCATGTCGGCACGTTCCAAGTGAAGCCAACTCTGACCCCATGTAATTTATGGTCCAGCTTTGACCCTGTTTACCCCTCCCGCCAAGGTGTGTCATCAGTCACATTCTCCAATGAAGGAATTTCATAGGTTGTAGAGATCACTCCCCTCCAGCCACTGTGAGTAACCATGGAGATGGCCTTGACAGAGATATGGAATGTGCTTTTGTTTTGACTGATGTGCTGTCATGTGGCAGCTGCAGAGTTCGTTTTTCCATCCCCTTTGCCTATGGCAACTCGAGAACAGGCCAGGGATGCTTTCTGAGTTGACAGGTTGGATGAGAAAACCTCCAAGGTCCCTTCCAACTCTATTAATCTATTATTTTGATACTCATTGATATTTTTTGTTAGAGAATCTACATAGTATGGGGTTGCTGTTGAGGATATAGCAAAAGAAATATAAAGCTTTTGATTTACATGTGTGAGAAAGTATCTTTACAGATGCCCGGTCCTTGCCCTGTGGGGCTTTTTTATCTTTAGTGCACATTCAAGTGCTCATTCTATTGCAAGAAAAGGCATCTGTGATTACGTTTCTTTGAATTTGGCTTAGCCTGTAGTGAGAATGCAGCCATTGTGGTTTGTAAAAAAAAAAAAAAAAAAAAAAAGCTTAGCTTAAGGTAGAAAACTTGCTTTTGCAGCCTGCTTTTATTGGAAAGGTGGAAAGAGATAAAGTGAAAGAAGATCCTTATGTAAACAGCCTTGAGCTCTTGGAAGAAAGGCCGAAAAAAATGACCCAATAAATCAATAAATATGAAGTCTTCATCTACTGCTTTTCTCTATTAGTCTACAGATCATTGGTCAGTGTTCAAACTAATAAGACTCTGTCTCAGTGCAGGCACTTTTCTCGTTCTTTTAAGGGTCTATTACGATAAAAGCTGCACTCTGTTTTGAGCATCTTAGAGACTGATCCCATCGGAATGTTTTCTTTTGCCCTCTTGACAATTTTGAGGATCAATTCTGCTATCCTAGAAAGATGATGCTTGAAGTTGGTGTGAAATACTGCCATGTTCTTCATAAATGTTTTTAGAGAGAGGCTTAGCTATTAAACATATTGTCTTGGTAACAAATTATGTCTTCTTTGCTTTTCAAGATAACCTTGAGCTGCTACTTGATCGAGTAAATGACTTGATAGAATTTCGTATTAGTGCTATTCTTCAAGAAATTAGTACTGTGCCCCTCTGCAGTCTTCCTGAAGATGATCCACTGACTTGTGAGCAATTCCTTAACATGACAAAGGTATAATTCTATAGTTTCATTTTATGTCATGGGAAACTCATCAATGTAATCCATCACTATTTTCAGAGGGAAAGTAGTAGCTCAAAATTGCATGTTCTTACATGCATACAAACACACTTCTTTGCAAAGAAATATAAAGAAATTTCTTGGGAATAATCTCTTTTGGATGTTTGCTGTAGTGGTTCAGGCTAGAAACCAGGAAACCATAAGTTCTAGGCCCACCATAGGTGCAAAGCCAGCTACGAGACCATGGGCCAGTCCCTCTTTCTTAGCCGTAGAAAGAAGGTTGTGGCAAATCAGTTCAGAAATCTTGTCAAGAAAAATCCAGGAGTCAACATTGACTTGAGGGCACAAAACAACAACAACAACAAACCAACCAGTGGTGGGTTGCCTCTGGTTTGCACCAGTTCTATAGAACTGGTAGTAAAACTGGCAGGAGGCTCTGCCCACCGACCCCGAAGTCATCAAAATGCTTCTGCACATGCGCAGAAGCTTCTGTGCTTGCGCAGAAAAGTGTGTGTGCGCGCAGAAAAGCGTGTGCGTGCGTGGCCCCGTTGCAAACCGGTAGTAAAGGTAAGTAGAACCCACCCCTGAAACCAACCCAAAATCCTCTATTGCACATTGTGACATTAATGCTCAGTACAATAGGGTGTATTGTAAAAAAAAATTAGTATGTTACAAAGAAAGAGGTAAGATTAGGATTCTTTTTGTCATCTGACATTCTGAGTGGAGTTTTTTGTTTAATTTTTGCAAGGGGCAGACATAAACCAAGATTAAAATGATAGTTTTGTTTTCTTTTGCTCCACAAGAATAATGGTGACAATTTTCAAAGTTAGTCTTTTGATTCTTTTTTTTCAATCCTCATCCTTCTCAGTCACTAACTCTTATTTCTTGCCATAAAATAGGACTGACAGACGTCAGACAGGAATAGCACAGAGAAATGAAATCAGTGGCTTTTAAATCATTTATAGATGGTAGTGCCTATGTGTATGCATAGAGCTGAATTATGCATTTGAGAGACAGAAGAAAAAGAAAACAAGAAACTGCTATCTGACCTAGCAAATAGAAGACATATTTTTTTTTATTGAAATGATTGGCAAAGGTAGCTGCAGGGGTCAGTGTGTCTCTTTTCTTCTGGCAGATACCATTAACATGAGGCCATGATGCCTAGTCACTAAAGATGGCAGATATAAAGCATTGCTATGAATCACAGTAGTTAGATCAGGCAGGGAGAGTTGGCATGACAGCACAATACCCAGTCTTTGTTTGAAGTAGGCAGCGTAGGCATCATGCAGTCACAATATTTCTTTCAAGGAGGAAGGTTTTTAATTTTTTTTTTAAAAAGGCAGTAATATGTGGCCGTGATCCGTTTCATTGAGTTCATTCATTCAGCCCCTGTTGGAATAGAAACCAGAAGAGTATACACCAGTGGTTCCCAACTTGGGGACTATGCCCCACAGGGCGGCAATTTGATTTTTAATGGGGGCAATTGGAACCTTGTTTAAACCAAGTTAATGGCCTTTTAGGCTTCCTCCGTGTGAGTAGGAGTCACTTTTTGAATAGTAAGAATTATATGTCACAGGGAGGGGGCATCAGGATTTTAGAGATGCTTAGGTGGGACATGGCCAAAAAAAGGTTGGGAACCACTGGTGTACACTATTGCATCAGTAACAGCATGTTACCAGAAAATATCAGGCACAAAGAAGAGAAGGGGGAAGAACTGAAATGCTATCCTTGACTTGACTTTCTCCAAGATATAAGGATGCATATAGAGTCCTAGAAATAAAGGTTAATCCTTAGGAATACTGGCTGCTAAGAAACTGCAAGGAAGAATAGAAGCTGGGGAAATAAGCTGAGTTGCTGTATCATTCTAAGTCATTCTTTGTTTTTTAAACTGTGATTTGTTCAATAAGACATTGTGGGTGGGTCCGCAGAGGTTTAGCCAAACATGTCAAACATACAGTATGCATGAGTGTGTTGCATAAGCCCAGGTGTATATCAGTTGACTACAATGGGAAAGAAATTACAAAGAAAGAAAGAGAATAAACATTCAAATAACTCTGAAAGAAAAGAATGAAACAGAAATTCATGTATCAGAAGGTGTGGGTGTGCAACATGGGCGTGATTTAGAAAGCAAAGACTTTTGAGAAGCAAATTGCTAGTTATTCTGCATGTAGAATCTGCGATACCCCTTCGTGGAAATGACTGCCAATTTGCTCTCTCTGTTCAGTGGATACTACCACATGGTTGTAACAAACATGATTCAAATTTTTTGAAAAACATTTCTCTGTGTATGTCAGGAAAATGTCACAATAATGTTTCTGTGTGTCTTAAAACATTCAGATTTGGGAAAAGTTTTATTCTCTTTTCTTTGAAATTGGGCTCCATTTGTTTTGTTTTTTAAAATATGGAAGTGTCAGTTGATAGCAGATTTTCTTTTCTGTCAGTGGTTACTAGCTTCATATTCATACTATGAATGGAAGAACCTGCTCTTGAATCAAGAACAACTATATTTCTCACAGCCCCAGCTGGTGGGAGTAGTTGACTCCCAATGAGTCTTGGAAACTCATTAGAATCAGACATGTTTAATATTTGGTTAGGAGTTCTCCACTGTCTTTAATTTATGTTTCTCATGACTGTGGAACTTTTTTCTTCTTTTGTGGATATACAGTATAGGAGAATATTGAGATGATCTGAGTTTTTAAGTATATCCTATTGCTGGCATTGCTAAACTAGAGTGAAATTTAACTAACACTCCATATCTTGTTTCCAGGAGCTCTGTACTAAAGGGGTATACACGCTACATCTCAAAAGCTCATTAGCAGAAGAAGCAACAAATGAGCTTATCAACATGTTGCTAGATCTGGATGCTCAGCATAAGGGAGATGCTGGTGAGAGTTTTCTGAGTGGAAGCAAAACTGAAGGAATTAATGAAGGTAAGAGCAAATATGCTACCATATGTAAACTAGCACTGTATTACTTGTTTATGCTCTTCATTAAAACATCTGTGGCTTGTAAGTTAGAATACAAATAAATGAAATAAGATAAATGAATGGAATAGTGTATTTCAACAACATAATCAGTTCTAGCACCTACACAGCTAATGCAAATTGAGCCAGTGAGAACACTTTCCCCCTTTTCTGTAAGCTATTTAAAGAATAAGAAGTGGATCAAAATTCTAGATAGAACACTCTGCAACTAAGACATTTTCCATGCTTATGCAAGAACATATTTACACTGGTAATGCTAGACACTTTTGGGGAGTGGAATATTTAGGTGATGTGAGAAACATCTGAATAGTAAAAGCAAAACTTCTCAAACAATAGTTTGTAAGTAAGGACATCTGATGTAATAAGCTTTTATAACTTTTCTATTTTAATTTTACTTAAGTAAATGTGAATTTTAATTAAGTAAATGTGAACCAAACCAATACATAGCACAAGAATCCTGGATTTTTGTGTAATGGCATGTGGAAAGGGCCTTGGGAAACAGGAGGAAGAGCTGCAACCTGGACAACCTTCATTCAAAAGGTATCTCAGGCCACCCACAGAAAAGGGGCATGGGAAATGTTTTAGAAGGGACCCTCCTTGATTTTCTGGGGAGTAAAAGTAAAGGAGAGAAGATGGCTTTCAGACTTGCAAAATTCTGTTACTGTAGCCCAGGGGTGTCAAACCCGTGGCCCATGGGCCAGATGTGTCATGTGCTGGCCACACCGACACCCAATTTATCGAAGGGGAAAAAGTTGTGATACATCACTTGACAATGCTGTGATGATGTGATTTTGACACCCCAATATAAAGATATTGTTAGTTCTCTGAGTTTGTTCTTGCCTGACCTGCCTTGAAAAATTTACAATATGCAGGTTTTGGTCACTAACTCATTCGTCAAGCTGCTGAAACAATAATCTAAACTGGACAGTTTAAAGTAAAGTACTGTTAGAAAACACATGCTAATACTGAAATGCTCACGTTATGTAGAAAAAGGAGAGGGATGCTAGATCCCCCTCCAAGGGCGTCTATGCTGACTATGTTATTATAAAGTGATGGAGATGATAGTAGACCCAACCAATTCTTATTCATATATTTTCTTTTGTCTATTAAAAACTCAGTGCTGATTGTTATCACATTACCCTAAAGCCATAAAGAAATATGGAATTGCATAAGGTTGCATATATCTATAAATAGTACTGATGATTCATTTATTGGTTGATCAGAATTTTGCTGATTTAATTCAGTTGTTGTTCCCAAATATAGAAGAAGAAGGGCCATTGGACATCTTAGCATCCTCACAGGCTGCTAGTCAGATTTCAGTAGGATTGTCTTCACCTTTAACCAAGAAAAAAAAGAAAGAAATGGAGATGCTTGAAGAAGAAGCTCAGGAACTGCTTTCCCATTTCAGTCATCGTAATGTTGATGCTCTTCTGAAAGTTATTCGTAATACTCTGGAGGCCATACGCAAGCAAATTCATGCCTCTTCTGTAATCAGTTTTTTAGGTAATTGCTTTTTTTCTTAACTTTTTTTCTACCAAAAACATACAGGTTGATTGTTATGAAGAAGCCATGTATATAACATGAAGAACACAGTTATGTTGTGAATGTGGTATGAAGGACTAAGGAGGGTGTCAAGGAAGGAGGATAGTGTGAAAGAAGCACATCTCTATAGCACTCCTCCTAATTAGTCTGTTTCTCCACATTGATTAAGTGGAGTCTTATCCACAAACTAGAATTAAGTAATCAGTAGAACAACAACTCAAGTTCTGAAATGCACATGTCACAACTCTGTGGCACTATTGTAATAATTTGCTGTGATGAAAATGGCAGTGCATTGCAACTCAAGTTTTGTGCTTCCCGAACATTGGTCTAACAATAATTTGAACATATCTTTGTTGACAGTTTAAAAAATACAAGAATATTCTAAAAATAGCTTGATGAAATGCAGTGAGATTTACTTCCTGAATATTATTCTTAAGATATATCTGCATTGAAAATAATATTACTCTTTAAGCAGAAATGACATGTTAAAGGCAAAATTATATTTGGGCTCATTGCTTAATGTGCTGTTGAAGCCTAGACGTTGTGATCAAACTTTTTTGTAATCTCAAAATATCCGGGACAGCATCTAAATGATATCATAGAAAAGTATTTTTGCCATATGCTCCACAACATCCCTACTCTGGGTGAGGCCAGTATGTTAGGCCAGTTTCACATGAAAGAACAGTCTTGAAGGACACCTGGGAGCTAAACCATGTAAGGAAATATAAATGAAAACCAATATCTTGAATTTTACTCGTGTGAATTTTATCCGTGTGAAGTCCATAGAGTTATATAGCAACAGTGGCTCTCATATGCTAAAGTGTAGGCTATTCCATTTTGCATCAAAGATAATCCCATGTAAAGCATCTTGCAATAATCTAGCCTAATGGTGATGAGGACATGATTCACCATTACCAGTAGTTTTGCTCTACATATGGTTGCTGCCTAGGCAGAGGCCTCCTTGGTCCTGACCTCCACTTGATAATCCAGCAGGAGCTCTAATTTCAGGAAAGGTCCCAAGTTGTACATTTGCTTGTCCAGATTTATAACCAAAGAAGTCTGAGCGCTAAATGATTCTGTACAAAATAATTATTATAGCAAACTTGTGCTGGTAAAAGCAAATGGAGAAACAAAGTTTGGGATAACTCCCCTTTTCTTACATTTTTCTGGAAAGCTGGTTGATTCTGCAGAGCAGCATGAAATAGACTTAGGAGGAATAAAATGTAGGCTAAATATTACTGTTTGCCTCCTTGTTTTGCCCCTCGTGGCTTCAATTCCAATGTTTCATGTGAACAGAAGATGCCCCAATGTGATTATTATTGATCTGAATTCTTCCCACTATATGGGACAAAATGCTGAAAGTTCAAAGCAATATAGCTTCTTTTTTTCTCCTAATGAAATATTTATGGCAGAAGGGAATCTGTGAGCAGTGCAGATGTATGCAATCTCCAAAGAATACATGTTTCATCAATAAATTGATGGTCTTTTCATGACTGTATGACCAACATGGTTCTCATAATGTATATTATTTGTGCCCCAAGTATCTTGTGCTTCATTGTGTTAAAGTTTTCAAGGAAGTTATCTTTTAAATTGAACACAATGAACCAAGCCGCCTTGGTTTTTCGAATAAAATCAGTTGGCCTTGTATTGTTTTTCCAGTGTATCTTAACTACAAACTGATAAATTATCTAACTGTTGGCTGTTTGGAAGATGTGGATTTTATTCTGTATCTGAATGGATTAATAAGGATTATGTTTCTCATTTCCATATAGATAGTGAGAATATCTCAAAGCAGAAACAAAATGCTGCGCCCATCTTTAAAGCTAGTGTTATCCTTTCTATTCCAAATTTTGCTATAATGCCAACCCTTGAAGAAATTCAGCAAACACTCAACAAAGCTGTGGATTGTATTGTAAGCACCATGAAAGGAGTTGGTCAGTGGAGTAAGGAGAGACTATCAAAAGTATGTGTTTATGTACTTCGAAGAGGTCTACTGATAAACAGTATGAAATTTGAGATATTGGAGTCTAAGGATTTTTTTTTCTCATTCTGCACAGAAAAAATTGTTAGAACGCAAAATGCTTGCTTTACAAAATGAGGGAGGCAGTGATTCTGAGACTGAAATGAAAGAGGCTGAAGTTGGAAACCAGGGTAATATAGTATTTATCTATGTCTCTTGACTTTCCTAAGATTTAAATACAAAGTATTTTAACTGCTATGTGGCATTTCATTGATGCAACAATTTATCATGAAACAATGCGGTGGCAATAACATACTTTAAGCACGTATATTTAGAATGTAGGAAAGATACTCTTGTCCCATTAGTAGTGTATGTGTGAATGTCAAAGTCAGAGCAGCCTAGATTAATGGATTGAGTTAGCCTCAGAATAAAAAGAAGAGGAAAAAGATTGATTGTCAAAATAAGAGGTAAGACAAGAGAACTGGCAACACAAAACCTTCTTTTAATGCATAAAAGGATCACTTAAAGTTAGCAGTGGATACACCAATTTACTAAACAAGTAATTTACTAGTTAAAAGGGAATATCCACCATTGCTTCTTGGAATTCCAAAGAGATAGACCAGTCTTCCATAATTCTTCCTGTAAATTCTAAATATGTTCCACTTTTTTTTCCTTTTTGCTACTTACTCCATGAAGTTCCTTATTAAGGTCTAAGAGGTCTAACATGCTAATCACTTGCAGAAACTCAATTCATTCTCACAAAAGCATTCTAGAGTTTTTATTTCGCTACTGCCAATCCACTGTACCAAATGACATTTTCACTGCACACCTTTTCGAAAGGACATACCGAAGCACAATTATAGATAAGGTGTCCAACCCAAGGCTGCAAAATTTCATGTGACCCACAGAATGGATGTAGCCTGCAGTAGCCTGCAGAGAACCTCCAGGAAGCCTTAGTCAGCGGAGAGAGACAAGGTCTAATATGAAGTGCCGAGTTAGCAATTCCAACAATCCTGTCAACTTCATCAGCAGTAATCAAACTTTTCCCAGTTTTAGATACCTACATGAGACCTGTCTCAAGGCCAGAGTTCAACTTGGAGCAGATCCAAACAAATATCAGATAGATGCTTGCTACTGCCCTGGAAGTCATTTAAAGCTTGACCTAGAGATTTCACTTTCAATTGTACCAATTATGAATCCAATTCAATTTTTATTGTGGCCCAGTGTACCTTTCAGAGCAGTGGTGGGTTGCTACCGGTTTGCCCCAGTTTGGGCGAACCAGTAGCAGCGGCAGTGGAAGGCTCTGCCCACCCGCCCAGACGATCTGTGCATGCGCAGAAGCTTCTGTGCATGCACAGACGGTGTGTGCATGTGAGTGAAGTGAGCATGTGTGCGAGCAAACCAGTAGCAAAGGTAAGCAAAACCTACCCCTGTTTCAGAGTATCACTCTTTTTTTGCCACAAAAAGACGAAGTACCATCTCAGCCCAAAGAAGCCACATATTCTTGATTGATCATAGAAAGAAAAATGTTCCAGTTTTGGCCCTCTGATGTAGAGTTCCTTGTTTTGTTTTTTGTCTAGATGCAGCTTCTGATACAGCCTCTATGATCTTGCCCTCTCCTATCCAGAAAAAGAACTACTACAAAGTCATTTCGGAGAACAAGGAAATAATTAAACTGGTGTCTGTGCTTAGTACAACTATCAGTTCCACCAAAAGGGTGAGCAAAAGCATATGAGTGAAAGTTGAAGTCCAGGAATTGTCCAAACAGTGAGAAATGATCCTGAAGCAGGAAACAAAGAAAGAGAATGAAGTGGTGGTGAACGGTGTACAGGGTGGCAGCAGAAACCGAGAGGAAAAACCAAAATATTTCAGCAGAACAAAATGAATTAGGAGGGCTACCAAAATAAAACAAAATGTTTGTTTTTACAAGCTATACAAAGTCCAAGTCAGCTTCTGGTAGCAGTGAGGCCCTGATGGGGGCATGTCATATTAGAAGTATTTAATGGACTGAAATAAAGGTCCACCTCCACCTCGTATATCTTGATCCCTTCCTTGCCATCTTTGTTAATCTTAAATCAGTTTTAATGTTAATATTTTAATGTTAATATTTTAATGTTCTTTTTTTAAATGTTTTATTGCTTTTACTTGGTTGTAAGCCAAGGCGACTCTAGGTGAGATGACTGGCATATACTGTGAACTTAATAAATATATACATGAATGAATGAATTAATTGTACTCCATGATTTCTCAGATATGAATGAAAGCCTTTAATGCCAAAGTTCATGGGTCATTACTGCATGAAGCAATATATATCAAAATTTAGCAGTGGAACTGTTTGTATACAATTGCCTTATATTGATTTTTATCAATGTTTCAGGAAGTTGTTTCAGCTTTGGAACGTTTCAAATGTTACCATCACATCTGGCAGAGAGAGAAGGAAGAAACCATTGAAAATTTCATCAAAGGAAGCCCTTTGCTGTCTGATTTTGAATCCCAAATCCTTTATTACCGAGACTTAGAATTAAAAATTAATTCAGAATCAGAATACATATGTGTGGGAACTGTTGCACTATATACTGGTATGGCGATTTAATGTTTAGTTATCAATAAATTTTATTTAATTTCATTCAGAATGCTTTTGTTTAATGTTAAGACTGAAGTTTCAAAATAAGGTTGGATAATCCGAAATATCAGAGCCTAAACCTATTCTTTGTTTTGCCATTGTAAGGCAAAAAACAAACAAACACAATCATCAAAAATTTAGATTAAAGGTTTGTGCTAGTTAACAAGAAAAGAAAAATTTCCAAACTCTTCCACTAACATTTTAAAGAAAAAGAGTATGCTAGCTTCTTTGAAGTATACAGTGTGTACAATCCTACTTTACATCATTCTCCAGACAGTGTAATTCTCCTCTTTCCAAAAATGTTAAATGCATTTACCTGCCACCAAAAAGTTTATCTAGAAGCCCCTTTAGATTCAAATGTATTTCTGCATAGCATATATAAAATAAACTTCTCTTTTGCTGCTTTTCCTGAGGTATATTAAAACTATTACTGTTTTATCTCTTGTCACCAAATGCATGGAAGAGGGGATAGTAGATTTAATATGGGCTGTATCAGTACAACAATTTGGTCCTAACTGAAGCTTCTCTATCACTTTCTATAGCGGATTTAAAGTTGGCCCTTACAACTGAAACCAAAGCTTGGATGACTGCATTTGGACGTCACTGTAATAAGAAATACAGGACAGAGATGGAAAACATCTTCACCTTTGTAGAGGAAATCAGCAAGAAACTGAACCGTCAGATTAAAGACCTGGATGACATAAGAATAGCCATGGCTGCCCTGAAAGAGATCCGAGAGCAACAAATCTCCATAGACTTCCAAGTGGGACCAATTGAGGTAACTGGGAAGGGAACCCAGGCCCATTGCTTGTCTTGCCATCTGGCACTGAACTCTGCCTTCTGCTAGTTTGATGAAAGAAGGCAAATTCCTTTCTTGCATAGGAAGGCAAGGCAAGGCAAGGCAAGGCAAGGCAAGGCAAGGCAAGGCAA
>WNWU01000057.1:1845243-1865898 GCA_012654045.1 Ptyas mucosa
CTTGTGGACTTCAACTCCCAGAATTCTGGGAGTTGAAGTCCACAAGTCTTAAAGCTGCCAAGTTTGAAGACCTCTGATTTAGTAACACAGTTTGTTAAGTGAATCTGGCTTCCCCATTGACTTTGCTGGCCAGAAGGTTGCAAAAGGGGATCACATGATCCCGGGACACACAGCAACTATCATAAATATGAACCAGCTGCCAAGCTTTTGAGTTTTGATCATGTGACTGTAGGGATGCTGCAACGGTCATAAGTGTGAAAAATGGTCATAAATCACCTTTTCAGTGCTGCTGTAACTTCAAATGGTCATTAAATGAACTGTTGTAAGTCAAGGACTACCTATACTAACCCAGCCCAGCCCTATTTTAAGTTTTAACGGGTTTGACAGATGTTGCTTCCTGCTCTAAGAAATAGCCAAATCTATCCTGATCACTACAAGTCTGAAAAAGCAACATCACTGCCTTGGCTCAGGATGAGAAACCAATCTTGCCATAGTAACCTACTGCTGTGGCACAGTGGAGGACTTGGGGCTGACATCTGCAGTATACACTGGTACATTTAATTGAGTGGAACTTCCCAGGCCTCCAGCTGCAAAACAAGTTCAATTCGTCATTGATATCTTTGCTGAACTCTTAACAGTATTATTTTGCAGTTACTGCCTTTGTGCTGCGTTTGCTCCAGGAATACATATGGGATTTCCATGCAATGCATGGATATTTGGGTCAAGCTTGCAATCCAAATAAATTTCAGCATTGCAACTCATCAGGAAGTCTTAGACTATTTTCTGGGACCAGTGTGTAGTTGTCCTAAATTCAGATTGTGAATTGACTATTTCTGAAAAAGTTAGCTGATTGGCTGATGGTCATCCTTAGGAAGCTATGTATTATGTTCATGGGTAGAAAAATATTTTATTTTGGGTTATAGCAAGTGGGTTTATCTGCCTGAATAATCATTCACCTTTTATTAAACTTTTTTGTACCTACAATACTGTATGTATTGAAGCAATTCATTTAACTTTGGCTTGGAAATTTCCAGGGCTATTGACTGGAAGATATTCTAATATTCTGGATTTAGGTTTTCATACTAACCTTCTGATTGGTTTTGGTAGGACATCTGTATCAGTGCAATGAAAGAGAGGGACATTGAACAAAAGCTCAAACAAGTGATTGCTGAATGGGACAATAAAACATTTACTTTTGCTAACTTTAAAACCCGTGGAGAACTTCTCTTGAGGGGAGACAGCACTTCTGAAATTATTGCAAGTATGGAGGACAGCTTGATGATTCTGGGTTCCCTAATGAGCAATAGGTAATATGTAATATATAGATATCGCTCTCTCTCTCTCTTTTTAAACATAGAGATTCATTTGCTCATTTTTGAATATATGCAATTATTGCAGATATAACTCACCATTCAAGGCTCAGATACAAAAATGGGTGCAATTTCTTTCTAACACAACTGATATTATTGAGAACTGGATGATGGTACAGAATTTATGGATATATTTAGAAGCTGTGTTTGTTGGTGGAGATATTGCCAAACAGCTTCCTAAGGTAAGAATCCTCCTTTTGTTCTGCAGATGAATCTGCAGATGTATTAAAAGGTAACTTATGCAGCTGTGACATCTGGATTCTGTTGAACTACATCTCTCAATAGCCCAAACTGGGATGACCAATACTGACACTGTTGGAAGCTATACTTTAAAGCAGGGATGCCCAATCCTGGTCTGTAGACCACTACTGGTCCATGGCCCTTTGACAACTGGGCTGCACAAGCAGTGGGTGAGTGTGGGAAGCTGCTTCATTTGTGCAAGCTGGCATGTGTGCACCTGTGAAACCATCCCCTCCCTTCCCCTCCACTGCTGCTGCTGGTCCACAGAGCCAGAAAGGTTGGGGATGCCTTGTTTTGACAGCCAGAGAGCCCCATCTTATAATAAGGCAATTAGATTAATAACTCAACAGACATCAGAACTGGTTTCTGAAAATGTGCTTAATGTAGCCAGAAGATCATGAGAAAACAAAGATTGCTGAAAGAAACTTATTAAATCTTCACATCAACAAAATGTGTATGGGGACTGAAGCGCCATTCTTATTTGTACTTTATTTGTACTTTAAACAGGAAGCCAAGCGTTTCTCTAATATTGACAAATCATGGGTAAAGATAATGACCCGAGCCCATGAAATACCAAATGTTGTCCAGTGCTGTGTTGGGGATGAAACCATGGGACAATTATTGCCTCATTTATTGGAGCAGCTGGAAATGTGCCAAAAGTCTCTCACAGGGTAAGTTCTACTTATTTAAAAACTTTTCACTAACATACAATCACTGTATTAATTAACAGGAAAAATAACACATGTTTCTTTTTAATATGCATTAGTTTAAAAATTATCTTAGTGGGCAAGAGCAGGGGTGAACTGTTAATATTATTTTGGAATTAAAAATTAATTTCAAAGGAATTAAATGGTCCTCATATATTCATGAGAGAGAATACAATATATGGCTATCTTAACATAGAGCACATAAGCATCTTTGTGAATATTTTGTTAATTCATATTTGAAAACATATTTGAAAGAGGAAATATGTAATCAGCTAATAAAATGTATTTTTCAAGGTTGGGGTCAAAAGGAATAAAACACATACTGTGTTTGATAATTATGTTTTAGGTTAATGCAACATGATGTGTATAAGTCTTCTGGGCTACACGTAATCCTGCTTTGTATGGCATTATTAAGTCACAGCATGGATAGGCTTGGTTTAAGATTTAATCTATATGTGATTTGTGGTTAGAAAAGGGAATTCAAGACAGTTGATTCATGCTACTTTGCCTTCACTGCTCCCAGCTCTGTATTAATTGGTTCAGGTAGAAGGAATATGTTGAAGACATCAAGAGAATGCTGGAAGATAAAAATCTTTTGTATCCTATTTCTGTGTTTTGTTTTTAATTTAGCATGAAAGATGGGAATAACACTAGCCCATGTGAATTTAATTAGGATTACTTTAGTTTAAATTTATCAGAGCTCCCGAAATTTATAAATATTGGGAAGCACATGATTTACTTGTGGGAATGGGGAGGAATATGACAGTTTTTCAATATTTGCATGTAATGTTAATCTATGATCCAAAAAAAGTCTGTGTTTTCCTTGCTGGACTTGATAGTCATGTGGTTGCTGGATTGGATACAGTTAAGACAAGGCAATTAATCACTACTTCGTCATACGTACTATTTATTCAAGCCATTGCTCTGCATATTTTTGGATTGCTTAATGTTTTAGTTTAAATGCATCTGAGTGAAGTGAGCTTCATTAGTTCATGCAATATATGAATTAACAGATGGCGGTGACATGATCAAACCATTTAAAAGATCAGCTGCAAGATGAGACTCTGATTCTATCATTAATGGGGTTTTCTCTAGAGAGCAGCTGAGGAGATCTGATCATTGAAAGATAATGACAAATATAGTTTTTAAAGTTTACACATGTGACCGTATTTCTCTTGGTTTTGTTTGGTTTCAGTTACCTGGAGAAAAAGAGGCTCTCATTTCCTCGCTTCTTCTTTGTGTCAGACCCTGCTCTCCTGGAGATCCTAGGCCAAGCTTCAGACTCTCACACTATACAGGCTCACTTGCTAAATGTTTTTGACAATATCAAAACTGTAAAATTCCACGATAAGGTTTGTGTGATTGTAATATTTTATGGTTTTGATTAACTACTAAGGGCATAATCAATGCTGGAGACATGCCAAGCTCTCTTGAACCCTGGTGTAACCTCCAAGTACCCAAGAACACATAGACTCCTCAGTAACCAGTGAAATTATTCATATAATTTATTTTTATTTTATTTTTTTAATTTTATTTTATTTCGTCAAGCATGTATTTTATGACAGCTACAAGTGTAAACATAATTATAAATACATGAAAATGATATGAATAAAAGAAAACATTAGGACAGGGACGGTAGGCACTCTGGTGAACTTATACATGCCCCTTACAGACCTCTTAGGAATGGGGTGAGGTCTATATAGACAATCTAAGGTTAAAGTTTTGGGGATTTGGGGAAGAAACCACATAGTCAGGAAGTGCACTCCAGGCATTGACAACTCTGTTACTAAAGTTGTATTTTCTGCAGTCTAGTTTGGATTGGTTTACCCTGAGTTTGTATCTATTGTGTGCTCTTGTATTGTTTTGGTTGAAGCTGAAGTATTCATTGGCTGGTAGGACATTGTAGCAGATGATTTTATGTACTATGCTTAGGTCAGACCGAAGACGGCAAAGTTCTAAGTTGTCTAAGCTCAATATTTCGAGTCTGGTGGCATAAAGTATTTTGTTGCGAGCAGAGGAGTGGAGGACTCTTCTTGTGAAATATCTCTGGACTCGTTTGATTGTATTAATGTCCGATATGCAGTGCGGGTTCCAGACAGATGCACACTTCTATTTTTCAACTCATGGCTGAGTTTAGGGTCTTACCCAGAGGTAGGCAATCCCATATGTTCATGGCTGAATTGCCCCAATTTGCAGAATATTACGCAGGCTGATTGGGACTGATGAGAATTATATCCTGATGTGCTTGGCTTCATCCATTCCCTGTTTTTTTTCCTCTTTGCTAACTGTTAGCTATTTTTGTTGACTAGATTCATGCAATGTAAAAACAGAGTACTATTATCCTATCTGCAGAGGAGCCATTGTCTAGTAATGCATGAAATCGCACATTTAATTTGTATTATTGTCAGGAAAAAGTTCTCAGGTCCTGAAAAGATATTTATCTGCCTCTTTGATGAGTGAATGTCAATCAGATTAATACATGACTTGAGGTATTAAATATCTGGCTTGGTATAGGATTTGCTGCAGGGCCCATGGGAGATCTGTGATAGAATTGTATGTGCTGTGTATATTTTATAGAATTAGTTGTTTTAAATATTAAATAAACAACAGGAAATGTGGAAGGGAAAATAAACCTTTTCCTTTTATTTTGTATCCCTAATTTAAATCTCCCTTCCCCAAAGTTGCTATTAGTTCCAACAAAGAGCACATACAAAATATTGGTAGTCTGCATATCAGATTTACAGTCTAAATTAAAAAAAAAACATGAAAAATGAACTGTTACCATGAAATGTTTATGTAGTATGTATGATTCACAGGTATATGACCGGATCCTTTCCATTTCTTCTCGGGAAGGTGAGACAATTGAATTAGAAAAGCCTGTTATGGCAGAAGGCAATGTAGAAGTTTGGCTCAATTTACTTTTAAAGGAGTCCCAATCCTCTTTGCACCTTGTGATTCGGCAAGCAGCTGCAAATATTCAAGAAGCAGATTTCCAATTAATTGAGTTTCTTAATACCTTCCCTGCCCAGGTGAATTTATCTCCTTTCTTCTCAGTAGGGAGGGTGTGATCTACATTTCCAGGGTTGGGATTGTTACAAATGTTAATACAGACAGAAATACCTTTACTATGAATTATTTCTAATAAGTACCACAGTTGGCATTTAGGAAATCTTATTAAATTTAGTAGAGCTTCAGAATGGGTAGATATGTAATTTGCTAATGTGGTTCATCTTTAGCTCTTAACTTGGGTTTGGCGTTCTTACGAAATAGCATTAGTTCCCTGTCTTGAAAAATGTGGGGTGCACTTTTGAAGATTTCCAATGTATCTAAAAGATGCCTATATTAAATAATGTATAAGCCTTCCACCACATGATATCAATAGTTTGCTCGTAATAATGTCAGCCTTTAAAAAACAAAGAAAAATAAATAAAAATGGAAATTAAGACCTGGGGAAACTAATGAAGAACAGAGGTAGTTCTGTTTCTTCCACATGATGAAAATATGTCTTTTATTGTTGAAGAGGGAGACTGTATGCACGGCAGAGAGAAGGGCAATCCTTGGGGTGCAGGCTAGTTTGAGGAGGAGAGTATTTGGTAAGGAGGGTCTTCTGCACCCCGTACCTGTTCCCCTCAATATGACTTGTAGGAACTGAGAGCAGATTTTGGGGTACTTCTAAATCTGGAGGAAGAAAGAGGATAGTGGGTGTTCTCCCTGAGATAGTTCGTTTGCTTTGCTCTTTGTTGCCTAGCTCTGCTGCTTCTGAGGAAATACTATTTGATTCCCAGTGCAAGTGGTCCATGAGCTGTTCTCATAAGGAAGCATTGGTGCAAAACCCTGCATCATTTTATACTCCACAATTCCTTTGATTAAATCAATTAAGCCTTGTGTAAATATTGGAGATACAGACACCTCTGTTCTCTCTTCTGATACATAAAATGGGCAGATTAGGAGTTTGAGATGGGAGATTATTCGACCTAGTTTCAGTTTTCACGAGTGTATAAAAACCGCATAGATAAAATTAATTTTAAAAAGTTCATAGATAAAATTAATTTTTAAAAGTGTAACGACTCAGTTATTAGTTAGCTGAATAAAAAAGGATTTGGGAAGGTTAACAGTTAACCCTCTAAAAATTAATGTAAATTATTTTTTAAGGTTGGCTTGCTGGGTATTCAAATGATCTGGACACGAGAAGCGGAAGAAGCTTTGACTAACGCAAAATACGACAAAAAAGTGATGCAGAAAACGAATCAGTTTTTTTTAGAACTCTTGAATACCCTGATAGACATGACTACCAAAGATCTGAGTTCTGTGGAACGCATTAAATATGAGACACTGATCACAATTCATGTGCACCAAAGAGACATATTTGATGATCTGGTAAAAATGAACCTTATTTAAATAACTACTAGTGAAAGGCTGAATTCTTCTGAATAAGATGTGTCTGTGATGTATAAATGTAATCAATGCAGTCAGTCATTTTGGACCCAATGTTACTGAGTTTATTAATGTTACAAAGCTTCTTTGACATTATAATTTAGTAGCCTTCTTGTTAGGCTTGACAACATTTACTAATAGAATCCCATTTTCCATTGTAAATAATAGTTTTAGGGATTTCCCTATGCAGTGAGCCCAGATTACTCTTCTTTTGATCAACTCACAGCCCATAGAAAAGGAGACACAATTTTCTGGCTAAGGGTTACTTCATAGATGGACCTCTAAAGGAAAGTGACTGGGACTAGAGGAAGATACTGGTTCATGTCTATTTTTTAAGTTAATTCACCTTTACCTTCCTAAATCCAGTTGTGTTACATTTGCTCTTAGTCATAAAGTAATATCTATTAATCAAATTTAATGCATTATAAATCAAGGTAATTACTTGATTATTCAGTTTTTTCAAGGCAGAAGAAAAAGAACAATAGTCAAATCCCATTTGAGAGTAGGGTCAGATATAGAGCTTGTATCATGTATTTACTGTATGTGCTGGGATTGTTTTATCAGTTTTGTGTACTCCCATTGCATTCTATGGTTACCACAAGGATGACCTAACTTTGCATTAGAAAATAGCTGTTTCCAAGTAATAAATAGAAGGCATGTCTGTATGGTTAATGCTTACCCTGATATTGAACTATGATAGTGCAATCCTTTATTTCTAGTGCCGCATGCATATAAAGAGCCCTACAGATTTTGAGTGGCTGAAACAATGCAGATTTTATTTCAAAGACGATGCAGATAAAATGATGGTGCATATCACAGATGTGGCCTTCATATATCAAAATGAATTTCTGGGCTGTACAGATCGTCTTGTCATCACACCTCTCACAGACAGGTGAGGCATGTATGAATATTTATAGGTTGAAAAAAAAAGATACAGTGACACTATGCAGTGTCATTTTCCAGTATTGGTTATGGAGAATGTCTCATGAATTTATAATGAAGATTCAGTGGGAGATAAATGAGCCTCAATTGACTCTGGACTTGTCAGGATTAGGAAATAAGAGCTACAAGAAATCTAAAATTAAAATTGATTGAGATATGTGATGTTAACAGAATCTTGTAGGTTTGATTGTGTTTTCCTCCACTCCTTTTTATACCTCAGTCAATCAAGAAGGAGCCAGCTTGAATCACTTTTTATTTTTGTAATGGTTTCTGAACATTCCTCTACCTCCATGGTTCTCTACAGGGATACATTTAGATTATGCATCATATTGAATTTTACATTGGGGGGGAAAATAGGGTGTGTTTTTTTTCTCCAAGGGCAACATACAGCATATTCATATCTCATTGTGTAATGTACCTCCCCAGCTCAAATGAAGGAAAATATAGCTGGATTTATAGAATACAGCATAAAAAAGGCTCTATCACAATTGGTTCTTAAGAAACAATGCTAAGAGAGGCCAACCAAACCATATTTAACATATTAGGCAACAGAATATAGCCTGTAACTCACTAAAATGGGCATTCAAACATCTAGTAAGAGAGGATACCATGAAATAGTTTTCTCTTTTGCACTACCTCTCCATATCTTATCTTGGCATTTTAGTACCTTTAAATCTTCTAAATGTCCATAAGAAGAACATATTCCTGATCCTTATTTCCTTGTAGGTGTTACATTACTTTGGCTCAAGCATTAGGGATGAGCATGGGAGGAGCACCAGCAGGTCCTGCAGGGACTGGCAAAACAGAAACAACAAAAGATATGGGAAGGTGCCTTGGAAAATACGTTGTAGTTTTCAATTGTTCTGACCAGATGGATTTTCGAGGTTTGGGAAGAATCTTCAAAGGTCAGGATATTCTTTATTATGAAAAGTGACGTTTTGTAAAAATCAGTATTGTCGCAGTAATGGATGAACAGCATGTGTCAACTTTTGGATATGAATGAAAATGAGAGTATGTTGATTCTAGCTGAAAATGCTGGGAAGCGATGGACCGAAAGTCTCACAATATTTTCTTTCCAAAGCACATGTATTCAAAACCAATGCTCCAAGATATGACAAGTAGGATATGCTTATTATCAAGTGTGTCTATTGTGCTTAATTGCATCCATTTCAGATTAATCATAGCTAATCATTTTATATAAGAGGTTCGCGCTAAGTAATAAAGCACAGGAATGAGTAAAAGCAAAGTTTAAAAAAATGCAAGGCTCTATAGCCGTAATGGCAAACCTATAGCAATCGTGCCACAGGTGGCATGCAGAGCCCTCTCTGTGGGCACCCCAGCCCCACCACGCATGAGCACGCGCCTCCTGCCAGTCAGTTGATCTTCGGGTCTCTCCATGCATGTGAAGAGGGTGGGGCACATGTTGGGGATGTGCACATGCATGTGCGGGGGTGCAGGGTGCATGCACGGGGGTGCAGGATGCTTTCCAGGTCTAAAATGGGGTGCAGGGTGATGCACACAGATGAACAGGGGATGCGTGGGGGACATGCACACATGCACAGGGGTAGGGCACATGCACGGGGGGGCGCTTGCATTGCATTTTGGGGGTTCGGGCACATGTGTGTATATTCCGAGTGCTTTAGGCACTCGGCACCAAAAAGGTTAACCATCACTGCTCTATAGAGAAAAGGGGGAAAAATATTATCTAGTTCAGCAGCTTGCCCAGAATGACAAGTCATTTGCTTCTTTCAGGCATCTTGATTTTAATCCTTTTATCTGATAGAAGTACCAACATTTCAAGCACATTTTAAATATCATAAATTCAGCTCTAGCCTTCTCTGAACTTGCTTTAACTTTTTTTAAAATTTACAAAACACTGTTATTTGATATCTATTTAAGCAAAATGAGTGCAGGGCTGACTCCTTTTAATAACAACCTTTCCTCTGATTTAAGGTCTTGCTCAGTCTGGATCTTGGGGCTGCTTTGATGAATTTAACCGCATTGATTTACCAGTGCTGTCTGTTGCTGCCCAGCAAATTGCAATTGTTTTAACCTGTAAGAAAGAGCGCAAAAAGAACTTCATTTTCACCGATGGTGATAATGTAGAAATGAATCCTGAATTTGGCCTTTTTTTGACAATGGTGAGTACTCCAAATACAGTGGTTTAGCAATGTCATATATGAAGTATGGGTCAAAGTTAAGACTTTTCTAGAACTTCCAGCTCTGACCTAAAATACAGGTAATCCTTAAGTTATGATAATTCACTTAACGACAGTTCAAAGTTATGACACCATCCCCAAAAATACTTACAAACCAGTCTCAAATTTACAAATGTTGCAGCACCACAGCAGTTGTTCACTCCTATGACCGACTGCCAAGACACTGCAACATGCCCTCTGCCTACTCCCCCACCCGGGTTCTAACAGTCACTGGGCCTGCTATGCTAGCCCACCGGCTCCTCCCCATCCTGTCACTGTTCGTTCACTTCAAAGATCGGCACAGCTCAGGGCTACATGGCAGAAAAGCGACCATCTTCTCAGATGCTGATGAAGCTGTTTTTGTTTGATCTTGTATTCTTACACACCCTTCCATTTCCTTTGCAAAAGCTTTTGATGCAGAAAACGGAGTCTGAAGGGTTAGGGTTCATATAATTATATAAGTCATGAGATCCAGTTTTCAAGCTGTGGGCACACTATCCAGAGAATGACATTTATTTTTGAAGCCATTTGAACCTTTCAGAGTTGGGTATTAGACATTCTTCAGTTGCTCTTGCAGGAGGAAATCCAGGAAAAATATATTTCTAGCTTTCTAGACAATACTTGTAAGTTTTGCTCAAAATATTAAGATTTTCAAATTGTTGCCATTTTTCTAACTTCATAAATCAAGAATGATTTTGTTTTAAGACTGAAGCCACAGCTCAGAGGACTTTTGGTCATCTGCTATATCTCTTTCCTTTCACTTTTCCAAGCATGGTAGACTTCTTCATAGGGTTAGGTCTACAAAAAATATGTCTGAAGTATAGCATGGTTATCTGAGAATGATCATTTGTATTGGAATTGGGGCTGGCAGGCTATTTTAGAATTCCCACCAAGGAAGACCATATTGAATGCCAGTTACAAATATATTTGTTAGCTTTGTATGTGAAGTAGAACCTGTAAAAGGAATTCTGAAAATTATGTCTGGAGTCTAATTCGTTTGATAATGCTATGTTTAAATCAGAACCCTGGGTATGCTGGTCGTCAAGAATTACCTGAAAACCTGAAAATCAACTTCCGCTCAGTGGCAATGATGGTTCCTGATCGCCAGATCATCATCCGTGTCAAATTGGCTAGTTGTGGCTTCATTGATAACATTGTGCTTGCAAGGAAGTTCTTCACTCTGTATAAACTCTGTGAAGAACAATTGTCTAAGCAGGTAGGAGAAATTATCTTTTATGAACAATTCTGTTCTGCAAATAGCCCAAACAACAAGTATGAAGTAGAATTTAAATGCTGTAGATGCCAGCAGCTATAACGATGAAGTTCTTAGGAATGATAATGTTACAGAATAACCTTAAGACTCACTGTTATTTTGGAGGGCAAGGAATAGCTCATCAATAGTGTATTTCTTTTTTTTAAAAAAATGGAATGTAGTAGTACATAGACACATAGCAATTTTAATGGTCTAAAATAACAAAAAACTAGGTAGTAATTCCTCAAAACATTCCTTTGAGATTTAAGTTTAAATATGACTTCTTTGCAAGGTGCATCAAAGCCAAAGGGAAAAAAGTGGGGGAAAGACAGTGTTTCCTTGAAAATATTTTTTCAAAGAACTACATTAATTTTAATATCATACCAAACAATATTTAATGAATGTTTTGTTAACTGAAAAAGGGCAAGAGCTATCCTGGCCTATGATTGATTATGTACATCAAATTAGTGTTGTCTCTTAGTGACCGCATTGATTTTCTCCAGAAAAATCTCTCTGCAATCTGGCCTCTTCAGGTTGCCCAACATTGCATCCATCACTGTTGTAATTAACTCCAGACACCTTACTACTGGTTGTCCTCATTCCTTCTAGTATTGGACTATGCCTTTGACAAACATATTGTGGCAAAATAAACAAAAATTATTTTTCTCTAGAAAACTAATTCTTTTTTTAAAAAAGGAATGCTTTATTTTTTACTTTTATATTTTTATTGAAGCATTGATGCATTTTATCAGCCTTTTAAAAAAAGAATGAGATACATATTTTCATTTACCCCTTTCTTTCTTTCTTTCTTTCTTTCTTTCTTTCTTTCTTTCTTTCTTTTTCTTTTTCTTCCTTCCTTCCTTCCTTCCTTCCTTCCTTCCTTCTTTTTGATAACATTTGCATCAGAAAGATAGAACTGATAATTTGGTTTTCCAAATAATTGATAAAACCAATTTGGTACGTGGAATGAGTTTTATGTTTTCTCTCAGTTTATTATCTTGAACCAAAGTCTCCAGAGGTTGTTAGTATTTCAGTATGATAGGCTATTGTGTACACTTTTTAAATCACTATATACAAGTAACCAAGAGAGGGTAATACTAGTCATTGAGAGTAATACTAGTCTCCTGTTTATTCAACAATTCTATTTCAATCAACAATCTTTATTTTAACAGTATTACAAATGCATACTGTATATCTCCACATTTGTTCTACATATTACTGTTGCTAGTTGTGGAAAATATATTTTGTTCTACTGCACATTTATATTATGTCATATTATGGGCAAGATAATTTACTGTTATTATTGGGAACTTTGAGCTGATTACAGTTCATTTTATCATTTTCAGTAGCAGGTCTTCAACTAAGTAATGTCCTTATTTCTAAGCCAATAGGTGTTGGAACCAAGAATGTCTGTTTGCATCCTTGCTTTAATTTTGGTCCTTTTATATCTAAACCTTTTGTCGTATTTGTAGGTCCATTATGACTTTGGTCTGAGAAATATATTGTCAGTACTACGGACCTTAGGTGCAGCCAAAAGATCAAACCCCAGTGACACTGAGTCCACTATTGTAATGCGTGTCTTGAGAGATATGAATCTTTCTAAATTGGTAAGCCTGAATTCAGATATTTGCTCTCTTGGTTTATTTGGATGTATTGCTTGGTTTTCATTCAAATATTGATTTGGTATGCTCTTTTGCCTTTTCTTAGGCTGGCTGCTGACCCAGCTATCTATATATTAAATTAGGTGTCAGAAATCTGTGAGCAAAACTAGAAGCTTATTTAAACCATTAGAGTGACAAGGGGAGAATAAGCAAGTATATTCAACCACAGATTTTTAAGCCTAGATCTCAAACTAAGCAGAGATGATGATTTATTAAATTTGTAAGCTGATCAATTCCCAGAGACTGGATGGACTAGAGAAGGATAGAAGTGCAGCCAAAGAGGAAAATGGGAGTCTTGGGTTGCCTCTTGTGATTGGGAAAAGAAATGGCAATGAAGGTACGAAAAAAGAAACTTCAGTAACCAAAGAACACTACAGTACACTACACACATGTATGTATGTATGTATGTATGTATGTATGTATGTATGTATGACTTATAGTGCTGTCCACATAGCATTATAAATACACAGAATTACAAACCTGAATTCTTTTTTAGGATCATCATGGGCCAGATGAATATGATACTTGTTTTTGAAATTACTGGCCAGATAATTTCAGGTGGTAAGTTGCTTCTGGCCATGAGCTATATAGGTTGCCAACCCCTGAATTAGAGCAGTGATGGTGAGCTTGATGGCTCTTGATACTCCCATTTTGGACAAACAATACAAAATCTGTAATATTAAACACTAATTTTGATAATGATGAATAAATATATCTTATAAGGTTCCGGAGAGTAGAGAAGGAGCTTTCTCTTTTTACCAAACTCCAGAGTAATAGGCATAACCAACAAAGCCTACTTGAGTTTGTGAGAGATGAAAGACAAGTGATACAAGGAAATAGGCTTATGTTGGTTTGAAAAAGCTGTGCTTTTCAAAAGTGATGTAGGACATACCATATTTCCCACAAAATAAGACCTTGTCTTATATTTTTTTGAACCCTGAAATAAGTGCTTGGCCTTATTGCCATGCACTCAAAAACCAAATTGGGCTTATTATCAGAGGATGTCTTATCTTGGGGGAAACAGGGTAAGGTTTGAGGAATCCACACCCAGAACCTTGACACCAAGGAAAAGGCTTTCATTATTAAATAACCCAACTATGGTATGCTCCATAGTTGGGTTCATTAAGATTCATTCCTGCATGCTCTGTCTCTGTCAATGGAATGGAATATACGAATGACCTTGGGGAAGGAGATGCTGCCTAGGAAACAAGAGACAAGAGAGGCAGGAGCCCCCAGTGGCTTAACAGTCAGAGGAAGAAACTTAGAAAAGATGTGCCCTAATGGATCAAGTAGTTAAAAGTGGAGGCAGGAACTTTGTGCCTTCAGACTTGCAAGATTCTGTTAATGTGTTCTGACAAGAAAATAGAATTACTTCATCTTGTCTTGTTTGCCTGGGAGGGCTGACAGTCATGTATGTTCACCCAAGATATTTCTAGTTTGCAAATCTATTTTCCTGCTGTATTTCACCATCGTTTTAATGGCCTGCCAAATCTATTGGCTTTGTGCTTATTTTTGTGCAAAAACAATACTGTGTACTGAACTTCCAAATGGGTGACCGAATGAATGAACAATTTTTCATATTTTGAGGGTTGAGTGGAGAAATCAGTTAGAATATTATGGGCTACAAATTTTCTTTTCAAGACAATTCCTTTGTCATTGTGCTGGGAATGTAACATACAGCAGATTACTGCCTATCTTCTGTTGCTCCAAACACTGATTTAAATCCTTGTTTTGATGGAGAGCTAGCATTTTCTCTGTTCCCCGGTTTTGTTGAAGTTCCTTCTTTTGGCATTATTTAGTGTTTTCTTCCTCTAACTTTCAATAAACCACCTTGTCTGTCAGGTGTTATTTTTCCTTCCTTTCCTTTCAAATAGTTTCTGAAACATAATTTTTCACACACAGCATACCTGCCTCAATGAAAGGCGATGGGTCTACACCAATTATCTTTCATTTTACATTCTTTCTGTAAACATTTTTTCAGATGTTATAATTTTTTCACCAACTTCTGGGCCCTTGTAAATTCTTATCATTTTCAGTTTGTTCTTTTTAATGATTCCTACCTCGATAAGGTTTCAGTTTTATTTGCTCTGTCCTTTCTCTGACCCAGATGTGTAAAATGTGCATTATTCTTACTAGCAATGCAGTAGAAATATATTTAGAGTAGTGAAATGTGATTTTTCTGTATTAATATAAAATTGTGAATTCAGTACTAGGTACTTGATTAAGTACAGAGGTGGGTTTCATCAGGTTCTGATGAGTTCTGGAAAACCGGTAGTAGAAATTTTGAGTAGTTTGGAGAACTGGTAAATACCACCTCTGACTGGCCCTGCCCCCATCTATTCTCTGCCTCCCGAGTCCCAGCTGATCAGGAGGAAATGGGAATTTTGCAGTAACCTTCCCCTGGAGTGGAGTGGGAATGGAGATTTTACAGTATCCTTCCCCTGCCACGCCCACCAAGCCACACCCACCAAGCCATGCCACACCCACCAAGCCACACCCACAGAACCAGTAGTAATTTTTTTTGAAACCCACCACTGATTAAATATTACATGATAGAAAGCACTAATTTTCCTATTACTTTTTATTGCCAGATAGATGAAGATGAACCCTTATTTTTGAGTTTGATAGAAGATCTTTTCCCAAGTATACAACTTGACAAGGCAGGTTATCCAGAGCTAGAAGCTGCCATCAGCAAACAGGTACCATTTATAAACATTTATATTCCGGTATTTTTTTTTTCTAAAAACATCTCATATTGGTAAATTTTTCCCCCTTAGCATAACATATTCTTAGCTACCTATCTTGTTTTGTGATCAAGACACGATTTGTAATTAAAGGCACAGTTCTACCTTGAATTCCATGAGCTAAGAGACAATTCAGTTTGGCAGAAATTCATAGGATAGCAGATATGTGCTAGTAGAACTGACTAGATGTAAAAATGTCCTGGCAGGAATATCTAAAATGAATTGGCTGTAGACAGCACAGGAAAGGAACCTTCTTTTACTATATGTTAAAATTAGGTCAAGTAATAGTAAAAGGTGTGATTTTACACCCAAGTTTTTTTCTCTCTGCTGGTATAAATGGAGACATGTTTTATTATTAACTGGTCAACGTATTAGTCCTATTGAACAAATTACATCACTTCAGCCCCAATGCCAACATATTCACCTAAACTTGTTCTCTCTGCATACCTCCTAATGCAGACATGTTCAAAGGGAAGATTTGGAAGGAGTTTCTATTCATGTGAACAGGAGCTTCTTCTTATTCTGATAAAGCAGTGTATCTCAACCTTGGCTAATTGAAAGTGAGTGGACTTCAACTCCCAGGATTCTCTACAATGGCTTGCATTGGCTGTGGAATTCTGGGAGTTGATGTCACAATGCCTGGAAATTGCCAAGTTGAGAAATCCTGTAATAAAGCATGGGTAAAGTCCAGGCAGGGATTCTATGTAAATAAAGTAATTAGTGCTGTAATTTTTGACAGGTTGAAGAGGCTGGCTTAATTAATCACCCACCTTGGAGACTGAAAGTTATCCAGCTTTTTGAAACTCAACGAGTGAGACATGGCATGATGGCTCTAGGTCCCAGTGGAGCAGGAAAAACAACATGCATCCACACACTGATGAAATCCATGACAGGTCTGGAAAACTGACCCGGGGATAAGTAAAAAAATCTGCTTTGCATTTTGATAAAATAAATTAGTAGTCAGAGGAAGCTTTTTAAGGGCTACATAGTAAAAAAAAAAGTATAGTTTTGCCCAAATGGTTATGTGATTATTTCGGAAAATATTAGCATTCTTTGTTTTTAGCCATTGTGATGTTCTTGAAATTGTTTGAGAAACCAGTTACACAGGGAACAGCAGAGTTTAAGCAGATCACTATTTCTAAGAAGTATAAACAGAGAATATATGTGTTGCTTGTTCACACATCACAATAAACTGCACCTTACGAAACCTGTCAATAGACATTTTTTTTACTTTTCTACAGTTTGTTTTAGATACACCACATTTTTCAATGACTTCTGTCTCCGAGGCCCTTGTAATGCTAGAATATTGCCACAAAACTAAATTGTCTAAATTATTGTTATGAGCCACAGACGGTGAGCATAGTTAGGCTCACAGAATTCTTTGTGTGATCCCTGACAATATTCTAACGAAAATATTTTTTAAAAGTCTGCAGGGGAAAAAGCTATACAACTTACTGCTTAGTGGTAGCGTGAGGTAAGCCTGACCATGAAGTGAGTTTCATTGCAAAGCTGTTTCATTAGCACAATGCCACAGAGGATAGAAAATTAGCAAGCATGGCTGTCTTCCATGAGTGGCTTTGCTACAGTATCTGTATTCTTGGTCTACTCAAATAAGCTGCATTTAAACTGGGTTCATATGTCTTGGTCATCCAGAGGTAGTTTCCGAAATCACTTGCACTTATTTTATATGCATTGAATTGCTAATTGACAGTTAGAAAGACAGGATTAAAGAATATTATTTGAGTAATAATTCCAAAGTTTTTTTTTTAAATGTAAAAGTACGGTCAAGGCATAGGAATATACAAAATGCAACACCCAAAGATAGCGCCATTTTCTCCAAGGATGCTTTTAGCCAACCATCCTGGGATGATTCGTAATTTTCTGGAAGTAAATCTGGAACAGTAAGTGGTTCATGGTGCACTGGAAATCTGATGCTGAAAGAGGAATATTATGAGTAATACTGGGTTTTGCACACCCTGAGTTCAGCAGTCAGCTGAGATTTCAAAGTGAGAAACACTTAATGAAAATTTGTTGGAAAAAAGAAAGGCCATTTGGCTGTTTAGGAAATGGCTGCTAAAGCAAAGGAAGATTTCTTTTCTCTCTTCCCTGAACCATCATGTATCAGAATAGATAGGCTTTTTATTTAATACTATTTTAGCAACAGTTTAAATCCTTTCCTCTTCAATTATTTGTTGAAACAGTTCCCCACCCCACCCCCGGCTTCTAACCCTCTCCTTCCTCTCTTAAAACTTACCAGCCATGGAGAGAAGTAGACCACTGATGTTAGAAAGCTTTGTATCTCCCATACGTTGTAGTGACTTCATTGCTGACATCAGTGCCAAGGGTTCAGCTAACAGGCTGGCCCCTGACCTTTGCACTTTCCGCCGCAAATTTAAAACTTGGTTATTCAAGTCCCCCGGCCTGGACTGATGGGTTTTATATGGGTTTTTTTAACTTTTATTTATTTTTATTATTTTTTTAAAAAAATTATTCTTATTTATATGCAGCCCTTCTCCAGAGACTCAGGGCGGCTTACAATGCGTTAAGCAATAGCCTTCATACCTTTGTATATTTTATACAAAGTCAGCTTATTGCCCCCACAAAACGGGTCCTCATTTTACCCACCTTAGAAAGGATGGAAGGCTGAGTCAACCTTGAGCCTGGTGAGATTCGAACTTACAGTAATTGCAGGCAACTGGATGTTAAATGCTGCCTTGTAGGAGGCATTAGCCTCCTACGCCACTCAGGCTCCTTTATCTGGTTTAATTAGGTATTTTAACTTTGTACTGTGGTTATTGTGGATTTTATTGTTGTGAGTCGCCGTGTGTCCATTGGAGATAGGGTGGCATATAAGTTAAATAAAATAAATAAATAAATAAATAACGGGTTTTTTGGCCAGTCAAATTTTTTTATTTTTGTTTTATTTTCAAAAACACAACAAAACAAAACATAAAAGCATTATCATTCCATACAATTATAGACAGTGTATCAGTCGGTGGCATTTTTGTGCTTCTCTTTTCTTCAATTTATCACTAAACACGCTAGCTTATTTCCAAAAGTTTCAACATCCATTTATATCATAATTATTTCCAATTCTTATTCTCTATCCATTGGTAAAATAAATCCCATATCAAATAATATTGTCTATCTTCCTGCTCTCTTATTTCAAATGTCAGTTTACTCATTTCAGCACATTCCATCATTTTCTTAATAATTTCTTCATCATTAGGTAAGTTTTCTCCTTTCCAATTTTTAGCAAATACAATTCTAGCTGCTGTCAACACTTTAGTAACAGTTTTGAGTGCTAGCTGAGCATCGGACTTCAAAGCCTGCAATCCTGTGCTAACTAAGTGAGATAATAGATTTTAAGGTATTTACTTGTAGAAGGGTTATGCAGTGTTTCAGATCAAAAGGGGTAAGGATACTTGGGAGCACATGCAGCACCTTTTGCTATCTTCTTAAACCAAATGTGTCTTTTCCTGAAATTGCATTGTAGCTCCAGGGAATGACCATCCAACCCCAGGAAATGACAAAACTGCTTTAATCAGTTGCCAACAGTTGCAGCAAGAATGGCCCACATGCTTCAGATGTATTATTACCTTCCAATCTAAAGAGCTAGCCAGTGTTAATTGGTAATAACTACCACCTAATGGGTCTTTGCTGCACAAAATCTGTAAATGTTAGATCTCAAGATATTTTTACAGAACCAATTTAATTGCAGTGAAATTTGCTAGAGGTAACATTATGGTGAGGAGGGGACAGCAAGTCTCCCTGCTTAAAATGAACAAAGAAGAGATTAACTGTGGTGAATGCCTACATGTGTACAATGCCTGAAGCAGTTTAATGCTTCTTTTAATAATGTTCAATACAAAAATGTATATGTTCATAAAAGGCATGCAAATGTGTGTAAATGTATATGCTTATTTAACATGCTTTGTTAACTTCAAGTTGCAAGTGCAAAACACAAATCATTCCTTATGTTGATCGCCCAATACAATTCTTGTACTTAAAAAACAAAGCTAAAACAGGTTTATCTTAGATATTATTGGACTAAAGTTCCCATAATGCATGACATTTATATTGATGAAAGCAAATGTAAATTGTAATCTAATATCACCTGGAAATCTAAGATTGAAGAAAAAAATTCAGCAAGTAGCAAGTTAAAATTTTGAGGATTCCTTTATTTTCAGTTTGAATTTCCCGCTTAATATGGCTGAAAATAAATGAACAATATTCAGTTAAGAGAAGGCTGCAATATACCATGAATAACTTTAACATTGCAACCCCACAGAATGGGGTTCAAATTCAAAGACTAAAATCCACCCATTGATATAATGCTATACTACTGTAGCAATGATTTCAAATGGATCTTCCCTTTGGCATGTACAGATTGTGGCCAACCCCACCGTGAAATGAGAATGAATCCAAAGGCCATCACTGCACCACAGATGTTTGGACGCCTTGATGTTGCAACCAATGACTGGACAGATGGAATATTCTCCACTCTTTGGAGGAAAACTTTGAGAGCCAAGAAGGGTACTATAATTGCTAGAGTTATATTTGATTATTGCTTTCACAGGAAAAAACATCCTAAAATCCAGTTATTCTCCTCATTCCTCTCATTTGTTATAATATTAATCGAGCCATCCTAGTCTGAAAGTTAAGGAGGCTCATGGGAGCATATTATGGAGGAGAAATTGCAATAGCAGACAGGGTTGAATTTGGAGCAAAGGTTACCATCTTCGGCTCCCTTGATGTTACTATAAATATAGTCATCTCATATAATTGGTAATGTCTGAGAATGCTGAAAATTGTACTTCAAAGCTATCAACAGACCACATAGTTGGGTTATTGCGAGGAGAATGACCTGCTGATCTGGAAAGTACACCTCTATTCCAGTCGGTTGCTGTATTTATCTGATTATTACAATAATGTGTTTTAGATACCTGAATTGCCAATAAATGTGCAGATGAGAAATAGAATTCTTAAATTCATGAATAACCCTCAAGTCTTTGTAGCAAGGCTAGGCAACATTTTCAGCCCCATAGACTATAAGCAACATGGAATGGAATGGAATGGAATGGAATGGAATGGAATGGAATGGAAT
>WNWU01000057.1:1865908-2037412 GCA_012654045.1 Ptyas mucosa
ATGGAATGGAATGGAATGGAATGGAATGGAATGGAATGGAATGGAATGGAATGGAATAGAATCTGGAAGGGACCTTGGAGGTCTTCTAGTCCACCCCCCTGCTTAAGCAGGAGATCCTATGCCATTTCAGATAGGTGGCTGTCCAGTCTGTTCTTAAAAACCTCCAGTGATAAAGCATCCACAACTTCTGAAGGCCAGCGTTCTATTGGTTAATTATCCTTACTTTTAGGAAGTCTCTCCTTAATTCCAGGTTCTTCTCTCCTTGATTAGTTTCCATCCATTGTTTCTTGTCTTGCCTTCTGGTGCGTTGGAAAATAAGTTGACCCCCTCTTCTTTGTGGCAGCCCCTCAAATACTGGAATACAGCTATCATGTCACCCCTAGTCACTTCTTTTAGTCTTAGTTTTAGTCTCCAGCCCTTAAATCATCTTAGTTGCTCTTCTCTGCATTCCATCCCCTCCCCCCAAGTTTAAACATCTTATTTTATTAGCATCCTTAGCCTGCTCACTATGTATGGATACTTTTTGTTCTCTCAGACTAGGAAAGAGAGTGCAAAAGAAGCAGTTCTTATCAAAATTGCTGAATGGCAGCTTTGACAGATGGGGAAAGAGAATAGGAGGATGACTTTTTATTGCTTAGGTGTCATCTGTCAAGGGCTTTACATGTAAAATAAAAATGTCAAGTATCTGGTAAGTAATGTTTCCCCAGCATATTACTTGCTTTGAGAAATCTATTACTACTAAATAGAATCTATTACTGTTAAATAGAATACTCTTTTTGTGCTTTTCAGAATTGCTGGAGAGAGCAAAGAAATGATTTAAATGAGGCTTTTCTGCATTTCACTTCTCCAAGTTTAAGTAGGAACTTGTCTAAGATCATCCACTGATCTTCAGAGTCACTTGAGAAGTTGACTATAAATATCACAGAGCAAATTAATCTATGTTGTTTCTGCTTTTTAATCGTATCCATACCTATTCTATGATAAGGAAAATGATTATGTCACAAAATGCTCTCTTTACAAGAAACGTTTTCCCCCCTTTGGGTATAGGGGAACACATCTGGATAGTACTCGATGGTCCTGTTGATGCCATTTGGATTGAAAATCTGAACTCAGTGCTTGATGATAACAAAACATTGACCCTGGCGAATGGAGATCGGATCCCTATGGCACCAAATTGTAAAATTGTTTTTGAGCCTCATAATATTGACAATGCTTCTCCTGCAACAGTGTCAAGGAATGGCATGGTATTTATGAGCTCATCTGTTCTCAACTGGAGCCCTGTTCTTGAGGTATATTTGCTTTCATGAGTTCAAACTGTTTGTATCATGGATCGCTTTCAGACTGTTAAAAATTAGGTTATGAATGCAATTATAGAAAAATCTGTAACATACTCTGAATATACATTTAGCTTTCTAATAAATTGGTGTATGTACTTCCACAGCCATTACTTTCAGTGGTTTAGCTACTAAATACCAATAATGTCAACTACTAACCATCTTAACATTAAACATTACAGCCATATGTTCAAAGTGAAGTCATTATCAACTCTGGTCCACGATTCTTCTATAGGAATATGATCACCATATCCATATTTTGGTGACCTCTATGGTGAATTACTGTAACATGCTATACAACTGATTATTCTTAATCAGTTAGGGATTCTAGTGTTTGCTGTATCTCCCAATTCAAAATACTGATGATCAATTTTGAAGTCTTAAAAGGTTGTGTTTCATATCTTCAGATTTTCAGTCTGGTGCCATTGTCTCTTCCTAGAAGGGCAAATGTACTAATGAGGTTAGATCAGGTTCCTGAGCTACTGGGAACTCATTTTATCTGTGGTCTGACATTCAACCCAGTTTAATTGTTGTGAAGAGCTTGACAGGATCATTTAGTCATTTTCTAAAGAGTTTGGGTGGCATGTAATATATTATCTCATGTTGACTTCCTCCCCACATCAGCTGTGTTTGGGAAGGGGCATCTTTCTGCTCCCTTATGACACAAACACATAACTCCGTTTCCTATATTTTACACATATTTCTGTTATGATACTATGTAAAGATCATCATATAATTGGAAGGCCTTTTGAAAAGGAGTAACATTCCCAACCTCAGTGTGCCTCTAATACTACCTTGCTTCACCTTTCATTGTATTCCTGCATATGGCTAATATGTAACCTCAGCTTTGCCTTCACCAAATTAGTCTGGGAAAGGTTATAAGATGAGAGGCAGGAATGTTCAGCAAGCCTGCCCACAGATTTCCAAACTTAAAAAGGAACTGAATATAGGGTTAGGGTTAGGGAATCTTACCCCATGGTTAATGAGCTATGTACCTAAGTTAGTGTTTACCAATGAGGCAAACACTAAAGCAGGGGTCTCCAAACTTGGCAACTTTAAGACTTGTGGACTTCAACTCCCAGAATTCTGGGAGTTGAAGTCCACAAGTCTTAAAGTTGCCAAGTTTGGAGATCCCTGCATTAAAGGATTTTAATCAGTGCCAAAATTGTAGAAGTTGTCATTAGTACACAGTATGCCCCACCGCCAGGAGATGAGACTGCAGCATTCAGAACAACAGGAGAACATGGCAATCTAATCAGCTAGCATGTGGAAGAAAGTCTTAGTACACATTTTTTTTTTCACCAGCAGATCTGGCTGTTGGGAACAGAAATAGTTGTATGTGGTAAAGGAGAGTATTGAATTATTGGGATGAGTAATATGATAAATGACTAAGCAGGAGGACATGAGAAGGGAGGAAAAGAACCTGATAGGGACAACTGCAAATCAATTTGGAAGGTCAGGACATTAAGAAAAGAGAAAAAAGGAGAGATGACTCTCATGGCAAATATGAGGGAGAGGAGACTGCTAAATGAGTGTAAAGATCAGGCTACCAAGCAGTAAATTTTTGTAAGGCACTGACAGACATCTAGAATTATGTTTCATCAATCTTAGCCAGCCAAGGGTTGGCGTCTCTGACAATTCCATAGGAATTGGTTTCCACCTCCCAAAATGAGGAAGAAATTGAAGATAAATTTGCTCTTATCCACAGTAGTAGTCTGATGGCTTCTGCAACAAAAATGAAGACTCCAGTAAAAGTTTATTACGTTGGAATTAGTTAAGCTGATAGGACAACAGTTGTCCATATGTTGGCTGCATTGTGACTAGATGACCGGCATGCACAATTTTTAATAAAGTTTTCAGCTGCCTCTAGGATTTCTTTGACTAGAAAAACAGAATACAAAATCAATAGAAATGAACTTAAGAACAATCATTCAGAAATACAGTTAGTACTTTAATGGAGTCAGAATTAGAGAAATATCTCTCTCATACTTTAGATTGACTTTGCGCCTACTACACAACTTTTTGCTCTTTCTCAAAATGTTGCTCAATTCATTCATTGACTGTGTTCCAACTTAGATTCACCATTGACATCTTTTAGTATTTGATGTTTTCATTAAATGTTTTCCAATATAAAAATGGCATCTGATACGCTAATCTTCCCCATCAGACTGTCACCTATCTGGGAAGCAGATAAGATAAAACATTTGCCTCAAGTATCAACAATTATTCTCTTGCCCAAACAAAATGTTTTAATGAGAAATGTAATTTTTTTCCTAGAAAATAAAAACAAGAGGATTGAAACTAAACTCTAGTTGCTCAATCTGGTAAATTTGGATAATAATTTCAAAAGTCTCAGGATGATTTGCTTTCAATTCTAACAGGGTTTTCTGAAGAGACGTTCTCCACAGGAAGCAGAGATTTTGCGTCAGTTGTACACAACGTCCTTTCCAGACCTTTATCGGTTTAGTATTCAGTCCTTGGAATACAAGATTGAGATGCTAGAAGCCTTTGTGATAATGCAGAGCATTAATATGCTTCAGGGCCTTATTCCCTGCAAGGTAATCATTTATGTGGTTCAGACAGATTGATGATGATGATGGTGATGATTGTCACAAGTTCTAATCAAAAGCATGGGAATCATGGAACTATCCGTAAGAAATCAGATCCAAGCAAGGTAGGTTTTTTTTTAATATACTTTTATTCTTTTCATTTATAATTTTTAATAAAGAGACTGTTTATCTTCCCAGGGAAGGGGGTTGCCCTCTGACAAGGCAGATGGATTGCTTAAATGCAATCTCTTCCTGAGCCGCTTTTCTTTTTCACTCAGTGCAAAGTGCCCATAGAGCAGAGTTTCCTAACCTTTCCTGCCTTGCGGATCAGCGGAGGGGTGAGGGTTTGGTTACACACAAGTGGCCGGCAAGTACGCACACGCACGTGGCTCCATTTGTGCAAGGGATGTGCACGTCCGCCAGCCGCTCAAGCAAATGGAGCGCGCATGCATGCTCTTGCCCGCTGCTTGCACAAGTGAGGATGTGTGTGCACTCAAATATGCTCGCCTGCTGTTTCTGTAGCCTGGTTGCAAACAGCTCACAGCCCACTAGTGAGCCGCGCCCAAAGGCTAGGGATCCCTGACATAGAGTGAAAAGTGCTAACTACAAGTTTACAAACTCAGCCCCGTGACTTAATTAAATCAAACTTGATTGCGTCACATGACATTGCATGACATATCATGACTTTTTTTGCCTTTGCGGAGCTGGGGTGGGTGTGGCCTATGTGTGATGCATCTAGCCCATGGGCTGCAAGTTTGACACCCCTGGATAGAACCTTCCAGCCAGCTCCCAGCTGGTGCCTGAAACTGACCAGAACTTAATCAGTTTTTCACACGGAAGGCTTTTATTGTGATAAATATGCTCATTGGTAGGAAAATGAATTTATTATTGTTGCATTTGCAGTTGCTATCCAATGCAGTGGCTAAAGTAGAGCTATCTGTAATTGATATTCTGTATCATGTTTGTTTTTGTAACCTGTTCTTATGCTGCCATGATTATTGCTTAAATCTTTTTTTTTTTTACTTTTCTACCAAATTTTACTTTTCAACCAATAGCCAAGACATTTTGTACCTGATTTTCTTTTAGCAATCTCTCTCTCTCTCTCTACACACATACACACACACTCACGAGATTTATATTTCCAATCGATTCCTTTTTATAGTGTTGTTTTTATTTTGCAGTCTTCAGTAGTTTTTCTTTACAAATTTCTACCAATAGATATTACTTACTGTGCATGTTAAAATCATTCAAGAAGTGTTTTTCTTCTTTCAGTGTTTGTTTTACTTGGAGCAAATCTCTCCCAGTGGCATAATAGAGTTTGTCAACATTACTTCTTGGGTGAAAAGCATGATTTATAGTCATTAATTTTCTTGTTTCCCTATGAAGAATGTCTAATTGAGCTTGTGCCTAATCAATTATACCTGTAATATATTGAATTATTGGAACAGTCCAAGTGTTTATGGCTTTAATTATGTTCCTACATTTAATTTTCTTCTCAAAAGTTCTTTGATTAATTTTCTATAATTAGAGTCAGTACTCTTTTTAAAGTGGCTCTTGTAATATGCCAAGTGTTACTATTAATACTTTGTATTTGCATCCTTCTTGTGGCACCATTTTTAAAAATAATTATTTGAAATCCACCAACTACAGGATGAAGGTGTGTTTATTGATCGCTATATAGACTGTAACAGATTTTTCTGGTATGGATTTGTGGATGGATGAGTTTTGATTTTCCAGTCTAGGGCTGAGAGTGACCCATCCAGAATTTGATACCTTAGGGAGAATCAATACATCATACTAGCTTTTAGACAGACAGCTAACTTAATATGTTTTAACAACATCATATTCATAGATAAAACTGGGGTGTACCATGGCAATGTATATTAAAAGCAATATGATGGATTACATGAAATAATATGTTTAGTTCATTCCCGGTATTGAATCAGTTATCCCATTACATTCAGCCTGTATGCATAACAAAACAAAGTTATAGTTATTGGCCAAATTTGGGATTATAAAAAGGGAGATGTCATTAGATTTAGAATAAATATAGGATCAGAATGTTTTCATTAACGATGGTATGGCAGCAAATTATTCTGTTCAGCATGAAATTATAGTGATGCAGGCATCTACAAAATCATAGTAAATTATCAGGTGAAATCTCCTTATCTTGCTAATACAGTGTTAATGCCTGATGGAATTCATGACACTTCATTCATCAATTATCTGCTCTCATCAGCCTAAAGCCTGTCATTGGACTCATGATTATGATGATTTATTGCTGCATTGCATTAGCACATAGTTCTATGAAAAAGTCTGAAATCTACATTTTTCTCCAGAATAATGAGCATATGCTCTTGTGGAATAGTTTCATGGACTGCGAGAGTAACTTAAGAATTACTTCATGCATAATTACATTGTTGGAATATCTTCAAGAACATTGATGTTGAAAGTAATTGTAAATTCATTTATGTCTATGACTTGGTATTTTTATTTCAAGACCATAACTTCAGCATCTCCTTATTAAAAAGAAAGTCCAAAGGTGAACATTTTGCTGAGCTAATAGTAGATAATTGCTTGCCTTTACATACTATTGTTCCAAATCCATACAATTGTCTCATATAATGAATCTTTTGTCTACATAAGGAGTTAATCATAGTTTGGTGATGGTGTTAGAAAAACAGTTCCCAAATTATGACAGTTTGTACTGTTTTGAGGCCCCTGAAATAATTGTGATCAATTATGACAGTGTGATTGATCAAAATATGTTGCAAAAATATTTTTTGACATCCTGCATTACATAAGACACAAAATATTTAAGTTGATTTTCAAAATCTCAGTAAAACACAAGAAAAGAATTTGATCAGCTTTGATCTTGCTGTTAATGGATTTATTTTATCCTTTCTTACCATGGTTGGCAGATAAAACTCTCTGAAATATAATAGCATTTATAATTTACAAAAATTAATGGTGTCCTCATTGCAAGAACAGCATAATATAGCAATTCCCAGTTGGAGCTTCTAGAAAAGGTGCCTTTAGACTGTAAGAGATACTGCGGTGGTGGTTCTCATGTTTGGTGCACCTCATCCTATTACTTCTTCTACCAAACAATTTCTTAGTTGTCGTCCATCAGAAATATTAAATTTTATGCATTCTTTTCTAGTGCCTGATCTTATGTGAAACTATAAATCATTAACCATTTGTCAGGGTTCCAGATGGATGCCCTAATTAAATCATGAGTCTCGAGCCAAGCTTCAAAAGAAATCTAGTTATTTATTAGGAGCTTCATGTCGCAACATTCCCAAGTGAAGCCAGATCTGGCCCTACGTAATTTATGCTCCAATTATTACCCTGTTTCCCCCCTCCCCCCATGGCGTGTCATTAATCACATTCCCAATGGAGCAATTTTGCAGGTTGTAGAAGTCACTCCCCTTTGGCTGCTGTAGGTAACCCTGGGATACAGTCTTGAGAGAGATTAGCATGGAATATGCATCTGTCTTTGGTTGCTGTGCCATTTCACTGGTTTCCAATCCCCCCTATGGCCCCCTGGCCTATGGCAACTCGAGAGCAGGCCAGGGATGCATTGCAAGTTGACACCATTAGGGCTCCTATAATCTCTTATTTTTTTCCAGCAATAGACCTTTTCTAGAAAGACGTTTGAGATTAAAGTAGTGGCAAAAAGGCATCATATTAATGTTTAAAATCCAAAGAAAGTTTCACTTTAAAGTTTTTATTTTTCAATTAAAGATTTGCCCATAAAATTGAATTTTAAAAGAAGAAAAAAAGCTAATAAAACTTCAAATTAGCCTTATCTTACATTGGCTGAATCGATTGATATAAATTATGCTATTAAGTTATAAAATATGAATAACATATTGCCTAACATAAGCAGATGTTATTAATGTATTTTTGAAGCTTCTGACATCTACTGTATGTTACATGTTGAATCCTGACTGCTGTATTCATATTAGGGTGTAGTGTAGCTCAGTCTTGTCTTCTCTTCACTGAGCATTGTCTGCTACTTAAACAAATATACCAACTGTCCAATCCTTGAAAAAGTATGTTTTCTAAACGTTTCTTAATTCAGAATAGTTCAGTGATTAAAATCATTGTGTTTCTTTACTTAGGACCAAGGTGTGGAAATCACTGCAGAATATCTGGAAAGATTGTACATATTCTCCCTGATGTGGAGTGTTGGGGCATTACTGGAATTGGAAGACCGTTGGAAGTTGGAGCACTGGCTTCGTAGTCATGAAACTATAAAACTTGATTTTCCTAATATCCCAGAAGGAAGTGAAGACACGATGTTCGACTACTATGTTACCAATGATGGTGTGTGAACTCTCAAAAAGTTGCTATGGTTTATTGTCAAAAAGGTCTAGATTATATAATGCAGCTAGATCACATCTCATAATTTGAGACCTTCCACTGCAGTTTATTCAATGATTTCAGTTCTTGAACCGAAGAAGTTTTAGCTTTTAAAATACCTACTGTATACTTCTATAACCTTCAGTTACTCCAAACCCTATAGAAGTTTATGAAGGGAGCAGCAGAGTTTATGTAATTGCTGTTCCTATCCTCTTCATAACCTTCTGCTTATAGAAGACACATGTGATGTCTAAAACTATGGTACAAGGAGAATGTCCACACATTTCAGCTCTCCAGCTGTCCAGTGTTAATAGTCCTCTGCACTGAGATGTGATGACTGTTGACTGAGATTGAGGGGAAGTTAATGTGATTGCCTCCCTCTTCCTCTCTACATATAAAGGTTACACATTCTACATAAGCCAATGTCAATCATTTTAAGTTCTATTTCATTTGCTCTGTGTTTTGCTAAGTTAGTTCTAAATTGGTGAGATACAAGGCATCTTTGACCTACTGTTGACTAAACTGCAAGGATATATTTCCTAGGGGCTTTTTAGTAAACTCAGTTTCTACAGCTGAACTTCACTGGCTTGGTAGAAAAAAATATCCAGAAATCCAGGATTCTGACAGTGGTGGCAGTAATAATGTCTCAGACAGTAATAAGAAAGAATGAATAGCCCTTCCCAGTCTCTGGGATGAATGCTTTGTCCTGCTTTTTCTGATTGGAACAAAGAAGAGTGGCCAGCAAACATATAAATAGAATTGCTGTTTTCTATGAATCATGAGAGGTGAGGCTATGGTTTGGGTGATAAGGACTGCTGTTTTGATTTGTTTTACATGAGAGAGAAAGAGAAAGCAATTATTTAAATACATGCTTAAGTGGCAAAAATGTGCTGCAACTGCAATCAGCTATGATAGGAAAGACCAGATTTAATAAGCAATGCTCATTAAATGTTGCCTTTTTTCATTTTTCACTTTGGCAGAGGAAACAAATGAATACATCGTGCAACATGTTCTACATGATATAAACAATCAGTTATTCCGAGTACCTTTTTCTAAACCTGAAATATGGGAACTCTGCCAACCTGTGCCATGCCTTTTCTTTGCCTCTGAATGGCTTTACGTTGGCTGTTTTTAAAAATTAACTAAATTGGCACTAGGTTTTTCTTCTATACTTATACTGATTTAAATGGGGAAAATGTTCAAAAGTTCTATCAAACTAATTCCTAAATGTCTTCTTACACGCTAATTAAATATAGACACAGTACATTAATTAAATAGCAGACATGTTGGAGAAAACTCTATTTATATTTTATACAATTATTTTCTTTTATTTTTTACTTAATACTTGGATAGGTTATTTGTTCCATAATTATGCATTTCAATCATTTTGCTAGGGTTTACTATGGACAAAGATGGTGCTTTAACTTGGTTGCATTTCCATTTTACTTTGAACAACTAATAAGACATAAAATTACAATAAGACCTTTACTTTAACTTAAAGTTCAGATAGATTGCTGTCTGAATTCTAGAAAAATAATTTCTAGAATTATTATTTTTTTCTGCCTAGGTAATTGGATGCACTGGAATACATGTGTTGAAGAATATGTGTATCCTACTAACAGTACTCCAGAATATGGCTCTATTTTGGTTCCAAATGTTGACAATGTCAGAACTGATTTCCTTATTCATACAATTGCAAAACAAGGCAAGGTAATATTCTCCTGTTCCATACTGAGATGTTAGCAGTGCTTTAATGAGACAGTGACTTCATTTTAAAATGCTTCTGGAATTGCTATTAGACTGTTAATTATGAACTGGGTAAGGATCAAATGTCTACAGCCCAAAAGAAATCTTTGAAGTTCACTAGCAGTTTGAATGTTCCCATCAGGGGTGGGTTCTACTTACCTTTACTACCGGTTCGCAACTTTTCTGAATTATCCTATTTGCCCTTTTGAAGTTCACTCTAATCCATCTTTTAACTTTTAGAATGCTTGCATTATTTGTTTTTTGTCTTTCATTTTTAAAGTTTTGCCTCTAGACTGTCCTGATGGTTTTGCTTCACTTCAAGATTAAAACAGTTCTACCAGTAAGAATCTGTAAATATTCTATCCTTCATTTTCTACATGAAGAAAGTAACGAATTGTTTGTTTATTAAACTCACAAAACCTATTTTTGTGTTACAATATTAATATTGTTGGTAGAACTAATTTTATTTTGGTTATGGATGCACCATACTGCAAAGAATGATCTATTTCTTCATTATTTGAAACAGTTTGGAGATCTGAGCCTTTATCACTACCTTTGACTCTCATATCCCTACAATCATTTGAATTCTCTTTTCATCTTCAGGCTGTTCTGCTAATTGGTGAACAAGGGACTGCTAAGACTGTCATCATCAAAGGATACATGTCAAAATATAATCCTGAAAATCACATGGCTAAGAGCCTTAACTTTTCATCAGCAACCACTCCTTTCATGTTTCAGGTGAAACTTAGCATATATTTTTTTTTCTTTCCTACAGAAACAGAGGTAGCTTTGTAACTCATTGAAAATATACCAGAATAAAAATTAATCAAAAATATTTGAATAAATAGTAGAGATTCAAATGTTCACAGTTTGCTATTTCCGGTGGTTCTTTTGACTTTGATAATAAATTGGACATTTTTTGGAGAAACCATTCCTTTCTTATTCATATGTTAAATTTCATCAAATTTCTATATTTTGAGCCTTGCACATGGTTTTCATTTTCTCAGGTAATTTATAGCTTTATTGTCACATTTAAGAAAATAAAATCTCGTTCACCTCCTTAAATCATTTGTGCAATAAATAATAAAGTGCATTATGTAAAAGATATTCAAAATAGATAGAAGTCTTTCCGAAATCATACATTGGCCAAATCCATAGTACAAGAGTTCCAAAAATTATACTTTTATTTATACTTTTATCTCCAAAAGTACACGTGCAATCCAATTATATGTACCGATAGTGCTCGAGTTATGACCCCAAAATTTCTGTTGTTAGCTGAGGCATTTGTTTAATTGAGTTTTGCCCCATTTTATGACCTTACTTGCCACAGTTGTTAAGTGAATCACTGCAGTTGATAAGCTAGTAACTTGGTTATTAATGGTTGTTAAGTGAATCCGGCTTCCTCATTGATTTTGCTTGTCAAAAGGTTGCAATAGATGATCACATGACCTTGGGATACAGCAACATATGAAACAGTTGCCAAGCATCTGAATTTTGATCACATGATCATCGGGATGCTACAAAGGCCGTAGGTTGAAAAATGGTCATAAGTCACTTTTTTCAGTGCTGTTGTAACTTTGAAAGGTCACTAAATGAACTAGTAAGTTGAGGGTTATCCGTGTGTCCATTGTAAAATGAATTGAATTGAGTTGGAATAGATATCTCCCAAATAATTTTGGGATTGCAGCCTTAGAGTACAGTTCTATATTTTAATTCCACTAATTCTGCCTTAGATATGTTGACTGAACATTCAGGCAGTCTTATAGTAGACGAAGGTAACACTATCATGCCTGGAATGGAACAGCATAGACCTTTGCAAGATGTTTCTCGTATTGATTTAAATAGGATGATTTGTTTTCGAAGTAAATATCTTGACACTAATAACCACTCTGTCAAAGTCACCAGAAGAGGGCAGTATGTAGTATAAGTTAGTATCCCTTGATATTTGTGTGCCACTTGAGAATCATTTATATCTACAACTTTTACTGGCAGAAGAGATTTTGTGTTGTGTCGTCTTTTCTTCTTTCAGAACAGGTATTGGCAAAATTCCTTTCTCCTCATTCCCCTCACTTTTGGAATATGGGATTGTTCTGTTCAATCCTTTGAAGCAGGGATGACTTTTAATATCTGAACTGACCAGGAATATTTTATTTTTTTTATTGAAGTCTCAATATTTACTGACTTAAGCATTTTTAATTGTATATTACATTTCTTCGTATAGTTTCTTGAAGTTCTTTAGCTCTAAGCAAACAATTTGCAGAACACACAACCTTTCCTTTAGTGATTATGAAAAGATGCTTACAGTAAGTTATTTTATAACTTACTTGTGTTTCTTGCAGCGCACAATAGAAAGCTATGTGGACAAGCGCATGGGCACAACATATGGTCCTCCCGCAGGAAAGAAAATGACAGTTTTCATAGATGATGTGAATATGCCTGTAATCAATGAATGGGGAGATCAGGTCAGATACTTGCATCAATTCTTTACTTCGTTCAATGAAACATTTTGACTTTGAGAAGTACCGTAGTTAAGATCAAGATTACCATTTTGCTCAGATTTTTTAATATTGGAGTACGATTAAATAATGCATGAGTTCCTTATATGTCAGCGGAGAATAATTTCTGATTTTATTCTGAATGACAAACATCTCAGATTAATTTGGGTAGTTTGCTAAGGCTTAAGAGGAATCACAAAGTTTCTCACTGGGACTTGTGTTTCTACCTTTATGATAATAGAATACTACTCATGGGCTTTTATAGGCACAGTTATTCAGTACATCTACACCTATCCTTCGCTTACAGGAATAATAATTTCAGAATTTTCAGAAAGATTCATGCTTGACCTAACTTCTTACGCCTGCAGCTTTTTATAACTAACCAGTACAGCCTCTATCTAACCAATAATGGAGAGCATAAATAGATACCCAGCCAGTACCCTGCTCTAATCCTATCCTTTCTTCATTTTGAAGTTTTGTGTGGCAATTTGAAATGAAAAAAAAAACATGTGAGGGTAAGTATCAAGATCGCCTTTCTGCTCAATCTTAGAAGATTAATGTGAAACTATTGTGGCACTACAGCAATTTACCAGCTACAGAGATGGAGACAGCCAAAAAATATTTGATGAGGCAGGAGTCATGCCACTGAAAAATTGCATCCCTCAAATCCTCAGTGTTATAGCAGGATCATTGACTGTGTTGCCTAATGGGAGCAATAATAGATATTTATGAAGATGTAGAGCCATCCAGGAATGGTACAAGTTGGATGTGCGCTGCATTAAACAGAACTCCTTTTTAAACCCAAATGGATAGCGTCTGGTCAAAATAGATTGTATTTTGTAATCGGTGAAAATCAAATAGAAAAAAAGTGTTTTATAACCTAACTTCCTTGATTCATCTAATATATTTCATCTCAGGAAAAGTTTTTGACTATTCCAAACTGGGTCCTAAGGTGATCTTTAGGATGGTAATAAAAAACACGTTATTCCATGGGGCCTTTAGTGGTTGAAGGCCTTTTTCTATATGCAAGCTAAAGAATGGTGGGATTATTATTTAGTTATATGATTTATTTTATTTTATTTATTTATTTGTCAAGCATATATAAGATAGCAGGTAAAAGTATAAACATAATTTGAATACATGAAAAGAGTAGGAGTAAAAAGGAATATTAGGACAAGGACGGTAGGCACGCTGGTGCACTTATGCACGCCCCTTACAGACCTCTTAGGAATGGGGTGAGGTCAACAGTAGACAGTTTAAGGTTAAAGTTTTGGGGGTTTGGGGAAGAAACTATAGAATCAGGTAGTGTATTCCAGGCACTGACCACTCTGTTACTGAAGTTATATTTTCTGCAATCGAGTTTGGAGTGGTTTACCTTGAGTTTGTATCTATTATTTGCTCATGTATTGTTGTGGTTGAAGCTGAAGTAGTCATTGACTGGTAGGACATTGTGGCAGATAATTTTATGTACTACACTTAAGTCAGACTGAAGTCAGGATAGTACTAAGTTGTCTAAGCACAAAATTTGAAGTCTGGTGGCATAAGGTATTTTATTGCGGGTAGAGGAATGGAGGACTCTTCTTGTAAAATATTTTGTTTTGGATTTAATAATTAATCAATTATATTTACTGTAGTTTACAATGAGTGCTTTAACTAACTGTATAGTTGTAAGTCATTGGGAGTGTGAATAGATTAGGCAGCATACAAATCCAAAGGCTGACTGACTGACTGGTTTCAGCAGTAGATAGGTTGGTCATAAACCAGGAAATCCACTTATGATTGTGCATGCTCTTAATACTGCATATCAAGTTTTACACTTTGTCTAGCATAGTGTTTCTTAAAATATGGTCCTAGGATCCCTGGGGATCCCCCAAAAACTTCTCAGGAGTCTGTAAAATTAAAATTATTTTCCAGCCTACGCTGAAAAACAATGCAATATTAAAATCACAACCAATCATGAGAAGTGGTAGTGGCAGCAAGTAGATCAACCCTTCCAAGACCGAGTGGCTGTGGTTCCCGGTGTCCTGGTATAGTCAGCTGTTCCATCGCTGACTATTGAGGGCAAGATCTTGGCCCCCTCAGAGAGGGCTCACAACTTGGGTGTTCTCCTGGATGCATGGCTGTCCTTGGAAGATCATATGACAGCCATGGCCAGGGAAGCTTTTTATCAGGTTCGCCTGATACGCCAGTTGCGTCTCTTTCTGGACCGGGATGCCCTGCGCACGGTCACTCATGCCCTCGTCCCATTCTGTCTGGACTACTGCAACAGTCTCTACATGGGGCTCCCCTTGAAGAGCACTTGGCGGCTCCAACTGGTCCAGAATGTGGCCGCATGGGTGATTATGGGGGCGACATGGCGCACCCATGTCACACCTCTCCTGTGCAAGCTGGACTGGCTCCCGGTAGTCTTCTGGGTGCGATTCAAGGTGTTGGTTACTACCTTTAAAGCGCTCCATGGTTTAGGACCAGGGTATATATGAGATCGCCTTCTGCCACCGATAGCCTTCCACTGGCCAATACGCTCCCACAGAGAGGGGCTCCTCAGGGTGCCATCGGCCAAACAATGCCGACTGGCGACACCCAGGGGGAGAGCCTTCTCTGCGGGGGCACCAGGCCTCTGGAATGAGCTGCCCCTAGAGGTGCGTATCATCCCCGACCTGTGTACCTTTTGCCGCGCCCTGAAGACTCTTTTATTCCGACAAGCCGGGCTGGCCTAATATGAATTTTAAATTGGGGTTTTGTTAGTTTTTAATTTTGTGGGCCAAATTTTTATATATTCATTTTTAAATTGTTTTTAAATTTTGTGAGTTTATATGTGTTTTAATATGGCTGTACACTGCCCTGAGTCCTTCGGGAGAAGGGCGGTATAGAAGTTAAATAAAATCTAAATCTGAATCTAATCAATTTTAATTTTTAATTTGGTAAAAAATTATAAATCCATACAAACATATGCTCTTTTGCAGTCCTTCATAATTTTTACAAGTGGAAAGGGGAGAGTTATGTGAAATGAAAATGGCTTTGTGAAAGCAGAGCTAATGACTGTGGCAAAGACCAAGGAATTAGTGACTAGACCTGTTCCATGGAACCTCTTGAGGTTCCATGGAACCTCTTCATCTCTTTATTGTTGTCTTCTGGTTTGGTACATTCTGTTGCTGGCATTCTTGAGAACCAGATGTTCTTGCTTCCAATTTCTGGTCAGAACCTTTCGAATCAGGATTAGAAATGATAAGAGCTGCATCTGTTATATCCCTGCTGGAATTGGGGTATGGTTCCATAAGCTTGTCCTTCTTCCAAAGAATGGAAGGCATAAAGATATGCCCAGCTGGGTCCCTACACAAAGATAAAAAAAACTCATTGGGAAAATTATAGGATTATCATTTAGAAAGGTTATGGTGGAAAGAAGAGATAGTAAAATTCATTCCATTGTTTTATGCATATAATCTGTATAAACATAGATGTCTGGAAAATAGTTGATTGGGTGTTTTTAATTCTAAAACCTTTCTTGCAGGTCACTAATGAGATTGTTAGGCAACTGATGGAACAAAATGGGTTTTATAATTTGGAGAAACCTGGAGAGTTCACCAACATTGTGGATATCCAGTTTTTGGCTGCCATGATACACCCTGGTGGTGGACGAAATGACATTCCTCAGAGATTGAAGAGACAGTTTTCTGTGTTTAATTGCACCTTGCCTTCTAACCCATCCATTGACAAGATTTTTGGTAAAACAGGGTGGTTTTTAGTCTTGTTGGTCATTAGGTAGCACTTAGTGTTTGTTTTTCTTTGAAAAGCTAAGAGAAATGAAAAATTTGAGGGGAGATGTAAATAATACCTTCCACTGTGTGAGCGGACGCCTTAAAATTGCAGCATTAGTATTAAATTGCTAATGTCTGTCATTATTTTCAAAACAGTCCCAAAACAAAAGAGAGGGAGAAAAAAAATCACAAAACCACAGAAACATAACTATAAAAAGTGTGAACAGAAAAAGTTAGCTCCGTTATACTAAAGGAATGAGTTTACACGGGAGATCAGTGATTTGGGAAATGTATATTAAAATAGATTTCCTTGGACATTCGGTTTTTAACAATATACGTTGGTGGAGTTTGCATAAGGAAATTCAGTGGTTGGTTTTTTTTTATCCCTCTATACGTTATGCCTATCCTTAGTATTGGCATGTGTATTATGTTCTTCAGGCATTTTTAAACAAGGGCATTCATTTGCTAGGTATCACAATATGATATTTTAACTAATTAATATTTTAATTAATTAAATTTACTTAAAGTGTTTCTACGCTGTTCTCAGTTAACAAATCTTAATGTGATTGGATGACGTTGTTCAGTGGTATAGGTAAGACGTGGAAGTGGATGGATTTCTTAGATTATCTAACTTGAATTGTCCAGGTGTGATTGGCACAGGTCATTATTGTAGCCAAAGAGGCTTTTTGGAAGAAGTGAGAGCAACAGTTGCTAAGCTGGTCCCATTGACCCGGCGGTTGTGGCAAATGACCAAGATCAAAATGCTGCCAACTCCAGCCAAATTCCATTATGTGTTCAATCTCCGGGACCTTTCCAGGATCTGGCAAGGAATGCTTAATACTATTTCAGAAGTAATTAATGATTCCGATGTAAGTAATGTATATGTCTTTTTCATATATTAAATTCACATTTTTTAATATTGGATGTATTTTTATATTAAATTATAAACGTTATACTGTTAAGAGATACAGAAACAGAATTATAGACAGCCCCATAAGTAGTAAATACTATTATACTTTAATTGCAAACACTAAGTCTAAATGAATTAATGCAGATAGATACACCACCACGTCACTAGAATGCACTTGACACCAAAAAGGTTAACCTTTTACTTACGGAATTGAAACCAAATGAAGAGGAGATGAGTTATGAAAAAGCAGTTGACAAAAAGGTTACTGTAAATATTATACTGTAAATATTATTCTCCAGGAAGGAAACAGTGCAAACTAGTATCAGAGGCTGATTTAATATCATACTTATTTAGTCCTTTTATTAATGTATGATGTTTTTAGTTCATAGACTAAATTACATTTTTAAAAAGCCACAATCTCTTTATTTTATTTTGGGGCATTTTGGGGCAACATTTAGAAATAATTCGCTTTTTCCTGCTTCTAAAATGATTGTTGTTGTTGTTTGACTTCTACCTTAGTCTGGGTTTTTCTAACAATTTCTCATCCAAGTAGTAATTGTCGTTAGCTCAGGACTACCTGTAGAAAGCTTTTACACATAGAAAGTATGCCAAGCATTATTTAGGGAAGTTATTTTCTTATTTTAGACTAGAGAGGCACAGAGCAAAAGCAATTGTACTGCATTTAGTGGCAGAGAGGAGCTTGAGCAAAGGTCTGCTTTTAGATATTCACACAGGTGTTTGTGGTAGTTCACCACAGCAGGGAAGAGCAACAAAACAAAATTGAAATGTAAGGGAGCACGCTGTCAACATGTTTTTTTTTTTTTTTTGCAAAAGGCAATCTGTAAATGATTTCTGAAAGGAAAAGAAAGGCGAATGTGTTGAATTTTTGTACCACTAAGATCATGTTTCCTCTTCTCATCTGTTTACATCAACTCTGGACTTAACCCCAGTTAATGGATTCATACAGTACATTGAATTGTAAACTAATTAAGTGAGCTGGGTTTGCACAATTCACTAAGCTGCAAGACTAAGCTTAATATCCTTCATAAAGACACTTGCTAGATCATTAGTGAGCCGTGGGTATCATTTCTGACTTAATTCTGAATTGCCCTTGCTCAACCTCAAAGCAGGTAGTTAGGATATATCACATAAACATACTTTTTTTAAGGGGGAAACAAATGGAAACCAATTAAAAAGAAATTGTGGAGTCCCTTGTCTTCTTTTCCTTCCCCAGTTCTTAGCTGAAAAAAATATACAAATACACAGGGAAATACAAACAGATGGTTAGATGCAAGATTTGTGCCTATATCATATATATATTTAAAACATTTTTAAATGTCTAGTTTACTGTTCTAAAAAATGTAGCTGAGGTTGTTTCCCATATTTAATAATGAATGAATATGGGCAGCATTCTTTCAGTAACAAAATAATCTCATGCAGCATCCTCTTCAAAATAAATATGTATGAGAAGCATCTATTTTGAATGTTGCAAATTCCAACATGATGAAGAAGCTACACACAGTTATTTTTCTCTTCTCTCTCTGAACAGGTGCTCATTAAGCTATGGAAGCATGAATGTAAGCGTGTTATCGCTGATCGCTTCACAACTCCAGAAGATGTGGAGTGGTTTGATCTGGCACTAGCAAAGCTAATTGAAGGAGAACTTGGTAGTGATAAGGCAGCATTAGTAGCACTCAACAAGGAAGCTTTCTTTGTTGATTTCTTAAGAGACGCACCTGAAGCAACAGGTAAACTTAATCTAAAATGAAAAAATATGTGCCTGATATTAGCACCATACAAGGAAGTAATAGATTTGGGCTTGGAAATGCAGAACAATTATACTTTCAAAACCTCATAGCTGTTTATAAAGTTTAATTAAGGAGGTGGTGGAGGAGAAAAAATTGTTTGCAGGAGAGGTTGCAGCTTTGGGAGGAAGTCTATCCTTTCTTCCATGCTGAAACCAAATGTTTTGTAATCTCCATGCCTAGCATCTAGGCCCTAAAATTGTCTTAGGTAATGTCTATAGAATCTATTTTCATTTCATTTGATCCCACAAAACAGGGACAAGCTTAGGAGTTCTTCAAGACTGGTTCACATAAGACTGGATAAACCAATACTTTCTCAGTAGAGGAGGTCCCCGTTAGCTCCCAGTTAGTATGAAGGAATTATATACAATTTGTCAGAAATCCTCCAAAGTTATTTACTGATATGATAAGCACCACTCCATAAAGATCTACTTAATTATACCAATTTCCTCAGTAGCTTTAAAGTGTGAATATTAGAAGAAGCATTTGCCCAGAGACATTCTGGATGATTGTTATGCTTGGCAGTTGAGGTGAGTAGAAGGGACAGAAGAAGTAAAAGCAGGTTGATTTGCATGAGTTGCTGACAATATGAGCTTTGAACTAAATCTGTCTTCAGTCTATTTTATATTCCGGTTGCAGAAGGAAAGATATCACCACCACTTAATTCAGAATGTATAATTCCAAGGATGCTAACTTTGAATAGATTTCCAGTGTATTCAGTCTTGTGATTAGACTATGCTTGGAATTTTAGTCCTTGTACGTGATGTTTTAAAATGGCTTTCATTAAATATAAAGGAAGTTCTAGGAGAACATGTATGGATTCTCACTGATATGTCATGAGAAAGATCTGTGATATAGTATCTTCCACACCATTTGATAAATCTGTATCTTCAAGAAATAAGTAGGAAGGCTATAAACAATCCTTTATAAGAAATGAGTTATATATTTTCTTTAAATGGAAACACATTTTATTTCATACTAGGTCTGAAGGAAAAGTTTCTCAAAGGTAAGCTAGAGGCTTCTGATCTTGTCAGATTTGCCTCATTTCTTCTAAGAGTTTGAGTTCTGCACTTAGGAGTTCATCTTTAATTTCATAGATGTCAATGTACCAAGCACGGCTAGTTGTAGACAAGATAATGATTTTTTTTTTTTGCTTTAATACATAGTCTAATGGGGAATAATTTCTTAGATATATAGCATGCTCCTCAATAGTTGAGCCAGCAATCTGATAAAGCTGAAACTAAGCATTGTGATGTTGTTGAGAAAATATAAATATTCCAGCCTTATAAACAATATAGGAAGACTATATTCTCAACATAGGATAAAATAGTTGGTAAAGCCAGGTGACATAATACATAAAAAAAAAATCCCCAAAGACTTGAAATGTCCTACAACTGGCATTTTTAAAAAACCTTTCCTTTGTCAGAGAAAGCACTGCATAATTTTATTGAAGGTGCTTTAATGCTTGATTCAGCTTTTGAGATGAGTTTCCTTTGAGCAATTAACTGTAGTATTAGCATTTTGTTTTGCATGGTTAAAAAACTATTTTAGTGCAAATTATCTTTTATTTAAATTAATTTTGGTTGACGTAGTATGCAAATATGGCATTTTAAAAAATGGCTGAGTGTCACCTTGGGGATGACCTTCTCTGAACTTGCAAATATGCTTTGAAACCTTTTTTCTTACACTAGTATTCATAATATTGCTAAGCATTACTTCAATGTACAGGAGCTTTTTCCACAAATCAAGATGTATTGACATTTTCTTGTAAAGAGGGGACATTAATTGGCCAAGTCTTCACTTTAGGAGGGAGTTATAAGAACATGACCTGAATGCATGGAAATAATTGTTGTATGTAAAGTCTTGCTTTCTATGTTTGCTTTTTTTAATGGCCCGCTTTTATAGACAGAGTGGTTACAATATACAACACAAAATGTGTGGCTTCCAGTTTCTCCATAGGTGCTGCAGGTATTTCTCCATTCCTAGCAAGTCATCTATACCAGGGATCCCCAACCTTAGGGCCGCAACCCACTACTAGGCCTTGGCCGATTTGGAGCCGGCATGTGCGTGCAGCTCCACTTGTGCGAGCAGTGGGCGTATGCATGCAGCTCCATTTGTGCAAGCGGCAGGTACGTGTGTCTGCCACTCGTGCAAATGAAGCTGCACAGACATGTGCTTGCTCACCAATCACGCATATCCATTCCCTCTCCCTCCCCTCCCTGCCAGTCTGCAAACCCAGAAATGTTGGGGATCGCTGATCTACATATCTTGTTGTCTCTGTTCTAGCTTTTCCAACTGCATTATGTACTCCAGCTTTAGTTTATCTGTTCTCTTCATATTTAGTCTCTTATCATTTCTTCTCAGTGATTTCCAAACTCTAAGCTGAGAAGTAATACCATGCCATGAAAAAAATTGTATTACAAAAGAGTTGTGATTAATTTGAACTCTGGAACATATATTTTGGCATTTAAGATTTCGGCATATGATATTAAATTATACTTTCTTCTAGAGAAAGCAGCCAACTGGGACAAATTGGAGAGAATGCAAGGAAGAAATAGTTTGGTTAATTTGTTTGTGCACTGCTATGTATAATTGGATTGGAAGAAGTATGTGGATACCTTCAGTGATTGGATGTGGGGGAATTTTTTCAGGAAGCATTATAAACTTGTATAACTGATTAATACAAGTCCTCAAAATGTTTCAGAATTGAAATAAACAAAGTTCCATTCCAATTTCAAAACAGTCATTCTCTCCAATATTACTGAAAAAAGTCTAGACTTTTTATTTTTTTAAAAAATGCTCATTTCAAGGCTGGACCAGACTAGGAGGTTCTGGGCTCGAAACATTTTAAATGTGAAAAATTTGGCATGCCTGTATTAATTAAGAGCCACATTTCCTTGTTAAACGGCACAAACACAATTTTTCAATGTATTAGTTTAACGCCCTGAAAAAGAGGAAAAAAATTGCCGCATCCACTTGGGTCAGCAAAGTATATAGGAGCTCATCAGCCACATCACTGCACAAACAGCCAAAATGACAGCTTTTAAAATTTCTATTTCTTCTCACTAATTAGGTAGGCCATTATGATGGAAGTCTGCTAAGTCCCACTCTTCTGCACTGCTTCTCATTGTTGTCACCTATTGCATTTGTAGTCATTCACACATTTTAATGCCCTTCTTCGTTTTTCAGGAGCAAGTAGATGGTAAAGTTAGAAGACACACAGGAATGATACACAAATTCATACTAATTGGAAGTGTTATTTTCTTATAGGAGAAGAACCGGAGGAAGTAGAAGCTGACATGCCCAAAATATATGAACCCATTGAATCTTTTGGGACTCTGAAGGACCGTTTGAACATGTTTTTGCAAATATATAATGAGAGTATCCGTGGGGCAGGAATGGATTTGGTGTTTTTTACTGATGCTATGATTCACTTAATAAAGGTATCAATCAGTAGTGGGTTTAAAAACCTGTCGCTACCAGTTTGCTCATGGGTGCGCTCGTGCATGCATGCAACACTTATGCGCATGCACAGAAGCATCCAGGGGGGTGGGCAGAGCCTCCCGCCATGGCGGCTACCGCCCAATCTGGGCGAACCTGTAGCAACCCACCACTGGTATCAATGGACATGACAATTGCTTTAGTTAAGTTTTGGTGATTTCAGATGCCCGACTTGAACCTTCGATAATCCATTAGTTTCATGGGCACAAATTCTAACAATATTCAGATGTAATTAGTGAAACTTTCTTGAAGGAAGACTTACCCATGTGTATTCTAAAAAGTTCCAGAAAATACTGCTTTCATGATCAGAGTGTTGACACTAGAGAACTAAATGACAAATCTTTCAAAGTATAAAAAACTGAATTGATGTAAAGATGAACATCTATAATTTTTTTTTACAAGAAAAGGAAACAAAAGGCTTTTATCCCCATTCCTCCAATAAAGATCTATCTTGCAAAATGATTGTAAGTTCATTTTTGTTTAAAAAACTCTCCATCCTGCACCCAGTCACCTACAGAAGTGAGCAAGGCTGATTCTGGATACTGTCCTAGACTTTGTACAAGTGCTAAACATGAGAGTTTATAGATTGCTCTTATTAATGTTGATACCCCGAGACTGCCACTTTTTTTTTTAAAAAAAGAGGCATATTTAGAGAATAACAGTATTGTGGGTATAACTATATATAAGTGACATCAGTGAGAAATAGATTCATGCATTTGTGCCAAATACTAACTGTACTAAGGATGGGGATGAAGGGTAACCAGGACCAGCCCTACTGTCAAGCATATGATGGCTATGTTGGTGGCAGATTATAGGGGGCAAGAACAGTCACGACTGTCTCTAATTCACCTGTCATTCCTGTAGGACTCTGCTTCATTCAGCAGTCTTGCTCCAGTCTCTGTGAGGCAAGCTTTATTTTTCTTTTAAAGATAGTCAGATTGAGGTAGTCAGGAGAGAGATTTTTCAGCGAAGCAGAAATAAATCATAGTTTCAGCAACCAATAGATTGTGATATTGCTTTAGTAATGCTTTAGCTTACCTCTGCCACTATATTTAATCAGACTTTTTATGTTGAGAGTACAGCATGCTCAATGTGTAGGGCCTCTTAAGGTGACTATGACATTTTGAAGAGATCAGTGCCTGAGTCCTCAGAGTTTGAGTATATTAATGCAACCCCCATAGAACAGAAGACACTAGCCTTATGCACTTTTCTGAGAAAGAAAATTCTATGCAAATAAGAACTCAAAATAGATTTCCAAACCCAAATAAACTTCCTTGTCAGAAAAATTGTTTGAATTAAAACAGCAATTGGTATCTGCATTGTTGCATTGACTCATTATATAAGTAGTGACAGTTCTTTGGTGTTAGTGGCCTGAACCAGAGGTGGAAGAGCAGGTTCTGACCAATTATGGAGAACTGGTAGCGGAAATTTTGAGTAGTTCAGAGAACTGGTAAATACCACCTCTGACTGGCCCCGCCCCCATCTATTCTCTGCCTCTTGAGTCCCAGCTGATCAGGAGAAAATGGAGATTTTGCAGCAACCTTCCCCTGGAGTGGGGAGAGAATGAAGATTTTACAGTATCCTTCCCCTGGAGTGGGGTGGGAATGGAGATTTTACAGTATCCTTCTCCTGCCACACCCACCAAGCCACACCCACAGAACCGGTAGTAAAAATATTTGAATCCCACCACTGGCTTGAACAGTTATCCCAGGTGGGCTCTGGGGAAAGATTCCCATTAGCAATTAATCAGTCCAGCTTATACACTATTCCAGGTACTTGATCATGTTATTTTAAGCTAGACTCTCTATGTTGGATGTGATAGAAGATGCTGGCCATCACAGTATGGATTCAAATGCTAATCTACAGACTTCTGTTAATAAATAGGAGAAGCACCACTTTATCCTTGATACTAGAAAGCAAATTGTCTGTGGCCAAAGCTGGAGGTTCTATTGTTGGAAAGAATTTATGGAATGATCAATGCAAAGACTGGGGTCGCCATTGTGCTACCAATATTAAAGATGTGGTGCAATGCAGGAATTTATCAAGTATCTGCTTAATATTGTGTTATTCTAAGTATACAACCAACAAAATGGTGCTGTGCTTTGTAGATCTCGCGTGTGATCCGCACTCCCCGAGGAAATGCCCTACTTGTTGGAGTTGGAGGGTCTGGAAAGCAAATCTTGACAAAACTGGCATCATTCATTGCAGGCTATGATATGTTCCAGATCACATTAACAAGGTAACCTGTTGAATAAAACACAGTATCAAAATGGATGCTCATTTTATAAAAGAAATCAAATAATTAACATGTAAAACATATTATTGTGCTAGTTCCAATGTTAAGAAGTGCAGGATTACATAATCATTAGCCTGCTATTTGAACTATTTTGTCTCCCTGATTTGGTTGAATGAAAACTCTCTCAAATTCTATAATTGGTTATAGGAGGAATATTACAGTCAATACTACAGGAAAATAATAACCATTTGTAGTAAAGAAAAGACAATGGAAATTTTTCACCCTTATCTAGAACACAAAAGATAACATTCAAAGCGGGTTTTTTTTTTAAAAATGAAGCAACATAAAAAATTAATTTTCTCTACATCCTGGAAAAAGAAAGAATACATAGACATTTATATAGGATTACTTATCTGACAATATAATAATGCAAACCATAGCTCTGAATTTAGGAGAACAAACAAATACACACATACACTCTACCTACCTACCTATCTATCTATCTACCTACCTACCTACCTACCTACCATCTATCTATGAAAATGTCTGCCTTTTTATAAAAAAATATTCCATTTAAAAGAAATAAATTTAGTATTTGAGTAAGTGATAGGGCTTTTACGTATGGAAACAGTTTGGTTTGGTTTATTAATTATGTTTACATTCTGTATTATTGAAATATTATACAATTTAGAACACTGAAACAAAATGAAGGATAAAACGGTAGACTAATCGAGAAATAAATTTAAATAGTGGAGAGCATTAAAATGCATAGATATAACCATGTAGATATACTACATATTTCTAAAAGCAACAACCATGAAAACAGACACTGAGCAGAAAGGCAAAAAAAAAATATTCTCATTTTAAGGCACCTTGTTTCAATCCAAATTATTTGTAGGCTAGGAAGCTTGGAATGTTTGTGGCAATTTTATTTTTTCATTTTTCTAGATCCTACAATGCATCTAATTTGATGGAAGACTTGAAACATCTGTATAAGACTGCTGGACAGCAAGGAAAAGGAATCAGTTTCATTTTTACAGATAATGAAATAAAAGATGAAGCTTTCCTGGAGTATATGAACAATGTGCTATCATCAGGAGAAGTAGGATTTTCATCTTTCCTGTTGGCATTGAGTTAGCCCTGAGTTTTCAGAAACAGAGAGCTTGGCTGATAAAGCTGTAGTGACAGACTGATTCTGTAAAGTTCTATGCTTGAGTTCACTGCTGATGAAAAAACTTACCCACCGAATACTGATTTTTGAATAAATATAGAACAGATCAAGCTCTTAGTCTTTAGTTAATTTACTACTGAGGTACAATAAATCAGTAAAGATAGACTTGGAGAAAATATTTAGTAGAATCACACAGATTGAGAATATTTTATTTTTAGGGCAAAAACACAGAGATTGCCACTTTCCAAATATTATTGATAATCATCTCCCAGAGCCTTAGCTAGCAAGACAGATTAGGGGTTGTAATTCAGTAACATCTGGATGGCCACAGGTTTTAAGAATAAAAGGGAAGAGAAAGGAAAATTAAATGTGAATATTTTATTGGCATAGCCTACTTTCCCCCATAAACTAGCATTCAAAGTAGCTAACAATAAAATAGCAATGAATGGATTATAATTAAAATGCTTTCATTATCAATTATAAAGTCATGAAATACTCTAGCAATGAGCTCTTTAACTTCAACGTTTCAAACAAATACAGTCAACTTTTGGTAATATATGAATGAATTATTCATATAAAAAAGATAAAGGTTCCCCTCGCACATATGTGCTAGTCATTCCTGACTCTAGGGGGCAGTGCTCATCACCGTTTCAGAGCCAAAGAGTCAGCGCTGTCCGAATACGTCTCTGGTCATGTGGCCAGCATGACTAAACACCAAAGATGCACGGAATGCTGTTACCTTCCCACCAAAGGTGGTCCCTATTTTTCTACTTGCAATTTTTGCGTGCTTTCGAACTGCTAGGTTGGCAGAAGCTGGGACAAGTAACGGGAGCTCACCCCATTATGCAGCACTAGAAATTCAAACCACTGAACTGTCGACCTTTCGATCGACAAGCTCAGTGTCTTAGCCACTGAGCCAACGCGTCCCCCAATTATTCATATAAAGGTAGCTAAATGCCTTTAAAAAAAATTAATAGCTGACTGTATGTGGGGTACAATAAAACTGTTCTTCCTATTTAGGTTTCCAACTTGTTTGCTCGTGATGAAATTGATGAAATCATTGGGGATCTCATTCCAGTTATGAAGAGGGAACATCCACGACGTCCTCCCACCAATGAGAACGTATATGATTACTTCATGACTAGAGTTCGCCAGAACCTGCATGTGGTTCTTTGTTTTTCACCAGTGGGTGAAAAATTCCGAAACAGAGCTTTGAAATTCCCTGCACTCATTTCTGGTTGCACTATAGACTGGTTTAGCCGCTGGCCCAAAGACGCCCTAGTTGCAGGTTTGACATGTTTGACTATTGGAAAAGTTTATAACATTGTCAGTAATTTTAACATGGTGAAAATCTCTTCTCCAGTATGTCATTTACTGTAGGGTCCGTTTTTTTTTTTTACTCTGAATAGAATAGAAAAGTTGTTGAATTCAAAACTGTATCAAAAACTATTTTGAGTGTTGCTTTGATGCATATTTATTGATTATATCTTCCTCTCCCATTCTAGAGAAAAAAATAAAGTTAGAATATTATCTTCAAAATTTAAATGTATTATCTTTACATTCTGGCAAGACTTTGAAAAGTTTTGGATAAATTCGAGTAGCCTTAGAATAAGGCTATGCAAGCCATGTTGTGTTGACGGCATTTCAGTTTTGATAATAGAGACTTTTCTGTTTCCACATGCGAAGTGTTAGTGATTGAGAAAACATACTGCAGTGAAACGTCTTTCTTTGAAACAGATGATTTGATGTGAGAAATGCAAATGGCAAAATTAAACGAGGCCCATTTACTTATTCCTAAAGCAAGGAGATTCTTAATTCCATCAAGACAAGAATATTAGCTTTGCTCCCAATAATTACAGGAGGAGGATTACCGATCAGTAAAAAGAAATAAGCTGATTTCACTCCTGAGATGATAAGCAGAGATCCTGTGATGTACAAATGAGAAAGGGCAGGAATAATAATGTCAAATCTCCTGCATCAAAAAGAATATGTCAAGACTGCAATTACTTTGGCAATTAAAACCATTCAGCCCCCTTTGCCTATAATTTACATGCCTTGAAAGTCATATGGTTAGCAATGGTTTAATGTTATTGCTTATATCAATATATTAGAGCGTTTGAGGTCATGGGTCTAATTTTGAGACCATCAAGGGTATCTGCAGTAAGAGGCATGTCAAAAAATCAAGATGCTCATGTAGTTGAAGCCTGCTTCTTTTGATGCACTGTGTACAGACAAAATATGTAAAAAATGGACAGGCTTCAGTCATGAGGTTATAAGTACCATGTTGACTCCCTGCCCACTGGAATTCCTCTGAATATCACCTAGATCGTACTAATCTGTCAAGTGTGCATGTCAGAAAGTTGAATTTGCTTCTTTCAAGGAAGAAGAGAAGTCCATGACAATGAATGAGATGGAGGGGTGGAGAAGAATAATAAGAAATAGGTCAGAAGTCATCCTAAATTTCTTCTGCCAGAGAATGAAGTAGTGTTTATACTGATAGGCATTAAATCTCATTTTAGTATCGGAGCATTTCTTGTCGTCATATGAAATTGATTGCACTGAAGATATCAAAAAACAGATGGTACAGTGTATGGGCTCCTTCCAAGATGGAGTTGCTGAAAAATGCGTTGACTATTTTCAAAGATATCGTCGATCCACCCATGTGACTCCCAAGTCTTATTTGTCCTTTATTCAAGGATATAAAGCTATATACAAAGAAAAACATGTTGAGGTGCAGACCTTAGCCCACAGGTGAGGTGTTTTGATACTCTTATAGTCAGTTATTGTCTTCCCAAATAGCTAACCTCAATAACTAGTCTTAGTACTGCTGAAGAAGTGATATATGTTTAAGAGATCTTAATTGGTTGCTTTAGAAGGTTTGTGAAGAGCCTTGGTGGCACAGTGATTAGAATGCAGCATTGCAGGCATTTGTATTACACTTGTATTACAGCCAGGAGTTTGATCCTGAGCAGCTCAAGGTTGACTCAGCCTTCCATCCTTCTGAGGTCAGAAAAATGAGGACCCAGATTGTTGGGGGCAATATGCTGACTTTGTAAATTTCCTAGAGAGGGCTGTAAAGCACTGTGAAGCAGTATATAAGTCTACATGCTATTGCTATTGTGAAATTACGCTATATAAAATTAAACCAAAGGCCACAAATAGTTCTAGGATCACAGATTACCACCTTTTATTTTGGGGAAAGGGAATAATCAAAGATCGTTTCTAGTCTAGTGAAGTTCTGTGCTTTGGGATATATATATAAATAAATATATAGATTGTTCTATATATTTCAGAATGAATACTGGATTGGAGAAATTGAAAGAGGCTTCTGAATCTGTGGCAGCTTTGAGTAAAGAGCTGGAAGCCAAAGAGAAAGAACTTAAGATTGCCAATGAAAAAGCTGATATGGTAAAGTCCAGTGTGTTTATTTCAACTCTTTTACTAATGGGCCCTTAGAAGGGCTCGCTGCCTTAGAAGAGTGAGGAAAATTCTCAGGGATGACTCTCACCCTGGTCACCACTTCTTTACCCTCCTACCATTGGGAAGGAGATATAGAAGCATAGCCAGCCACACAAACAAGCTGAAGAATAGGTTATCCATGGGCTGTCCTGAATGCAAAATAACATCATAAATACATAGTACGATGGACTTGCAGGGCCGGCGCAATGTGTAACATGTTTACACTGGTGTAATAGGACTGAGTGTTTGTTAATATGATTTATTGGGTTAGGGATTTTCTGTTTCTACTGTGAGTTGTATTGTGTTGAGGGGGTGCACTGAGGGAGCTCCACCAATCTCATTGTACATATGTTGTGCAGTGACAATAAAGGTTATTATTAATGGGAAAACCTGGAAGAAAATTAGTTAGTGGACTTCTCCTATTTGGTGCCCTTCTACACATGTTAACTCTCTGAATTTCGGATATGATAAGATGAAGTTTCTTGATATTGTTGGTCATAAAAAGGCCACATCATATAACATTCAGCCCTTAGGCCTTCTCCATCTGTAGTCCTTCTGCCTCTGGATGCCAGAATACCTGGCTATTTTGAAACAAGAATCAGAAGAAAGTTGCATTATAAGTCCTAAAACATGCATATAACACAGATTTAAAAAAAAATTAAGAACCCACAAAAAGCCCTAGTCTTGCCTACATGGGGCTCAGCCAGCTTAAAATAATAAGTAAATATTGGGTAACAAAACATTAGATTGCCTCTGGCCTATGGGATCTCACACTGCTTGTTTACTAAACCCAAAACACTTCGCTAACTCTTGAGTATAACATAAACTCTTGGCAAAGAATTATTTTCTGCAACCATAGTTACTTGTTTTTCCATTTATTTTCTTTCATTCTTATTTTTTTTAATGTTCTCTATAGGTGTTAAAAGAAGTCACAGTGAAAGCACAGGCTTCTGAAAAGGTGAAAGGCGAAGTTCAGAAAGTGAAGGACAAAGCCCAGGCTATTGTAGACAGCATTTCAGCAGACAAGGCTATCGCTGAGGAAAAATTAGAGGCTGCTAAACCTGCTTTAGAAGAGGCCGAAGCTGCTTTACAGGTTAATGAAGAATGAAAGGCTGTCTCGCGCAGATATGCTGTCCTCTCAGAAATATACCCCAGATTGGAAACTAATGTGTGGGCTCCCTCCTTTCCCTTTCCCATCATGGGTGAAATTATGTCACCACCACCACCCTTGATTCACTGTCTTTCTACAATAGCTGCTACTTGGGGTTTAGTCTCTTTGTATAGAACATACTTTTCACAGAGAATGAACCTCAAGTATGAAAACAATTTACAAAAAAAAAGATGACAAATAGCATTAGTGATAGATCCTGCAATCTCCAATTTAACAGGAAAGGTATCTATTATTTGTGAAAACATGTCAAAGAAGTAAAAAAAAAAACCTCTTGTCATAGCATCCTATGGTCACTAAAAACTACACAGAGTACCAATAAACTGCATTTATTCGAAGGAATTAATCACATCCTTCTGAGTCCAAATGCTGCATCACCTGCTTCTTTCAAGAAGTCCGCCAATATTAAAGATTGTCAGGATTTTCATATATCAGGCCGTCCCCTGTAGGTGCTGCAATGTAATTAATGTTATTAAATATAAACTTCCAAGAAGTCACTGTCAATACGTAGGTAAAATGACTGATTTGCATTCACATTTTACAACCCATAGATCAGCTACTTGGCAGAAAGCATTAGATGAATTAACTGCAGGCCACATCAATTCAAATAACCACTGCCTGTTAATTTGACAGAAATAGAACTACCATCTGATGCAGAAACATGGAGAAATGATGTGATACATACATTATGATCGCAGTATGGGAATAGCATCTAACATTATTTACCTATACCAAATATGTTTTGTTCTCCAGCAACCACATTAACTACAATAATTCCTTCACTTCAGAGCAGCTGAAGGCAGAAGTTGAAACAATTATAATTCTATTTTATTAATTTATATCAGCTAATCTCATAAGCAGACTTACAAATGTTTCTCTCTGTATGTGTGTGCATTAATGCAGAAGCACATGCCCATGTTCATATATTAGCTATTGTAAAATAATTTTAAATAAGGCAAAAACTTCCTTCTTACATGGACATGTTGATGTAATGTTATTGGAAGCAACGTAGAATATAATTTGCACTGTTTAGCCTACAAGCTGTGGTTTCCTGTTAGCCTCCCATCCAAATATTTATATATTTGATCCTGTTTAATTCCTTGAAATACAGCATGGCTGGCTAGGTAATATTACCTGGCATGATAGGGTATGTCTTAAATGATTTTAAGGATGGATCAATACATACCAAGATTTGCTGCTCATTGTGGCCCTGCTTAACAACAACTGTGAAATGTAAATCACTTTAATTTCTAAATATACAGTAATTTGGTGTAATTAGCTGATGTTGAACCCACCGTGGAATGCCTTTAAATAAAAAGCCTGCTGATTTTGTTCAGGCACTTCAAAAATACAGTGATAATTCCTAATTCTGTCCATCCTTTCAATAATGTAGACAATCAAGCCGGCAGACATTGCCACTGTCCGTACGCTGGGTCGGCCACCTCACCTTATCATGCGTATCATGGACTGTGTGTTGCTGCTCTTCCAGAGGAAAGTAAATGCTACTAAGCTAGACCTAGAGAAAAACTGCATTATGCCATCGTGGCAGGAGTCCTTGAAACTGATGACAGCAGGAAACTTCTTACAGAACTTGCAGGTATACCAAAAAGCACTGATAAGAAAAAAGATGATAAGGCCGGACAAGATATGAATGTGTAATATATATAGTTTTAATGTGGATTTATTATGTTTAGTATTGAGAGCGCTGCTGCTTTCTGCAGCTTGACAATTACCAGTTTGTAATTGTCTGTAATTTGGTACAATACCAAATTGTACAGACTGATGACCAATTAATATGAAAAGTTCAGAGAGAGAGAGAAATTTCAAAGATTGTTCTTATTTCGGTCTTTGGTCCTTGTGGGTAAGTGTTCGTAGAGATTTTGCTGCCCAATAATTCTTGTAGAAAAATCCAGCACTTATTAAAAATGGCAGCAGTATAAACAGGCACCAGTTTAAAATTCAGGCACAGTAAAGATCAGGAAAATACAAATTAAATAGACAAGCTTTCATGAGCACAAATAGTAGCATGACAAAATTAATAACTTTTTGAATGCAAATTCTGTAGAAAATATGGCTTAGAAAAAACGGGGTAAAATTAAACAACTGGATTATTAATTTTGTTTGATTTTGGGTAAGTGAAAAAAAATCTCTTTCATGATATTTCTAGCAATTTCCAAAAGATACAATTAATGAAGAAGCAGTGGAGCTCTTGAGTCCTTATTTTGAAATGGCAGATTACAATATTGAGACAGCTAAGAGAGTTTGTGGAAATGTGGCTGGCCTTTGCTCATGGACCAAAGCAATGTCAGCCTTCTTCGCTATAAATAAGGAAGTTCTACCTTTAAAGGTAAGTCCAATATAGTTGGCAAGGCAGAGTAAAACTATATCAACAGCAATTTACAGTTTTAAATTGGGATCATATGCTGGACTAAGCTATAACGAGATTCGTTTGCTTTTGATTTAGTGTGATGTGCTTTGGCCCTTTGGTCAAATGCAGTCCATCAGCATGTTTGGTCCTGATTTTGAGAACATTTTAATAGGTGAAAGGGGTGATTTAAACTTATGTCCAAATGATTCCTCTTTGACCTCTGTCTTCTCTTTCCCTACTTCCTGGAGAGCAAATCAAACAAACAAAAAAACTACAGTCTTAACTGAAAAGTCTAGACTTCCTAGCCTCAACTGATATGCCAATCCTGCCATAATGTTAGAAATTGTTTTATTTATGTAGTAGAGCGGGATTTAAATTATAAAAAAGACTATAAATTTGGCCTGCAGGAAGAGAAGCATCTTTATCAATCTTGTTTATGTTGTTCTCTCTCTCTCTCTCTCTCCCCCTCCCTCCCTCCCTCCCTCCCCCTCCCCCTCCCCCTCTCTTTTAATCTAGAGAAAATAGAACAAGCCCTTTCTAAATTTAAACAGATATACCAATCCCCTAAAATCTTAACTAGTCAACATTCTAAAATAACAATATTCATAAAATATTCTTCTCTTAACTTTAACAGATATTAAATTGTGAAATACATATAATCTTATATTTAAAAAGCTACAATATTTCTCTGATCCAATCCAATCTAATCTTCAGATCCCAAAGTGAAAAGTCAAATGTTCTCCTTATCTTTTAAGAAATCAAGCAGTGGTCTCCAAGTCGCAAGAAATTTAGCCATCTCAGCTAGTTCCATTAGTTTCAAAATCCATTCTTCCATTGTGGGTATATTTTCCTCTTTCCATCTTTGGGCATGTAACAGCCCTGCTGCTGATATCTTTGTCCTGATTAGTATGGCATATGAAGATGATAAATATTTTGTTGTAGCAGTACTAATTAAACAATTCTCTCTGTATCAGTAATGCACTTCCTCATAAGCTATTTTCATGTTTCTTTGGTTGCTGTTATTGAAGAAATACACAGTGTGCATCAAAGTTCCCTTATTTAAACTTGGTGGGTTGATATTTTAAGGCAAATCTGGCCATTCAAGAGAATCGTCTGACTACTGCCATGTTAGATCTTCAGAAAGCCCAAGCTGAATTGGATGCCAAGCAAGCTGAGCTGGATATTGTGCAGGCTCAATACGAAAAGGCCACATTGGAGAAACAGGTAACTTCCTGTAGGAAATTCTTTTGTATAACCGTTCCCTTTGGCTGGTTTGTCAAAAGGTAAAGAAAATATTACCACAATGAGTTCATTTTGAGTTACTCAAGAGTGCAAGAAAATTGGTTTTCTGGTCATTTGGGAAGATAGTTCAACTATCTAGCCTCTGAAATATTCTAATAATTTATGTATTTATTTAAATAAATCCTCCCAATTCCCAGCAATGAATACAAAAATTAAAACCACCGTAATGCAGTGGTGGGTTGCTCCCAGTTCTGTCCGGTTCTTGCGAACCAGTAGTAAAAGCGGCGGGAGGCTCTCCCCACCCACCTAGACGTCATAATGGATAATCTGAAGCTTCTGCGCGCGCGCTCCCATTGCGAACCAGTAGTAAAGGTAAGTAGAACCCACCTCTCCCATAACGGATATATATATATATATATATATATATATATATATATATATATATATAAAAAACCTATGATATCCTGATGTCAGCTCTTCAAGGTAGAACAAACTAAGAAACCAAAGTCAGGCATGCTAATACTACTTTTATTATCAGGTTATAGTAACAACATTTTGCAAGTCTGAGTGTGTTTTCCCCCTCCCTCCTTTTATTGTAAGAAGTAGAGAGGGACTTATCTGAGATGTTTTCTCAGATTGCAATTCTGGCTCAAAATCAGATTTCTTTTATCTGACTTTTGTCTTAGTTGTGGCTGTTCTTCTGGTTCCTTGATGTTATTCCTTGTTCCCATTTACCTAGTTAAAGCAACAACACCCCCCCCCCCAAGAAAAAGCCACATAACCTAGAGGTGTCATCTAACTTGCCAAATGCCTGGGGGAAAGGCCAGGTTTTAGAGCCTTACAAAAGCCTCAAAAGACTAATAGGATTGGGGCCATTTGGATCTTCGTCAAATGTTTATTTTTATGTGAGATTCACAATAGATCTCTTTTCTATGTCTTTTGTCAGACTTCTGATAAGAGTAAAATCTATGTCCCAATTGTTTATAAGAAATAAGTCCAGGTGCACTGACAATGTTAATAGAAACAATAGGATATTTATATTTGCTGGAAGTACAATAGATAGGATCTGTACCAGAGGTGAAATCCAGCAGGTTCTGACAGGTTCTAGAGAACCGGTAGCGGAAATTTTGAGTAGTTCAGAGAATTGGCAAATACCACCTCTGGCTGGCTCCAGAGTGGGATGGAAATGGAGATTTTGCAATATCCTTCCCCCAGGAGTGGGGAGGGAATGGGGATTTTGCAGTATCCTTCCCCTGGAGTGGGGTGGGAATGGAGATTTTGCAGTATCCTTCCCCTGGAGTGAGGTGGGAATGGAGATTTTGCAGTATCCTTCCCCTGCCACGCCCACCAAGCCATGTCCACCAAGCCACACCCTTCAAGCCACGCCCACAGAACCGGTAGTAAAAAAAATCGAATTTCACCACTGATCTGTACTTATCTTTTCAAGCATTATTAGCGATAGTTTTTGGCTCAAGTTGCCATTTGTGTATGCAAATTTTTGTTTTGAACAGACATTGCTTGAAGATGCAGAACGCTGCAGGCATAAAATGCAAACCGCTTCCAGTCTTATTAGTGGGTTGGCTGGTGAAAAAGAGAGGTGGACTGAACAAAGTAAGGAGTTTGCAGCCCAAACAAAAAGGCTTGTGGGTAAGCTAAAGGGACTGTCGTTTCTACAAAGCAATAAGCTGCATTGAGTATTTTTCAGCAAGTATAGACTGCAAGCATTTAAATCGTGTTCCTGTTTATTTTCACTCTTTTGTGTTAAAAGCAGCAGGGAATCCTCTGTTATTTTGATAAATAATGACATTGTGTTGGTAGGAACTTTTGTATGCTAAAATTATGTCTTGAAGGGTGAGAGTTACTCCAAGTTGTGAAATAACATGTCACTCTCAATTTGCCAACATTATGGTAATACAAGCAGGAAATAGACTAACAAAGTTAGCTTTCTAAATCTAAATCAGACATTTAAAAAAAAGGGTTGTTTTTTTAGCAAGTACTGTGTTGTTTTAATGCTGACTTAGAAGGCTCACACTTACAACGCCCCCCAAAAGCTTTTATTTGTATAGGATATATTTACTGATATTTACCATATTAAAAATTGAAATTGATGCATTCAGTGCTGCTACTGCTTCTCACATTTTTTTGGATAGAATTTTAATGTATTATTTTTCAACATTGGCTGGCGAATAATTTTGATTTTGCAGAACCCTGAGAGGGGGTCATTGACCATTGATCACTGATCACTGATAAGAATTACTGATGTACCAGAGGCGCTTTTTCAAAAGGCAATTGGACTTTGTTTTTCCTTGAAGACATTTCGCTTCTCATCCAAGAAGCTTCTTTAGTCAGAACTGAAGAAGGTTCTTGGATGAGAAAAGAAATGTCTTCAAGGAAAGACAAAGAAAGTCCAGTTGCCTTTTGAAAAAAGCATCTTTGGGACAACCGTGACCTGGATGACTGAGAATCTCCATAGACCATTGCTGTTGTAGGAAATTGCAGATTCCAGAGAGAAATAAGTCGGAGGCTAGTTTGCTTTTTTTTCATCCTGAGTTCATTAATCCAGGAGATGTTTGCCTATTTCCCCCTTTTCCGTAACAAAAACAAATACCTTTCCCCATGCCACAGCTTTTTTCCCCTTTATAGTGCATACAAGTAATGTGATTGTCGGTCGCACGCATAGTCTATTTTGCATTAAATATGGGTTCAACAAAATCAGCTAGTAGAAATTGGCCCTACTTTGTCCTGGTGTAAGAAATCTCTGTGTGATTTAGCACATTAAGGTGAAAGTTGCTCATGGAGAGAAAGCATGGCATAATACTAGTCAGAATATCCACATCATAGACGCTTCTCTTCTGCTTTCTCTTCTATATAAACAGTCATCAAATATTTAAGGAACAAGAGGTTCCCCATCAGCCTGTCTCATAGTGAAACATGACCAAGACTTTTAAAACTTAGCCTGAATGTTCGCTTTTATATTCACTGCAAATGGATTCAACCACCATCTGATGTGGTTTTTCTCTATATCAATTTAGGAGATGTACTTCTGGCCACAGCCTTTCTGTCCTATTCTGGTCCTTTCAATCAAGAGTTCCGTAATCTTTTGTTAACCAGCTGGCAAAAAGAAATGAAAACTCGGACAATCCCATTTGGAAACAACCTCAATCTCACAGAGATGCTGATTGATGCGCCAACCATCAGTGAATGGAACCTTCAAGGGCTGCCAAATGATGACCTGTCAATTCAGAATGGCATCATTGTCACAAAGGCAGCTCGTTACCCTCTCCTGATTGATCCACAAACTCAGGGCAAGATTTGGATTAAGAACAAAGAAACCCGGAATGAGCTGCAGGTGAATTAAATTCTAGTGCATTATATTCACATTTGGAAGTAAACATGTTCAGGACGGCAGCAAAACAGTGGCGAGAGTACTTGAAAATATTCCAGAACAATACACTGTAATGAAGAACTATACTTGCCAACATTAACTTTGGTTCATTTGGAAACCAGCAATATTGATTTTTTAGGCTGGGTTTTTTCATAGGAATTGCTGTTGTTTCTAACTTTTTAAAAAGCTCCATATTTTAAAACTTAATTATATTACATTTCTGCTTTGAAATTGTTAAGAAAATGGGGAATATAAATTTCCTAAACACATCATAAACAAATAATGTTCTAATATAGCTATGATTGAATCTTGGAGATTAAAACTCATCTTTAACCCTGGTTAGTTAATAAGTAAAGGTTTTAGTTTGGCAGCTACTTCTTTTCAAGTGAAGTCCAATGTCATTCCCCTTCCCTCAAGAGCTGGTGATCCATTTTCCCACTTTATGAACATGATTCTTTTTTTCAGATCACTTCTCTGAATCACAAATATTTTAGAAACCACTTGGAGGACAGTCTCTCTCTTGGAAGGCCATTGTTGATTGAAGATGTTGGTGAGGAGTTGGATCCGGCTTTGGACCACGTATTGGAAAAAAACTTCATCAAAACAGGTTCTACATACAAAGTGAGAAAAATAACATAGTCCAACTTTAAAAAAAATTAGTTGCATATATAATTCTAGTTTCTACTTTTAAGTAAAATTCTTTTCCTTGACTTTGGTGTCACCATGAAATCTTCAAGAAAATAGATTACAGCAGCGGTCTTTAATTTTTGCTCTATCTTGATAAATGGTCTATTATATTTATTTTGTGTGGTCCACTGTACTTTTTATGGTTGCTACATAGTACAATGCTTGAAAAAATCTTTTGATGAAAACTTTTTATTCTGCAACTTCAGTGGGATATTTCTCTTCCTTCTCTTCTTTAGTGGGATATCAAAAGGATAGTAGAACTACCTTGTAAGGTATCTTAAATGCCTGCATCGTTTTCATTCTAGAAATAAGTATTTTCCTTTTATCTTTCTTCCATGCTTGTTGACTTCTACTTCATCAACTTATTTTTCAATTAATTTTTATGGTTACAATTTAAAGTAAAGATTCCCAGAATGCAGCTTTAAGATGTAGGATTTAAGCTTTAAGTCTGTATGATTATTAAGAGTTTTCTAAGCATTAATCTATAAGCAGCAGAGAAAAAAAAAGATTAGCAACAATCTTACCATTTATAAACCAGATAAAGATACAGAAATTTATATAGAATGAATTGGTTTTAGAAATGTCATTTATGTGTTTTATGCTAATGTGCAAGTTTACTTACCTATTAATTATGTTAATTGTATTTTATGTACACAACGTTAAAAGAATACTTAATGAGTATCTGCCGGTTGTTTGAAGGAGTCCAATTCATCTTATATGCATCCATTTTGGATCTGTTTTTGTTAATTAGGTAAAAGTTGGGGATAAAGAAATGGATGTGATGAATGGCTTCAGACTTTACATCACCACCAAGCTTCCAAATCCAGCCTACACTCCTGAGATTAGTGCTCGTACCTCAATAATTGATTTTACTGTCACCATGAAAGGCCTAGAAGATCAGCTTCTAGGAAGAGTCATTCTAACAGAAAAACAGGTATGTAGAAGGAAATTTGTGAGTAAATTTGTGACTGTTTATTGAAGTATATTTTTATTACATGGATGGATAAAATAAGCAATTATGTGGATACGTTATCTTATAAAGCCTTCTCTTTCTTTCTCTCTCTCCCCTCCCTTTTTTTGTTTTTGCCACAAATTAAAACCATTTAGGTTTCTATGAGAAAAACAACTGACATATTTTAAAGGTGTTTCTTATAACACCTCCAAATAGTTCTTTTAATTGTTTTTGTGATTTGTACAAAATAGAACAGTGTACAACTTTTTTTATTTTTCTGTTCACTGCCCAGAGTCCACTGGAAGATAGGCAGCCAAATAAATCTGTTGAAAAAAATAAAACATAACCAATAGGTGCTAAATAATAAAAGCAGTTTTATGTTTAGCTGGCACATTTCTTGTTAAATAGAGATTCTAGGGAGAGATGACAGCTAATGAGTTCATAGTGGGCACTGAGGGGAGTTTTAATTAATAAAAAGCTAATAAAAGCACACCTTCAGAACTGTTGTTTGCTTTTAGGGGAAATCATCCATTCATTTAAAATAAATGGGAAAGCCCTGAGGAAAGATTTTTTGTTACAATCATTGTAGACATAGAATAATTAACTTCTCTACCTTGCTCCCCAAGAGCTCTCAAATTTTTTTCTTTTCTTTCCATGATTGGTATTTATATTTGTCTTTTTAAAAAAAATTGTGTATAAGAAAAATCAGTATAGAATCAAGCAAATAAAAGGAATTTACAAATATGAAGTTAAGATTTTTCCATATTCCTAAGTGATTAAAGATATTTGAACATATTTGATCCCAATAACTAGTAACTTCTATGCAGAATATAAATGTCAGGAATAATATACAATCTTATTATTCTGTATTGGACCAGCATGGCAGATTATGGTCTATTCCTTCCACATGCCAATACAACCTCAAAAACGGCCCTCATTCCCCAGAGGCCCCAGGGCAACTACCCATGGCAGCGAGAAGACCTGCCCGAAGGCAGAGGGTGCTAAGAGTCAGTGGGTTATATCAGGCTGCCTTTGACTTTGGATATAGGAACAGTCAACATTCAAACAATGAAAACAGACGCTCAACTAGAAGAACTGCTGATTGAATTCAACAATATGCACAGGGGTTATTATTGGATTATGTGAAACATGATGAAAACAGTAGTGGGTTTCACATACCTTCGCTACCAGTTCAGAACTGTGAGCATGCACAGTCACTCACTTCATGTGCGTGGGATGCTTCTGCGCATGCACAGAGTGTTTATGATGACATTCGGGTGGGTGGGTGGAGCTTCCCGCTGGCACTGCTATCGGTTCGCCTGAACTGTGGCAAACCGATAGAAACCTACCACTGGATGAAAAGGTGAAAATTTAGTTGAACTTGATAAGTCTGGGCATTTACTCTTGGTTTTCTCTTCAACCCAAAACTAAAAGACTCTGTAGTAGAATTTGAACATCTATCAGACAGAGTAATTCAATGCATCATTCAATTGAACAAGCAATACAAGCTTCAAATCATCCAAGCTTATGCGCTAACAGTAAGCTATAGTGATGATGAGGTTGAAGAGTTTTATGACGACGTGGCCCGCTTCAAAACAAAGAAAAATGCCAATACAAAATACTAATGGGTGACTTTAATGCAAGAATAGGAAGAACAATTGCTGGAGGAAAAAGTGACTGGCCGGTATGGAAGTGGTGAATGAGATAATGGAGGTGACAGACTAGTAGATTTTGCAGGACAGGAAATAGAAGAGTCCATGTGGGTACACAAGTGAAATTGACTGCATCATGTCAAGTGATAAAACCATATGCATTTACTGTCATCAATCGTTTTAACATTGGAAATGATCATAGAATTGTACAAGCTAAAGTGAAGATAAACTATCAAAAAGAGTATATAAACACGATAAAGACAAAAATAAAGAGGGATAATCTGTTAGAGGAGAACAGTGATTTTGAGATTAATCTATCAAATCTTGACATTAAAAAAAACAATGAAAGCTTTGCTTTATTGCAAGATTTGGCAGAGATTAATATTATGGACCAAAATGAACAAATAGTCAAAAACATCCTATAACATCACTGGAAAAACACTTTATACAGTAAAAAATCTCTGATGAAACTATTGATTTAATGAAAAAATAATGGACAATGAATACTGGAAATTTCACTAATAAATTGGAGTACATTGAACTTTGCAAGAGCATAGAAAACATACCCAAGAAGAAACTTGTCAGTTTAACGTGAAGCTGGTGAAAAAGCAATTGAAGAAAACAAAGGGATTATAAATTTGTGATTCTTATTCACAAGAAAGGGGCCCAAGATTATTTAAAGAACTATTGCCCAATAAGCCTTCTTTCAGTCATCTACAAGATTTTCACCAAGATAATAACAAAAAGAACATTAAATGATGCACACCCAAAGAAGCAGGCAAGGTTCAGAAGTGGCTACAGCTCAATGGATCACATCCAGGTTGTTCAACAAGTCATTGAAAGGCACAATGAGTACCCCATGCCTCTCTGCGTGATGAATTTGACTATGAAAAGGTGTTTGACTCAGTATTCCAGCAAGCAATAATTAATGTATTGCTCAACCAAGGCGTAGACACTGCTTACATAAACTTACTACAATCAATATATGAAAAAAACAATGGCGACAATTTGCCTTAATGATCTTAAAGTGGAAATCAACATAAAATGAGGTGTAATAACAAGGTGATACAATATCATCTATCCTTTTCTCAGCCTGCCTTGAAGAAGTATTTCACAAACTACACTGGGCAAAAGATGCAATAAAAATCAATGGCGCCTATTTAAATCATTTAAGATTTGCAGATGATGTTCTCTTCTCACAAGATCCAGAAGAGCTACAAAGACACATACAAGAGCTGCACAAAGCAGGAGAACCATTTGGCTTAAAAATAAACCTGTAAAAGAGGCTGGTTATGTTTAATAAATTCACCGAAGAAAGAAAAATGTTTATATCTGGAGAAGAACTAGATGTAGTAGACCACTACATACCCTTGGCCAACGGATCTCAATGGTAGGTAATATAATAGAGAGAACTGAATGGTGTGTTAAATGTAGTTGACAGTCATTCAGTAAGCTAAGCGTAATTTTCAAGAACAACCTCCCCCTATGCTTGAAGAATTTTTTTCCCGATCGGTGTGTACTACTTGCTCTAACATATGCTGGTGACACATGGACACTAATCTCATAATTGATACAAAAGCTATGAGTGACGAAAGAGCCATGGAAAGATACATGCTCGGCATTACAAGACAAGATAGAAAGACGTGCACATGGATTAGAGAACAAATGAAAATATACAATATAATCAAGAGAGTAAAAGAATTGAAATTGAAATGGGCTGGTCACATAGCAAGAACTGATGGCAGGTGGACCAAAGCAGTCATAAAATGGATCACAACTGATAAAAAACATCCATGAAAGAGATCTAAAACAAGATGAATTGATGACATCAGCAAGTATTGTAGGCCCAGTTAGCAAAAGAAAGGTCCATATTAATTAGAAACATGCAGAAGAGGCCTTCATCCTGCCGTAGATAGACAATGGCTAAAATAATGATGAATGTACAATAAGATTATGGAATTATAAGTTCTAATGAATTATTTTTTTAAAAAACTAAAAGGAAAAATGTTATTACTAATATATAAAAGAAGAAAATGAAAAAAGAAAGAGAAAAGAGAGGTGAAAGCGTGTATCGGAATATGTCAAATGTGTTAAAAATGAGATGGTTGCATTTGAAGAGAGAATGGGGAAAAATTTATAAAAAGGAAAAAAGGAAATGAAAGAAGAAATTACTGTAGATATATAAAAAAGAAGGTGCGGGGCACCATACAGGAGAAAATTAAATTAATGACAAAATGGATATTTTAGAAAAGTAACTTATAATAATAAGCAGAGAGATGGAAAAGAGCTTAGAGAATTTAGTATTACTGGAATTGAGAGAAAAAGGATTCAGCAGAAGACACTAGAGAAAACTGTTGTTCCGTCTTTAACAAACTTTCTGGATTGGGATGAAATATGAAGGTAGAATTTGATAAAGTTTGTAGAATGAGTATGTGATTTGCAAAATTAAGAAAAGTACCAAGAGAGATTCTTGTAGAAGGAAGACTAGAGGTCACATTTTGCAGCAGCATTTTATTACCAGACTGAAGATTAATAATATAGATATGATTGTATTTAAATAAATTGCAATTAGAATATTAACCAAATGGAAAGAGGATTTCTTTTGGACTGAGAAACTTGGAACAGAAAAATATCACATTTTGATGGGATAAATTGGTAGGTTTTAACTTCACTTTTAAATAACAGATCAAATCCAAAAAGCAAGATAATTTTTTAAGAAAAGTTTTAAGGAGAACTGGAAAAAAATGCAAATAGAAATGATAAAGAGCTGCAGCATTCTATATACCAAGGGAGAGACTACCACACTAGGCACTACAGAATTGACTTTTTAAACTTTTGGCATAAATATGGATTATAAATGCCTAACATGGAATATAAATGAAACAAATGCTTCTCAAAAAAAAAAAGAAAGAAAATTATTTCATTATTTTTTAAAAATGGAACAAGGTGTAACCTTTCTGCAATTTGAGTTAACAAATTATTTCAGCAGGAATTAAAAAAAGAAATGGGGTTGATGTGTATGTGAACCCCTGATTACAACCAGAACTGATATTTGCTGATGATTGTGGTAGGTATGTAAATGTGGAAGCTACTTTGGATCAGGCCAAGGCTTTGACAATGGTAACTTATGCTCCAGATGAACAAACCATATGGAAATTGTTATTTAAGGACAGACTTGAATGGAGTAATTTGTCCAGAAAGATCTCTGAGAAAGATATTAAAACAAAGGAAAATTTAGAGCTGGTGGATGCATGGAAATACAAGAATAGTGATGCAAAAGATTTTTTTTCTGAAAGACATAGATCTTTTTCTTTGATATCTAAGAAATATGGCTTTTTCACAAAGTAGAGATATTGCAATGTCCCCACCACAATATGATTTTAGTACCATCTTTTATCCCATCCTTTCAGATGGAGGTTAAACAAAACATTGCAGAAAGAAATAGTAATGGAAAATTGTAAAAGAAGTTCAAATTATTTTGACAATGACCTTAATAAAAATACAGGTATAAGAATAGTTTGGGACACAAGTAAAGCTTCTGAGGGAGATTTTATGTAGCAATCTCAAAAAAAGAGACAAGAGAAAACAGTAAATTGTAGAACAAATAAAAATAGAAGAATTAAAGAAATCCGCCCCCAAATAAAATTATTTCACAACAAATTTAACTTTTACAATGGCAGTTGTCTATGTTAACAGTAAGAGAAATGGAGGTAAAAATGAATTATGCAAAACAAAGCAAAAATTGGATTTGGAAATAAACCTGGGAAATAGTTGGCATATAAATTGAGGAAAGAAATAGGAAAATTGATATTAAGCGACAAGATGAAAATACCACAATCACTGATAATTTTAAAGATGCAAAAATATTTTAACAATATTACTCTAATTATATAAAGGAGAAAATTTCCTAGCAAAGTTTGATGAATATTTAAAGAAACCAAATTTATCAAAGATTATAGAAAAACATAAGTAATTAATGAATGAACCTTTGACAACAAAGGAAGCTGGTGAAGGTATAAAAAGGTTACAATAGGGGGGAAAGCACCTGGACTAGATATCAGCCTCTTATTATTTGAAGATCAACTACTACAAGTTTTGCACCATATAATGAACTCTGTTTAAAGATTGGAAAGATACTGGACAGTTGGATAGAGGCCAATATTGCATTGATTTGTCTTGATGCAGAAAAGGCCTTTGACAATTTGAACTGGATTTTCTTGTTTAAAATTTTGGAAGATATGGGGTAAACATTGTGATTATTGGGAACAAGGAAAAGGAATATAGAATTGGTTTATTTGACCAAAGTTAAAATAGATAGGTTGCTAGTTCTAGAAAATTTTAAGGGATTTTTTTTTTCTGATCAGGACTGGATGATGATATTTTAAGATTTTGTTTATACAAGTGTTATATGAGAAAGACTTTATTTGCTGTTGCAGGATCCAATCTGGGTCGGTCAGTGGGACCAGAGATTTTGTCTTCCAAGCTTTTCAGATTCGTTCCTGGAGCCCAACTTCAGAGAATTTCTCTGTAGCAGAGTGTGTTTGCTAGAGACAAGTTGCCTGGAGATGGGCTGCAGCATGAGTCCAAATGCTCGGAAGACAAAACCTCTGGTCCCGGTGACCGACCCGGATTGGATCCTGCAACTTTATATGCTGTATTTTAAATTTATCCAAACAAAGTTAAACCACTTATGTTATTATTTTTCATTGTTTTTTTTTAATGTCAAGATTTGAATGATAAGGTTGGGGGGTTTGTTTAATGACAGAAAATGTACATGTAAAAGGAAGGAATTTAAGTAGGTTTATTAGATCAAGTTTATAATACATAGGTTGTTTTGTGATAATGGACTTTTCTTGTTAGGATGATGAGGTTTTAAAGATTTTTTAAATAGAGAATGCAATGAGATATGGATTGAAGAGAACATGTGTAGTATTTTAAGATAATTTTATGTAATGGGTAAATTGATTTACACTTCACAAAAAGCACAGTTACTTGTGAATGGAGAATTTTAAAAAACTTGAGAGAAAGAGAAAGGGACTAGACAAGAATGCCTCTTGCCACCATTGCTATTTATTTTAGCTTTGGAAGTATTGAATAGAAATACAAGGTGAGATGAGAGAATTGCTGGAGTGAAGATTAAAAAAGAAACCTATAAATTATGGGCATTTGCAGATAACCTGGTGATAATTTTGGAAGATCCTCTGGAAGGAATAGAAATATTAATGAAAAACTAAAAGATTTGGCAGCATTAGCTAGCTTTAACATGAACAAACAAAAGATGCCACCAATGATTAACATCAGAAATAAAATGAATTGATGGAAAGAACACTGAGAAAAAAGTGAAATCACTTGTGTATCATTATGATTATTATGAATTGTATATTATACCAAAATAATTATGTAAAGACATGGAATGATGTACTATTTAAAAATTAGCTGAAAAATATGTCTAAGTTTGTATGGCAAGGGGGAAAAAATCAAGGGTTAAATATAAAATACTTCAAGATATAAAGGAATGAGAAGAATTAGATCTGCCTAACTTGAAATTGCATTCTGCAGTCTGCTGCTTAGTCTGGAGGAAAAACTAGGTTCTGCTGAGGAATAAAAAGATCTTAGAATTAGAAGGGCATGATCTGAGGTTCAGATGACATGGTTTTCATGGTAGATAATGTGAAGGCTAATGTAAATTTTAGGAATTATTATATTGCAAGTGCCATATTGAGAATATGGAACAGATATAAAGTCAGACTGCCCAAAAATGCCTTTATGTTTCTCAGCATCGAAGCATTTTATAGGAAAGAAAAGATAGATAAAACAATATGGTTAACTTATCCAGAGTTGTTAGAACAGAAACATTGAGAATATAAGATGAAATCAAAAGAGCCATTGACTGCAGAGGAATTTAGTTTATAATGCTTTTTATATGCACAGTTAAAAGAAAGATTTAAGATAGATAATAGGACATTTGAAATTGAAAAGCAGAAGACAGTATTTGAACTAAGTACAAATGATGAACATGTAATTGCTAAAAAAAAAGTATCAACTTTTATTGAAATTGAAATCTAAGAAAAGCAAGTGAAATATTATGTGATAAAATAGCTAAGAATTTTGGACACACTATACTGATAGATCAATGGGAAAAGATGTAGTTAAAATCATTGCTATAACTTAAAAGATATATTTTATAAAATGATGTACCATTGGTATATGACTACCCAAAAAATTGTCTAGAATGTATAAAATTGCCTCAGATGTGGATTACATGGAGGGTCATCTTATCATGCTTGATGGACTTGTAAAAAAAAGCCATACTTAATCACTGTTCTTTCTTATTTTCTTTATTTCTAATATTTATGTTGTTTTTAGCTGGTTGAAAAGTTCAATAAAAATTATATTTTCAAAAAGTCCATGATAAGCCAAGGTTTTTTGCCTCAACCTCACCATCTAAATTAAACCATCAAATTCATAAAGAGTTTATTATTCAGTTTTGAGGACAAAAACAGATCATACTTTTCTCCTTTGTATTTGTGATTTGTGCTGAATTCCACTAATCAGAAGGTCAAAGAAAAGAGGATAGTATGTTGCCTTGAGCTTTGAATCTAGTAGAGAACATGGTATTTAGTTATTAGCACAAATCAGACTATTATGTCTGATCTTAATTGCATTTCTGCACCTGTTAGGGAACAAATTTGTCATGGTTTCAAACTGATATTTGAATTTGGCACTTAGAAGTCATGAGAAAAACTAGGATAATTTATGAGAATTTGAGGGAAGCTGGCTTGAGAACTTGATAATTTATTTCTCTGAAATGTTCCTAATTTTTTTTTAAAGCTTTCGTTTGAACTCCTATTTTGTAAAGTGAAAAACAGTTTCTGCCAATGGCTTATTTCTTCCTAATGTAAATAGCAACTTTGAAGTTTTGCTTAAAAATGTGATTTTTATTAGCCAATGAGGATGAAGTTAAATTTTCCCTTAGTGCCTGCTGAGAACTCAAAATTATCACATTTTCCCAAGCAAGTGATGTTTTTATTTGAAAAAAAAATGTGCAAGTTAAACATAATGTCTATTTATTGTCTTGCTTAGATTGGCTGTAAAGTTGACAGATTCTTTTTTCACAGAAATTTAAATAGCTTCAAATTGTGTAAGGACTTTGCAGTGAGTTAAAAGAAAATGACTACATATGATAATACATTCTAGGTGATAATGTGTTTAGTTAATTATCAGGATGTCATTCCTGCCAGCAAAAGGCTAAATCCATTTTTCTATTTTTTATTTTTCCTTTAGGTATCTCATTTAATAAGGAATATTACATAGTGAGATAAGATTAGTATGGTGGTGTTCAGAATATAATAGTAAAATCATTGTTCATGCTGTAGGTGAAATTAGCTTCTATTGTCCAGAGAGGAAAAACTTTTAGACATAAGATCACATAGTGGAACTTCGTAATTAAATGTATTTATATCTGGAAAATGTCTTCTTCTCAACTATTTTCATTCCAGTTTGAAATAGAAACCAATTAAAACAAATAGAATGTTCTTTCATTGCTTTCTGGATTTTTTTATTCTTTTGCTTCGAAGCTAATGCTCAGATTTTCTATGACCACTTGTCTAAAGAAAATCTCATATTTCTCCTAAATTACTTTCATAATCTCCAATTACATTTGTTTTTACAGACTGCCATAGGTCACTCTTTTTACAGGGAAGGCATTTTAGCTCATATTCAAGTTATGTTCTGCACAATAAAAGAGCTTTAGAATTAGATATAAACTAATGTTACTTTTGATAGCAAAACCCGGGTTAAATTAACTATTTTCATCCAGGCTATACTACCTACAGTACAATGTTGGGTTTCAAATTTTTTTTACTACCGGTTCTGTGGGTGTGGCTTGGTGGGTGTGACATGGCTTGGTGGGCCTGGCTTGGTGAGCGTGGCAGGGGAAGGATACTGTAAAATCTCCATTCCCACCTGTTAGATCAGGCGCAGGAAAGAAGACAAGACCAGCGGGGTCTGTTCAACAAGTTTATTTCAGCTCTCAACTAAGTCAGAACAGACGAACGGCTGTGCTGCCGGAGCCCTTTTTATAGCGCTCCGGCAGACCAGCCGTCCAATGACAGCGGTTTAACTTTCCCGCCCGGAGGATTAACCAATCCCCGGCCGGATGTCCTTATAAGGACATAACACTCCTCCCCCCCTAGATGAAACATGGTTCAGCTCGTGTCAATCAACAGACGTAGTCACGCAGGTAGGCGGGACGTCTGGAAGCCCTGCTCGACCTGCGCAGTTCACTCTGTTCTCCGTCGTCCGTCTGGAAGGTGGCTGCTCCGGTGTCCTCCGACCCTCGCCCCTGGGATGCCTGCCGCTGGGTCGTTGAAGGTGCCGGCCCTGTCCGTGCGCCTCCGGCCTTGCTGCTGGGCTGCGAAGTGGTCGTTGCAGGTACCGGCTCCGGCGTGCCGCCTCCCGACCCGCTGTTGGAATATATCTGCTGGTCCGGTTGGTCTCTTCCCTGTCCTGGGTGCCGCTCGTCGTGGACCGGTAAGTCCCTTGGGTTTTTTATACTTTTTTCAAATTGTCCGTATTTTTTAGACTTGTGTTGGTCGACCCTGTCTGGGTGGTGCAGGTCGACCTGGTCGGGTCGTTGTTGTTTGGGACGGGGGTCAGCTGGGCGGAGGATTTCAGACGGGTGGTGTAGTTCTTGCATGCCGGGGTGTCGTAGGCCTCCCTTACCGGGTTGTTGTTGGCCCTCTCGGTTGGGCATGTCCCGGTCTACTGGCGTTCCCTGGAGTTCCCTGCCGTCTGGGTGGCGTTGGGTCGCCTTGCCGGGGAGGCGTGAGTTTTCGTTGCCGTGGAGTCCCCTGTCTACTCGGCAGTTGCAGTACGGTAGCTGGTCTGCTGGCTGGCCGGTCATGTTGGGGTGGTACGGCCCTTCCTCGACTGGGTGTTGCAGGGCTACCTCACAAGGGTGGTGTTGTCCTGCCCTGCCCGGGTGGCGTTGCCCTACCTCGACGGGGTGGTCTTGGCCTGCCCTGTAGGGGTGTTGTTGTCCTACCTCGTCGGGGTGGTTTCGGCCTGCCTTGTAGGGGTGTTGTTGTCCTACCTCGTCGGGGTGGTTTTGGCCTGCCTTGTAGGGATGTTGCTGTCCTACCTCGTCAGGGTGGTTTTCGCCATCCCCTTCCCACCGCTTCCGGAGTTGGTCGATGTGACGTCTACAGACCACTCCGTCTTGCAGTTCGACAGTGTAGGACTTCGGGCCGGTTGCGCTCTCGATTCTCCCTTTAAGCCATTTCGGCAGGCCGTGGAAATTAAGCGCGAAAACCGGATCTCCTGCGGAGAAGGCTCGGAGGGGGCGGCTCGCGGTTGCGGTGACCTCGGAGTGGTACAGGGGGTGAAGTCGGTCCAGGGGTGACCTCAGCTTCCTGCCCATCAGCATTTCGGCCGGGCTCTTTCTAGTGGTGGCATGCGGCGTAATATGCTGAATCAAGAGGAAGTTGTCGATCTTCTCTTGCCAGTCGCCCGGCCCCATCCTGGCAAGGGCCTCTTTAGTGAACCTCACCATCCTCTCAGCTTGTCCGTTGCCAGCCGGTCTGTAGGGGGCAGAGAGGGCATGGCGGATGCCCAAACTGGCCAGGAACTCCTCCATTGGTTTCGAGGTCAGCTGCGGGCCGTTGTCGGAAACGAGGATGTCCGGCAGCCCGTGGGTAGCGAATAGTCGCCGGAGGGCTTTAATAGTGACTTCAGTAGTGATGGATGCCAGGGGAATGACCTCAAGCCACTTGGAAAAGGCATCCACCACTATTAGCAGGAACTTCCCTTGCATCGGGCCCGCAAAGTCTATATGTATTCGCGCCCACGGGTTGCTTGGTGTTTCCCATTCCGCAACAGGCGTTTGCGGAGGGGCGGGGCGGACTTCTTGGCACGGATCACATCTGGAGACCCAGTTCTCAATGTCTTTGTCCAGTGATGGCCACCAGACGTAGCTCCGTGCCAGTCCCTTCATGCGCACGATGCCCGGGTGCCCCTTGTGCAAAGTCTCCAATGTCTTTAGGCGCAAAGCCTGGGGAACCACAACCCTGTCACCCCACAGTAGGCAGCCCTTCATGGTTGACAGTTCCTGCTGCCTCTTTGCAAACGGCTTGAAGTCGTCGGTCATCGGTTCTGCAGGCCAGCCGCGCAGCACCCAAGACATCACTTGCCTCAAAGTCCGGTCTTTCTGGGTTACTGCCGCGACGTCTGCGGATGTGACTGGGCAAGCCAGGTCGCCATCGATGTGATGCAGTCCCAGGGTGGGGGCTGGGTCCTCCACTAAGTCCTTTGACGGGCATCTGCTCAAGGCGTCAGCATTGCAGATGTTACTGCCCGGCCTGTGGCAAAGCTCGTAAGAGTACCCGGCCAAAAAAATTGCCCAGCGTGTCATCCTGGGCGACGAATAGTTAGGTGTGGGCTTGCTTCCCGACAGAAGGCCTAACAGGGGCTTGTGGTCTGTGATGACCGTGAACCTCCGTCCGTATAGGTACTCGTGGAAGCGCTTGATGCCCGCAACGATGGCCAGGGCCTCTTTGTCCAATTGGCTGTAATTTCTCTCGGCGCTGGACAGCGTCTTCGAGAAGTAGGCGATGGGGGCTTCCTTCCCGTCCGGGAACTGATGGCTGAGGACTGCTCCGACGCCGTAGGGGGATGCGTCGCAAGTCAATAGCAGGGGGAGCGTCTCGTGGTATTGGATGAGGACACTCTCAGAAGAAAGTAGGTTCTTGACAGCTCTGAATGCTGCGTCCTCTTCCTTCCCCCACCTCCAGGAAACCGCCTTCCCCAGCAAGCGATGGAGCGGTTCAGCCACGGAGGCTTTCTGTTTCAGGAAAACACTGTAAAAATTCAGTAGTCCCAGAAACGCCTGAAGCTCCGTCTTGTTTTGGGGGGCTGGAGCTTCATGGATAGCCCTAACCTTAGATTTGGTGGGGTGAATGCCGTTCTTATCAATGAGATAACCCAGGAACTCGACTTCCTGGACCCCGATGATGCACTTGTCTCTCCTGACTCTCAAACCCTTCTCCTTGAAACGCTGTAAAACCATGCGCAGTCGCTCAAGTAGTTGGGTTTTGGAGTGGCCGGAGATCAAGACATCATCGAAGTAAGGGACCGCCCCTGGAATGCCTTGAAGAAGGCGTTCCATAAATGATTGAAAAATACCTGGGGCTGCGCTGACCCCAAATTGGAGGCGCGTGCATTTAAATGCCCCTCTATGCGTGACAATGGTTTGTGCCTCCGCAGTTTTTTCATCCACTGGCAATTGCTGGTAAGCTTGGGCCAGGTCCAATTTTGCGAATATTGATCCGCTCCCAAGTGAGTGCAGCAGATGTTGCACCACTGGAACCGGATATGCGCTCTGCTGGAGGGCCTTATTTATGGAACACTTATAGTCGGCGCAGATGCGCACAGACCCATCATGCTTCATCGGGGTCACAATGGGGGTCTCCCATGCAGCATGATCGATCGGTTCCAGGACCCCCTGGGCGACAAGCTTATCTATCTGGGCGTCGACCTTGGGCCTCAGGGCGAACGGAACCCTGCGGGGCTTAAGCCTAATTGGGGTGACATTTTTGTCCAAATTGAAGGAAATGGGTTTTCCCACAAATTTCCCCAGCTTACCATCGAAGACTTCCTTGAACTCTTCGATGATGGCGTCGAGTTCGTCCCTACGAATTTGATGGATCCCGCTGATAGACAGCCCCAATGGCTCGAACCACTCCATCCCCAGCAGGCTCGGGCGGTTTCGCCCCACGACAGTGATGGGTAGGACGCCCTGGAAGTCGTGGTAGGTGACCCGGAGCGAAGTCCTCCCCAGGATCTCAACAGGGTTGCCGCCGAAATCGACAAGACGGGCTCGTAGGGGCTTGAGGTCTTTCCTCGAGATGCCCGGTTTCAGGCGCTTTAACTGGTGCCAGTCCATGATGGAGTAGTTCGATCCCGAATCAACCTCCATAGAGCAGGGTGTTCCCTCCACGATCACGGTGGCATGGAACTTTGCGGCCGCATCGTCAATGGTGTGGATGCCGGATGACAGCTGCTCAGTTCTGACCGCCGCGTAGCCGCCGCCTCGTTGCTGAGACCTGGTAGAGGACCGTTTGGATGGTCTCTGGTTGTCTTGCCGTTTCTCGCCCCAGCCGGGGGGAAACGGACCCGGGGTAGGTGCTTCGGCCCTGCAGGCTTCCGCGATGTGCCCCCGCTTGTTGCAGCGTCGGCAGACGGCGTCTCTCCAACGGCACTTAGCCCTGGCATGGCTTCCTTTGCAGCTGCCGCAGGGCTCGATCCGGGCGCCATCTTGTGTGCGCTCGCGACGGTTTTGGCGGGAGACCTTGTGAACGGCCATTTCGTCGTCGGAGCAGGAGCTGGCAGACGACTCTTCAGACGAGCTCTTAGGTTGGCGGTGCAATTTGTGCACCCCTTTTGCCCTATTCATGGCGGCAGCCGCCTTTTCTGAGATTTCGGCTGCGATTGCCTCCTCAACGACGTCTCTCAACGCGATCTTCTTTCGGCTGAGGAACTTACGTTGCAGTCCCATGTCCCTCATACCGAAGACAATGCGGTCTCTGATGGCGTTCTCAACGTTGTCAAACTCGCAGTTTGACGCGAGTTGCCGCAGAGCTGCCACAAAGTCCTTGATGGGCTCCCCTTCCAACTGATTCCTTTGCTGAAAGGTGAATCTGTTGGCAATGGGAGTTCCAGTGGGAGCGTAGTGCTCCTTCAGCACGTCTTGCAGATCGGCCCAAGACATTTCCTCGATGTTCCTTGGGGACACGAGGTCGATGGCCATCTCAAGCACCTCGGAGCCGCAATGCGCTAGGAACAGGGCTCGTTTCCGTTCATCGGAGAGGTCTTGATAGTTGTTTCCCCGCAGAAACTGGCGGAAACGAACCAGATAGGAGGTCCATTTCTCCACTCTGGGGTCGAATTTGGAGATCGGAGCCATCGCGGCTTGTGACGCCTCCATCTTCAGTGACTTCAGCTCAGTGAGAAAACTCTCGATGAGTGACTTAGCTCCGCGTGGCGGTTCTTTTCAAATCCTTCGTCGCCAGTGTTAGATCAGGCGCAGGAAAGAAGACAAGACCAGCGGGGTCTGTTCAACAAGTTTATTTCAGCTCTCAACTAAGTCAGAACAGACGAACGGCTGTGCTGCCGGAGCCCTTTTTATAGCGCTCCGGCAGACCAGCCGTCCAATGACAGCGGTTTAACTTTCCCGCCCGGAGGATTAACCAATCCCCGGCCGGATGTCCTTATAAGGACATAACACCACCCTACTCCAAGTGAAGGATACTGTAAAATCCCCATTTCCTCCTGATCAACTGGGACTTGGGAGGCAGAGAATAGATGGGGTGGGGCCAGTCAGAATTTTTACTACCGATTCTCCGAACTACTCAAAATTTCCACTACCGGTTCTCCGGAATTGGTCAGAACCTGCTGAAACCCACCTATGCTACAGTATTTATAGACCCAAATTCAGCATAATTTAAGTTGTCGAATCCCAACCTTGACAATATTTGCTACCTTTTAAAACATTCACAATCCCTGCCTGAAGCTCTCCCCTCATTCTTCCTAATGATAGCAACAGTGTTGTGCCTGCCATCTGGGGAGACATTACGTATGAAACATTAAACATGAACAATGTTGAATTATTCATCTTTCAATCCGCTTAATGTAGTAATCAATGTTATATCCTGTGATCTACAGTATATGCTGAATGAAAAATTCATGTGGTAGTGGGTTCCATGGGATACTTACAGGCCCCATGCTGAGTATGCTTTCAATCCACTTCATCAAGTAATTCCAAACATCTTTCTACCCACCCTGTTTTTTGGCTCCTAGCTCTTTCATCCAAGTTGTGGTGATGACAGCCTGGGCGCTGCAGTCTGAACAGGAAGAATCTCACCATCCTCACTTGGATAATCTTAATGTAGTTGGGTGTAGTTCGGAATATGATTTCCTCCCTCCCCTGCTCTGAGTAGTCCTCTAGATCAGGGTATAGCAATAGCAATAGCACTTAGACTTATATAAAGGGCTTCATAGTGCTTTACAGCCCTCTCTAAGCGGTTTACAGAGTCAGCATATTGCCCCCAACAATCTGGGTCCTCATTTTTACCGACCTCGGAAGGCTGAGTCAATCTTGAGCCTGGTGAGATTCGATCTGCCAAACTGCTGGCAGCTGGTGATCAGCAGAAGTAGCCTGCAGTACTGCACTTTAACCACTGTGCCACCGTGGCTCTATGCAATCAAGGGCAGAGAACATCACAGGAAATAGACATACAATAATGAATGAATGGCTCTTGGTAATAATACTACCAATTTGGCAACACATTGGTACTATACTGTAGATGCATGTATTAATTGGCCTGCTTTCAATGATACATTACACTGAAGTATGACTTTATGAAATGCTTTAACAGGAGTTGGAGAAAGAGCGAACTGATCTTATAGAAGATGTGACAGCTAACAAAAGGAAGATGAAAGAACTGGAAGATAACTTGCTGTATCGACTGACAAGCACACAAGGCTCTCTGGTGGAAGATGAGTCTCTCATCATTGTACTTAGTAACACAAAAAGAACAGCAGAAGAGGTGACCCAGAAACTACAAACGTCAGTTGAGACTGAAGTACAGATTAACTCAGCTCGGGAGGAATACAGGCCAGGTGAGATGATTCTCCCCCTCCCAAACGAAAGATCAAAATTGTAGATATTGCTTGGACTTTAGTATATTAAAGTCAAAATTAGCTAGGCCTCAAGCCTATATTGAGGAAGGTTTGAGAGTTTTAATGGTTAATGACAATTTCCTTGGAACTTTCCTTATCCACAGAAATTAAGTGACAAGGAGAATTGAGGCTCTTAGAACTGCAATATTCATCCGTTGTCACTAGCAGACTAAAGATAGGTAGTCCTTGACTTACAACCTTTCATTTAATGACTGAAGTTACAAAGGCACTGAAAAAGTGACTTATGACCATTGCAGCATCCCCATGATGACATGATCAAGATTCAGGTGCTTGGCAACTGGCATGTATTTATCTGTTCACTGTCCCAGGGTCATGTGATTATCATTTGTAACCTTCTCAGCCGGCTTTTGACAAGCAAAGTCAGTGATGGAAGGCAGATTCACTTAACAACTGCAGTGCTTAATTTAACAACTGTGGCAAAAGGGTTGTAAAATGAGGCAAAACTCACTTAACAACTATCTTGCTTAGAAACAGAAATTTTGGGTAGAATTGTGGTCAAGAACTACCTGTGCAAGGCAGGGGCGGGTTCTACTTACCTTTACTACCAGTTTGCAACAGGATCACTCGTGCCTTGCTTCTGCGCATGCACAGATCGCCGATGACGACATCCGGGGTGGTGGGCGGGGCCTCATGCCGGTTTTACTACTGGTTCTTGCAAACTGGTCCGACTGGGGGCAACCCACCACTGGTGCAAGGGAATAAATCTCTAAGATCTAAATTTTTTCAAAAAAGAGAGTCCTTCTGTAAGTGAAGAACTGCTCTTATTGAGTAGTAAATAATAACATTGAAAGAGATGTTGTTTGGAACTGATTTTGCAGTACAGTGATGTAGTAAAAACAAAAACACAAGGTGGGGGAAAGATATCTGTTTTTCTTATTTAAATGGAAAATGGTTCCAGTGTACAAAACCTGTTTAGCTATTTATTATCAGACATTAATTGTCATTATGAGCTTTTATAATTACAGATGTAATAGTTGCTGTGGTTTTACATTTCTGTTGATCCAATCCAATCTTGTTTTGTTCAGTTGCTACCAGAGGCAGCATTCTCTATTTTCTGATAACGGAGATGAGTATGGTAAATGTCATGTATCAAACTTCACTTCGGCAGTTTTTGGGCCTGTTTGATCTTTCGCTTGCAAGGTAACTTTGATTATCTCACATTTTTCACATTCTGGATTAACAAAAATTGGCACAGCTTTCAGACAGCTGAAACGATTTGATATAGCCATCCTTGTTTAGACTCTGCAAACCCATGTCATTAATCTCATAGTTTGAGAACAAGTTCTGCAGTACTTAAGGCATAAAAAAAAGTTTGATCATAAATGACAGTGGGAAAGGAGGAATGTGCACAAAATGTGCACATTCCTCTTACTTTATTTCTTGGCTCTACAAAATTGGTCTACACAGCAACTTTCCTTAAATACAAACAGTATCTTTCTCCATTTTAATTTTTGCCATGGGTTCATTTCATGGGTTCATTATTTATGCTTTAATATTCATAAATGCCTCATTTAAAAAAAAAAAACATTGTAGAGTCCCTTGCAGCTTCCCAGTGTAACTTTGCTTTGAATGAAACTGAAAGGAAGGATATTGGAGAAGAAAATAAACATTGAAGCAGTAATTCCTTTTCTGCCCACTGGGTGGGATCATGCATGTCTCAGGTCTAACTTTTTGCTTCTGATACCTTAAAGCTCTTTTCTGTCACACATAGCACCATTTCAGTCTTAGAGCATAGCCTTCCAATAGCCTTAAGTCATCCGGCTGATGGAGAAAGAAAGAATATCCTGCCCTGAGGAATATGAGAAGAAAAAAAGTAGCAGATAGTGTAGCCTTTTCTTTAGTGATTTCTAATGAGATCTCATTTTAAGTATATTTCTGATTATCATTCTTAAGCCTCTCCAAGGACTTTATTCTCAGAGACGAGGAGGCTTAATAAATAAAAACCCTATGCAGAATTGAAATATTCTCTTTTGTTATGTGTTGACATAGCAAGCAGTGATCCACGTTCAAAAACTTCAGCTTGCATTCTCTAAAAGGGGCTGAGAAAGAGAGAATAATTCAGAGGAAGCAGAATATATAATAAGTACTCTAGAGGGATTGGACATTAAAAGAATTTGGGAAGCATCAAGTCAGAAATAATTTCCCGGGAGAAAGAGCATGTTCTTCCTGTATGCAAAAGTGGGCAGAAGTAACTGCTTTTGCCTTTGCAATGAGATGTCTAGATACTGAGCCTATTGCTTCCTTCACTTCAAGGCGTATATGTCCAATAAAGCTGAAGGGGATGTGTCAGTCTAATGCATAGCTTACAGTCTAATGTATCAGATGTATAGCTTTGCCCTATACTTTGGACTACAATTCTCATAAATTCCCATCCAGCGTGGGCTTGGAACATAGACACTAAGTCTGTCTGTGGTATATTAGAGAACTGTGCTTCGCATAACATTTCCAGTAACTCACATGCAAGTAAGTGAAAGGGTGAGAGAGCAGGAATTACTAACAAGCCAATCCCTAAGATTGCAAATACCTCTTTTAGTGTTAGCTTGATTTTATTTATTTGTGAAAATGTATGTGGCTGCGCAACTTAAGCAATTGAGACTCTTAAGTTTCAATTATTGAATTATCAATGAATTATCTTCCTATTTGGGCCTCCAAGAGTAAGATCAAATTTCCTGACAGTGAGAACAATTAATCAGTGGAACAACTTGCCTCCAAAAGTTGTGGGTGCTTCAACACCCACAACAAGGGCCGTGGTGGCGAACCTATGGCATGTGTGCTACAGGTGGCACACGGAGCCATGTTGCCTGGCATGCCAGCTCAGCTCCGGCGTGCACGTGTGTGCCGGCTACCTGATTTTTGGGCCTTCTGGGCCCATCAGAAGTAGAGAAACAGGCTGTTTCCTGCCTCCGGAGGGCCTGGGGGGGGGCGTTTTTCTTTCTCACCTGGCTCCAGATCCTCTCTATGCATCTGGGGAGGGCGAAAACAGCCTTCCCCACCCCTCGGAGGCCTTCTAGAGGCCCGAAATGGCCCGTTTCCCAACTTCCAGTTGGACAGGAAGTGACATTTTTTGCTGTCCCCAGCCTCCAGAACCTCTCTAGGAGTCTCTGGAGGCTGAGGACAGCAAAAAACACCATGTATGAATTTTAGCTTCATACAAAAATTGTATGAAGCTAAAATACCTTTCAATCTATCTGAAAGAAGAGTGAACTCTTAGCAGTCCAAACAGTCCTAGCCAGTTGGATCATATTGATCGAACAGTAGTTAATGTCATGTTGAATTTGCTTCAGCAACTCTGTTTGCTTTTGCACTAAGTCAGTATTATTAAGTACAGCTTTGAAAATGCTTTATTCGTGTATACTTCTACCCTTTCTAAAATCTTTGCCCTTAAAGCATTATATTACTCTTTTATCCTCTCCCTTTCTTTTGAATAGGTCTGTCAAGAGCCCAATTACAAGCAAAAGAATAGCAAATATCATTGAGCATATGACCTATGAAGTGTATAAATATGCCGCACGAGGGCTTTACGAGGAGCATAAGTTTCTGTTCACGTTGCTGCTTACCTTGAAGATTGATTTGCAGTGCGGCAAAGTCAAACACGAGGAGTTCCTAACTCTGATTAAAGGTCATAGCAACTAGATCACATCCTTAGCGTATGATCCTGTGCTGTTTTCTCCTTGCCTGTACAAAACAGTAATTAGAGATACTAAACTGGTGCTTCACAGGGTGGGCCCTGTCCATCACTTGATTGAATGTTGAATCTGTTGATCTGATAAGCCTTGTACACTGCAACCTGCAAATTTTGTGATTTTCTGCTTTAGGTTTCTAAGTGAAATTTAACATGATATTCAACTTTATGTAGAGTAGGCAACATATTCTTAAATTCCAGCATAGGTGTTTGAACCCCCTTTAAATAAGGAAGAGTATGCATATGTGTGTGTGTATGTATGGGGGGGGGGTGTTATTAGTAATGTTTTCTACTTTTTTTAAAAAATACTTTTTTAAACTTTAAACCTTTAAACATATATTTCCAGGTGGTGCTTCTTTGGATCTGAAAGCTTGTCCTCCTAAACCAGCTAAATGGATTCTGGATATGACTTGGTTGAATTTGGTGGAGCTCAGTAAGCTGAGACAATTTTCAGATGTTCTTGATCAAGTAGGTACCAGTAGGAGTTGGTATATTTTGTTTTTGCAGTTTGTTTCAATTGACAGTTTAATGGATTTCAATTTCTATGTGTTAATCTGCCTCGGTTATATATTATCTGGCAAATGTCAAACTTGAAGCATTGATGTTTCAGAAACTAATGTTCTGAGATCATTACAGAACACACTTTACTACACATTCAATTTCACTTTTATCTCTACAGTAGTGGCCAAAATTGTGGAAACCTTTTGGGAAAAGTGTATTTTTGAGGTTTGATGGCTAATAACACCATTTTTTTTGGAGTTTCAAGATTTATTTATTTATTTATTTATTTATTTTGTCGCATTTCTATGCTGCCCCACTCCCAGGGGACTCTGGGCAGCTTACAACAGAGAATAAAACAATGCAACAATATCCCATACAAATGTTAAAAGGACATTAAAACATTAAAACATTAAAACGTTGAAACATGCACTCCAATTTGTGGCCGGGTCTCACAAGATCACTATAACAAGATCAACGGCCCCAGGCCTGCCGGAAGAGCCAGATTTTCACCGCTTTCCGGAAGGCCAATAGGGTGGGGGCAGTCTTCTGGAGGTAGTTGGTTCCAGAGAGCTGGGGCAGCCACAGAGAAGGTCCTCCCCCATGGGCCCGCCAGCTGACATTGTTTAGCTGATGGGACTCAGAGGAGACTGACTCTGTGGGATCTTACCGGTCGCTGGTAGCTATGTGGTAGAAGGCGGTCTCGAAGATAGCCTGGCCCTGAGCCATGTAGGGCTTTAAAGGTAATAACCAACACCTTGAATTGCGCCCGAAGACTGATAGGGAGCCAGTGCAGCTTGTGGATAATTGGTGTAATGTGGGTGTATCTAGGTGCACCCACTATAACTATAACTAAAGAAACTTGTTAGCCAGAAGCAACCCAGCAATAATAGAAGCAATCATTCAAGCTTGGTTTCGCATTATAACAGCTGCAGACCTAAAAGACTTGGTTCACTTCATGGGAAGATGTTGTAAGGCCGTAATTCATGCTAAAGGTTACCCAACGAAGTATTAACGGACATGATAATTTTTGTATATCTCGTTTTTTCTACATGTTTCACTTTTCTTCTTTATACTGTAATTGCTATTCTAATAGCAAATCCTTCATAAAAGTTATTGCATTACATTCTTGATTAAATTATCTTTCCATTGATATATAATTTTATGGTACTACTCCCCCCCAAAAGTGGTGTTATTAGCTAGTTTTAGAAAATACACTTTTCCACAATTTTGGACACTACTGTAGTGGTAAGGGTACCCATAAACAAGCCAGCCAGTCAGCCAGCCTTGGCTCAGATCCAAAAGCATCAGGGCATATAAATCATATTTCTTTAAATAACCTATTTGCATGAAGCTAATGCTTTAAAGTTAAACCGATTCTTTAAAATCTAGTGTAAGAACTTGCTGGTAAAATGTTTGTTGAAGTATACCTAGGATAAAAGTTCCATCTTTACATTTTGGAGCAGATAAAACTGCACTGGATATTAATGCTTATAGTTCATTACAGCTAAAACTATAAGTAGTGAATAAGGATCCGTACCACTAAGAAAGATGGTGGTTCTTTCAGAAAGGCACGCAGAGTCATTCATTAAGCTGTCTGAAATTCAAGTTATATTCTTTGAAACTTTAGCCATATAGAATATGCTATTATTCTCCAATCTTTAAGGTGGGAGGAAAATCTATTCTCAAAATCACTGCCCCCTCAGTGTTCCTCTTACTTTGCCTCAGGAGGCCACAAGAACTGCTGCCCTCACAGGAGAGAGGCTGCTGTTGCTGCTGCTGTACTGGTGATGGTGCTCTCTAGCAAAGCACAGAAGTAAAGCAAGGGCAGCAGTGGGGATGGGTTTGTCCCATGATAAGGGCCTGCACAGTGCCGTTTAAGCTGACAGAGTTTACTGATAGGAATAGCAACCTTGAAGGTTTATGTTGGTCTGCCATTAAGTTAATATTTGACAATCCAACACCATGAAGGGAAAACATGCCACTCAGGCCAAGTTTTGGGTTGTTTTGCAACTACTGTTAATATAGCCAAGGAGCACAGAAGTCTCTGACTGATGGGAGTGGGTTGTCCTTCAGTGGCTAGTTAAATCTTAACGGGTCACTGTCCATCCAAAGACACTTCTGTGTGACACAGAATGTTTACATAGGGGTTTTCTTCCATTTTCCCATGGAAAATATTGTCCTGCCAGATCACCTTGATCCAACTCAATGGCAGACTGGCCTCAAGATGGTCACTCCAACATGAGAGATGTCCTCAAGAGATGTTAAGCAGCTGCCTTTGAATGAGGAAAAGGGGGCTGTATTGATGACTCCTATGAAATATGATACTCTCATTGTATTATATTATCAGATCTCACAGACAGAAAAACAGTGGAAAATTTGGTTTGATAAGGAAAAACCAGAAGAAGAACTTGCTCCCATTGGCTATGATCAAGCTCTGGACTGCTTCAGACGTCTCCTCCTTATTAGGTCTTGGTGTCCTGATAGAACTATTGCTCAGGTAATGTATGAAAATTTTAATAATAGAATATGTCAAAGAGTATTTTTCTGGTTATGCATCACATATACAGTTCTACACATACACAAATACAATTCCAGGAATATCTCTAGCTGAGTCATTTGAAAGGAGAAGTGCTTTACCTTTCTCACATGTACATTCATGAGGCTATCATTTTATTTCATTTTTCTTCTATTGCCACAGAAGCAGCACTTTGTAAAATACATTTTAGTTCCTCCAGACTCTGGAGAAGATAAACCAACATGGATCTAAAATATACAAGACTTTAGAGATCAAAGCCAGCATTTCAGATTGTATTCAGAAGCACACTGATAACCATGCAGTATCTACAGTACTGATGTTGCATTGTTGAAATGGCTTTTACCTACCAGCATATACTGTAGACTGTAGCAATGTGTAGAAAATAAACTTTCCTAGTAGTTCAAAAGTAGCTTCAAATAAAGTATGTGGCAATAAATCAGTCTCATGGTAATGAAGACATGAGTACCTCCCATTCCAAATAAGAGCCACAATTGGCACAGCAGCCAAGAGCAGGCAAAGTTTCCCCAGAGTACAATCTCCACTTGCTAATCAAGTAGAAGTCATGAATCCAGGATAACTCTCAAGTAGTAGATCTGCTTCTTCAGTGAGAATCTTGTCATCTTGTCCAGAGTCAGCATGTGGGGACGGGTGAGTCTCTGCCCAATCTAATAGCTTCTGGAATAAATAATCAGCTACCCTTGCCTACAATTCTATTTCAATTTACCTAAGATTCAATTTCAAGCTCAGTCAGAACTTGAAATCTTGTCCAATCCCATAATGGAGACATACAAGTAGATATTATTAAGGTATTGTTGATACCTCCTCCCAGTCTCATGCCTGGTTTCACCCATCGATTTCACATAGATATTAAATGAAGTGAAGGGACATATCAAGACTACTGGCATCCCATAAAGAAGTGATCAAGGGTTCAGTTGCTCAGCACCCAAAAAAATCAGTTACATCTTTTTACTTTGATGGGAACTGAACCACTGTAAAATGGTTCTTTGAACTCCCAACCAATTCAGGGGTCCAGAAAAATTCTATAATCAATGGCATTGAATACCGGTGAGATACCTAATATTTCCCAAGGGCTGCATTTCCAAAACCCGCTCTTGATCTTATGGATGGGAACAATGATTTTTTTTTTGAGGTCTAGGCTTTCTCTTAAACGTACAGTAGTGTATATATGGCCAGGGATATCACTGTATTATGGAAAATCTCCAAGAAATGAATGAACGAAGAGGAAGGCCTTAAAAGGGCATTGCAAAACACGAGCTTTGGGGAAAGCAGTAATTGTACACTGCTTTCCAGTAAACCTCAGTGCTATTTGTGATGAAGGGATTGAAATTGTTCTTCTTATAACAGCAAGTGAATACCATTTGGCTTCAACCCCAGCTTTACAAATTGGATATTTGTCCTGTTGTTTTCAATGAGAATGCTGAAATGCAAATACTGCTATAGGCACCTTGTGCCTATTAAAGTTTAGCAAGAATCCCACAGACATTATTTTAAATAATAGGAACATTTAGTACAGTGGTGGGTTTCTACCGATTTGCCCCAATTTGGGTGAACCAGTAGTGGCAGCGGCGGGAGGCTCCACCCACCCGCCCGGACATCATCATGGACACTCTGCACATGCGCAGAAGGTTCTGTGCATGTGCAGAAGTGCCACAAGCAGGTGCACGCGTGCTCTCCCAGTTCCGAACTGGTACAAACGTAAGTGGAACCCACTACTGATTTAGATATACAAAGTACCATGACTTACACAGTATAATAAGATTTACACCATACTTCTGAAATGTTCTAATGGGTTGATTGTACATTCATGTTTGACCTTATCAAATATCCTGCAAATTCTTCCTTAAATGCTTTGTCTCCAAAGTTCCTGCATTTTTCCTATTAAGTATAAGTGAAACATTAATATATATCTTTTTTTAAAAAAAAATTAGGCTAGGAAGTACATTATGGATACCATGGGAGAAAAATATGCGGAAGGGGTCATTTTAGATTTGGAGAAGACTTGGGAAGAATCTGATCCACGCACACCTCTCATCTGCTTCCTGTCAATGGGCTCTGATCCGACTGATTCAATCATTGCTTTGGGGAAAAGGTTGAAAATTGAGACACGCTGCGTTTCCATGGGTCAGGGACAAGAAGTCCATGCACGTAAACTCCTGCAACAAACTATGGCTCATGTAAGGCAACTTTTCCATACTAATTTGGTATAGGCCGTTTTTTTTAAAAAAAAAATAGAACATTACAAATTACTAGTGAGGTTTAGCTAAGCATGAATATAGCATAACTAATATTGTATATGGAATAGAATTTCTCTTTTTATTTCTAAAGAGCAAAATAGGATTATTTCTAGCCAGTAGCCTTCTGAAAATGAAAATATATTATGTTTTTAAATCAATTGCTCCATATATTTTGATTCAGAAACGTTGCTAAATTCCAGGCACAATCCAATACATGTTTATATTTGGGAACAGACAGGAATATGTATTGCTTGGGTGATACACATTTATATTGCAGATAAATTAAGTTGTTAACTTTGTTGAATTTCATTTTCAAAATAAAATTGATGATTGTTGGTGATATTGAGTGAAAGATTATGCTAGTTGGATGTGTACAAGATAGTTCATCCTACCACTAAAAATCAAATCTATTCTAAGTAGGATCCATAGAATGCTTTCATATTCTTAGTTTATTGGCTATATTTCAGTTACTTTTGGAGCTAGAAACAAATTATGATATATTTGCAAAATACTATGTCAACACTGAGTTGTGAATTGAATATCATTGGAAAGTAACAATAATCTGAATGCATGGTGGTAATTTCCAAAATGAATAACAAACCCAGCTATATGCCTCTTAACATCTTATTCTCTTAGGGTGGATGGGCCCTCTTGCAGAACTGCCACTTGGGTCTTGACTTTATGGATGAGCTGATGGACACTGTTGTGGAAACAGAGATAGTTCATGAGGCCTTTCGCTTGTGGATGACTACAGAGGTCCACAAACACTTTCCTATTACCCTTCTACAGATGTCTATAAAATTCACTAATGAACCTCCCCAGGGACTTAAAGCTGGCCTAAAGAGAACATATGGAGGTGAGTGACTTAGCCTCAGCTGTCATACAAATATTTGATAAATTTTCCCCATAAAATTGAATATTTTATTCAGTTTTCAGCAAGACAAAATCATGTAGCTTGGAGTATTTTGATCAGTCAGTTTATACTGGATTTTCTACTTTAAACATATATTAAATATAAGATAAATGGCTATAGGCATGCCTATAAATATCTGGATAATCATTTGCTAATCAGTAAATTATTGAGTCAGGTATGTCTGATCAACTATTGAAAATGATTACCAGCAGAACATTAACATTTTTCACTGATTATTTTCATTCATGTATATTAGCAATAGCAATAGCACTTTTCACAGTGCTTTACAGCCCTCTCTAAACAGTTTTACAGAGTCAGCATATTGCCTCCAATAACCTGGGTCTTCATTTTATGGAAGGATGGAAGGCTGAGTCAACCATGAGCTGGTCAGGATTGAATTCCAGGCAATCAGCAGAATTAGCCTGCAATTCTGCATTCTAACCACTGTGCCACCATGCCTCTATTACTTCAAGATTTGTGATTTGGTTTGATACTTATGTATGGTTATTCTTTTCAAGTGTAACATATAAGTGGGAAATTTTTGTGTAAACAACTATCATGTAGAAGTTATGATTAAATGGGAATTGCAGAGGAAAAATGCTTTTCATTAAGGGCTTTATAGGAAAGTTTGTTTATAATGGTCAATGACTTTGTTACAGGTGTGAATCAAGATCTCTTGGACATCAGCAATATGGTACAATGGAAGCCAATGTTGTATGCTGTAGCTTTTCTCCACTCCACTGTTCAGGAAAGAAGGAAATTTGGACCTTTAGGATGGAATATTCCTTATGAATTCAACCAAGCTGATTTCAATGCCACAGTACAGTTTGTTCAGAACCACTTAGATGACATGGACATCAAAAAGGTTAATTGGCACTAATTGGCTAGAAATAAATCTCTAGCAGCATATATGAAACTTGAAATAATTTACAACGTTGTCAACCAATCTTCACTCAATGTAATATAGTCAATTAACCTTTAATGTTAAACAGCCATTAAATTCACTAGATTAGATTTAGAGGTGAGGATGGATGTCCTGATACCAGATGTAATATATATTGGATGGCTATAGTATGCTGTTGGAAGAGAAAGAAGATAGCGAAAAATGAGAGAGATAGCAAAGTCAATTGGGGGAGGATTCCAATTTAATAATGGAACTATTTTTAACTCAGTCTAGTTCAGAATAAGATAATATATGCATAGGAATTTTTAGATCTTTCATATGCACATGGAGTAAAAGACTAGAAGACCTCCAAGGTCCCTTCCAGTTCTATTCTGATTGATCGATATACATATACATTTATTTTAGTATATGGTTGCATGAACACACCATATTTTTAAAATCTTTTTCAGGGTGTGTCCTGGAACACTGTTCGTTATATGATTGGGGAAATTCAATATGGTGGAAGGGTTACAGATGACTATGACAAAAGGCTCCTTAACACATTTGCTAAAGTGTGGTTCAGTGAAAACATGTTCAGCCAAGACTTTTCATTTTACAAAGGATACAATATACCCAAGTGTACTGCAGTGGATCAGTACCTGCACTATATACAGGTTTGTTATCATTAGCAAATAAAAGGAAAATTTAAGGCTAGACTGAAGTTAATAAATCAAAAGCTTTCTTCATTCACAAGGTCATTGCAGTAGTATACTTCCTCTTTAATCAAACTTCCTGTATAGAATTTGCAGACAAGAACTCTGAAGATATATACGAAGGATACTTAAATGTAAAGAAATTAATACCAAAATATGGAAGGAACTGAGAAATTAATAATGTGCTAAGTAGGAATATTGAACTACTGCCTCACAGCCTCAGAGATAGTAGTGATTAAGACATTTGTGAACATCTGGAAACTCTTGATCTGAAAATTGCCTTTGTCTTGATGTCAGTGACAATGAATTTCTTTTTAATACTAAAATCATAACAATGTAAAGGGGATGGGAGAATGATGTTGTTACCATGACAAAGAAGAATATTGCTGTTGAGCAGTTTAAATATATATAATGTTTTATATATATATATATATATATATATAAATAAGGGGTATGATATCACAGTTACAATTGAACTGAACTATTATCTGTATTTCAAAGCACTGTACAAGTGTTAAGTTAGATAATTATTCTTTTACCTTATGTAATAATTTCCTGAAATGTATTGTATAAATGAAAAATTCTCTGAAATCTTACTATTTGTTGATATTATCTTTTTAAAGATACATATATGGGCACATTTATAAACATTATATATGTATATGTATACACTATATATACATACAAACACAAGTATGTGTGTGTGTATACACACTATATGCATGCACGCACATACAAACACATATATATATTACAAATATTCTTTTGGATTCCAGTGTGCTGTTATCTTTTCAATGTTTTAATGTTAAAACTTCAATCAATAATGCATTCAAATAGGGATTTCTATCCCTCTCAGTTTTTGCTGCGCTCTCTGATGCTGATATGGTTGGGTTTTTTTGAAAATGTTTGCTATTGCCACTCTGCTTTTTTTATACTCATTTCCATCACTACTTTAGAAGAGTCTCTATATTACTCTGCTAGATTTATTAATAAAATGTACTGACCGTCCCTCTGACCACAAGATAACTCTTGTTATATCTGCTTTATGTTGGCTTGTACAGGGCTTGCCTGCTTATGATACTCCAGAAGTTTTTGGGCTGCATCCCAATGCTGATATTACTTACCAGAGCAAACTGGCAAAAGATGTGCTAGACACCATCCTCAGCATTCAGCCCAAAGATAGCTCTAGCGGAAGTGGTGAAACCCGAGAAGCTGTAGTGGCCAGGCTAGCTGACGATATGCTGGAGAAACTACCTGCAGATTATGTGCCTTTTGAAGTAAGTTCATAAAATCTTGAGATAGGAAGCATCAGCTACATTGGAATTGTTTTTCACGTTGTCTAACTGGGAGGGGGAAAAAAACCCTTTTCTTAATCCCACTTTTAAAAAAATAATGTTTTCAGTATACTTGTAACCTAGATATTAAGGAATGAACTGGTAAAGCCAAATAACAAAGGGGCATATGGTTCTTTCGGATCTGTTTGATTCTTGGAGACTGCCTGGACATGTCCCTATAGTTTTAGGTTTTTCAGAAGGGCTTTGCCATTGCCGCCTTTCTAGGACAGAGAGTGGAGAACCTGGATCAAGGTTACCCAACTGGCTTCGTGCCTAAAACTAGACCTCACATTCTCCTAGTTTCTAGCCTACACCAATCCGGCTCTTGCATGCAAATACACTCATTTATATTTAATCATTTATTTGGTTTGAATTGATATTTATAATTAGATTTATGCAATCTTCACATTTCAAAGCTTTCTATATATTTTTTTAGTTTTTCTATAGAGAATTATGGATACCTTAAACTCTCTAAATATATTTGCATTTATTTTCAAATATTTGTATCACCTATGAAATAATTGATTCAGATGTTTTTTTAGACAAGCTTCTTGTACATGATCTTAGTGTTCAAGGAATTCATGCTCCATGCCTCTTTGAAAAAAAAAATCTATCCTCCCATTTCATTTCCTCCGCATAGAATTGTATAGAAGTCAGTAGCTAAGGCCTTGTGGACATGGCGGTCAGCATGCTAACTGGCATTGTATTTAAATATTCTCTGTCTCATGTTAGGTAAAGGAAAGGCTTCAGCAAATGGGACCATTTCAGCCAATGAACATCTTTCTGCGACAGGAAATTGACAGAATGCAAAGGATTATTGCTCTGGTGCGAAACACTTTGACAGATCTTAAACTGGCCATTGATGGAACCATAATCATGAATGAGAATCTCAGGGATGCTCTGGATTGTATGTATGATGCACGGATCCCAGAGCGCTGGAGAAAGGTTGGTATTGTTGTTTCATTAGAAGGAAAATAATGTTAGAGCATCATTCTTCTGAATTAACACCCCTAATCCAATTATGACATGGTCAAAGCATCTAAACACACCTACATAGTTACTGTTAATTAATTGATTCCTTGTAATTGAAGACTTGTTCTCATACATTTACTTAAAAGGCCATATGTATAGGAAGGATGTCTCATGTAGTCCTCAATTTACAACCACAATAGAGCCCAAAATTTCTGTTGCTAAGTGAGATGTTTGTTAAGTGAATTTTGCCCCATTTTACAACCTGTCTTGCCGCAGTTGTTAAATGAATCATGGCAGTTGTTAAGTTAGTAACCCGATTGCTAAATGAATCTGACTTCCCCATTGACTTTGCTTGTGAGAAGGCTGCAAAAGAGGATCACCTGACCCTGGGACGCTGCAACTGTCATAAATATGAATCAATTGCCAAGTGTCTGAATTTTGATCAGTTGACCATGGGGCTGCTGCAATGGTCATAAGTGTAAGAAACAGTGATAAGTCATTTTTTCAGTGATGTAGTAACTTTGAACAACCACTAAATGAACTGTTGTAAATCAAGGACTAATTGTACTGCAGGGTCTACTGGGATTTCACTTTTTAAAAAAAATGCTTTTAATTCCTTGAACAGCATAATCATCTGCATCCAACAGTAATGTTTTATGAGACTAACTTAATCTACTTGCCATGTACTACTGCAGTTTTGGGTGGGAAAGGACTAGAACGGGGGTGTCAAACTCAAGACCTAGTTCTGGCCTGTGGGGACACCCTGGAAACAGCAAAGGACCATTCCGTGGTGCCTTGGCCCAGCCCTGGCCAACTGAGCGCTGATCTATAATCTGGTGGCAGCTGGCAGCATGCTGAAGGAGGCCGTGGCAGCAGAAAATGGAGCACCGTTTTCACTGGCAGCATCCTAGCAAAACAAACTACTAGCAAAAGTGGCATTTGATCAGAAGGCCAGGAGTCATCGAGACGTGTTTCCCCTTTTGCATTTGAGCATCCAAGAAGGGACAGGAAAGGAGAAAGAGAAAGAGGAAAGAAAAAAAAGAAGGAAGGATGGGAAGGAAGAAGGAAGAAAGGAAAATGAAGAGGGGAGGAAAAAGAAGAAAAGAGAAAAGGGAAAGAAAGAAGGAAGAGAAGGAAGGAAGGGAAGGAAGGAAGGAAGGGAAAGAAGGAAGGAAGGAGATTATAATGAGAGGGTGGGAGGGTCTGAGGAAAGTCCTGCCTTGGCTTCCAGAAGCCCTGCTGCCCTTTTGCTATCCTCTTGTCTCCTCCTCCTGACCTCTTCTGGTGGTCTCCCATCCTATCACTGAGGATGCATTGGTTACAAAGCCAGGTTTCCTCACATGGAGAGGGAGTTGGCCTCCCTCTGACCCACACACTTTACCCTCCCACACACACCATGAGCAACCTGGCCAAGGAGTATGAGCACAGCAGCAGTAGCCTCGAGGAGGAGGTAAGTGCAGCTGTGCACCCCTTTGAGGAAGCAGGGCTGGGCTGGACTGTGGGGTCCCAGTGCCCTGGGAATTTGAGGGCTGAACTGAGCACTTGCCCTCTGCTGCCTAGGGCTCTGGACAGCCTGCACCACTGTCCAGGGGTCCTCTGCGTGGCCTGAGAGGGATGATGAGGCTCCTCTGGAAGACAAGGGTTTGGCCCTCTCCCTGATCTCGCCTTCTTCTGCTGGAGACAATGGATCCCCCCAGCCTTGCCCAGGCCACCAAAGGCACCCCCGACATGAGTGTCATCGAGCTGACCATGCCCCTCTGAGCTCAAACACAATCGTGATGCGGCCCTCAATGAAATCGAGTTTGACACCCCAGACTAGAAGATAACATGATTGAATGTTCCTTCGTATAAGGAGGATGATTCTGGTTACTCTTTTCCCTGACATCTTGTCCTTAACATGGAGGAGTAGTCTATCATATGAATCTTTTTTAAAAATGCAGTATAAAACCCAGATAGTTTTATTTCAGTTTTTGAAGCATTGCACAGCATAGTTTCTTGTACCATATTTTTCTCTGTTTCTAGGCATCTTGGGCTTCCAGCACACTTGGTTTTTGGTTTACTGAACTTCTCGAAAGAAACCGGCAATTTCATTCTTGGATTTTTGAGAAACGACCAAATTGCTTTTGGATGACAGGATTCTTCAATCCCCAGGGCTTTTTAACTGCAATGAGACAGGTTAAATATCTGATTACTCTACAATTCTATCCACTTGTTTTGATTTTTATTTGAAATGAATACATGTGGAGATATCATCTATTTTCAGGAAAGCAAATGGAGTTGCCTTTGCCTTCTCGAAGAAACTAGGGCTGGTATAATTAAAAAAACCCTCGCTTTTCTTTAACTATTTTTTTTTTCCATTTTCATAATTGTGACAAGGCATATAGGATGTTCCAAGTCTTCTTCTTCTTCTTCTACCCTGCAAATATTGTACTAAGCTTGAGATAGCTTAAGTCAATAATACATTATGGCAGGAAAAGATAAGTCTTTGGAAGTCCAGGAACAAAGATCTACCGTATTGTCAGGGAAATCATAAATTTCAGACTTTATTCTTACCCATGATTTTGACAAACCAACATTTCTAAATCAAATATATAAAACTGCCTGTTGCACTTGGGCAACTGGTTGTCATGGCTCTCGCCAGCTGTCTATAGAGCTCACAATGGAACACAGCAACCAGCTGATTCCTGGCAGCTGCCAATGACTCCTATCATGCTAGGGAAAAAGAGCTTCCCTAATTTGGTATCCTGTGCTTCCCAGCAGCCAGCCAGTTGTTATGTACAACTGTGTGTTTTTGTGTGCATGGCTCCTGCCTAACTCCTATTCTGCAGGGAGGACTCCACTGCTAAAAATATTGTCCAAGTTGTAAACCTTTCTTTTGTTTAGAATACCATCCTTTGCATGGTATTTTTGCTGTCTCTATGTTGGATTAAAATAATAAGAAACAGAGAACCTGCTGCTTTTATATTTCTAGGAAGGGAAAAGGGAATTTGCTAACAAGAGGATGTAGACATTAACTGGCTGACAGGTGGCCTCCCCTTACAAGGAGAGTGAAAGTTAGGAGTTACAAGGAAATGTTCTAGCAATCAAAAATTTAAAACTTGTTCTAACTGGTAATTTTTTAGAGAAAGTTGTGACTGCTGAATTTCAGTTAATTTTTGACTCCTTTATAAAGTATCTTTCTAAATCAGTCCCACCTTTCTGATACTTTTGATAACTAGCATATATTGACTTTCTGAACTAGGTTTTAATATACCTTACAGCTGGTTTCATGAGCAATAAAAGCACTGATCAGATGGTTTGACAGAGTGTAATGAGTTGAGTGAGGCTCTGTAAAGAAAGAGAAGTAAGAAATATGAAAAAAGTACAAAATGTAATGAGTTGAGTGAGGATCTATAAAGAAAGAGAAGTAAGAAATATGAAAGACGTATCAATTAGGGGAGCACTCACTTTTATATCTACTTATGGAAGTGGTGTTAGAGAGTCAGTTTAGTGTGCTGGTTGAGTCATCAGTCTAGAAACTGGGAGACTGGGCATGAAGCCACCTAGGTGACTTTGAGCCAGTCAGTCGCTCTCAGCCTTAAGAAGCAAGCAAGCGAAAACAAACCACTTCCAAAATCTTGCCAAGAAAACTGCAGGGCCTTGACAAGGCGGTTGCCAGAAGTCATCACTAACCTGAATGGACCAAAACTAAAAACAAAACAAAAAAAATCCCGTTTAGTTCTCCCTTGTATATATCTATCGAGATTCTCAGTCATCCAGGTTGAACCAAAGGTGCTTTTTCAAGAGGCAACTGGACTTTCTGTTTTTTTCTTTGAAGACGTTTTGCTTCTCATCCAAGAAGCTTCTTCAGCTGAATGATGAGAAGCAAATGAGAAGCGAAACATCTTCAAAGAAAAACCAGAAAGTCCAGTTGCCTCTTGAAAAAGCACCTTTGTGTCTCACTTGTATACATATTATAAAAATTGGTATATAATTAGAAAATCTCAGGAGAAAAAGAAAATATGGCACTCCCTTGTATTTTCCAATTTTTGGCTTATTTATTCTGAAGCTACAATGATTCTTTGGTAGTAGAAATTCTGGTCTAACTGTTACATTGCTTTGAAACAGGAAATAACAAGAGCAAACAAAGGATGGGCACTTGACAGTGTAGTTCTGTGCAGTGAGGTCACAAAGTGGATGAACGATGACATCTCAACTCCTCCTTCTGAAGGAGTCTATGTATATGGCCTCTACCTAGAAGGAGCTGGATGGGACAAAAGGAACATGAAACTCATTGAATCTAAACCTAAGGTGCTCTTTGAACCAATGCCTGTGATAAGAATATATGCAGAAAACAACAGTGAGTATTAAATTGAATGTGATTTTGATAATACAATTGAGAGTATTTCACACTTTAAAATAGCCCATGAATTCTATTGATTTTGTGGCATGAAAAAAAAGTTTGGATTTTAAATGAAAACGCTTGTTCTTGTCAGTCCCTGAAGAACAAATGCTACCATTTTTTTACATAGGGTCCTGAAAAGCTTTCTTCCTAGTTGCTGTTTTGGGAGCAGAGATATTAAATACTCCTTACTGAATACTGTATGTTGTACTCAATAGTACGTAAAGGGTATTCACTTTTGTATTCCTAGTAACAGCAACGCTAACCTATATGCTTTATGGATATTAAGAAAGTATTTAGTTGCATTAGAAAATGGTGAATTGTGTTCAAAAGAGGGTGTGAGTTTGATTTGATCTCTGCTAAGCCATGATCACCATTTGGAAGCACAGGAAGCAAGGTTTATTGCTACAGTTCTTGGATTCTGCAAGTGATCCTAAGTTATTTTATGAAAAAAAGCATGTTTAAAAAACCTTCACCAGGTCCAGCTTCTAAGTTAAGCTGGTTCTCCTTCATCCATGTGTCCTTTTAGTCTTCCTTGAATTGCCATTGATTAGGTGTAGAATGCACTTGTACAATAAAGAAAAAGAGGAAAAAGAGGTGCACAGGGACGCAGAACTCAGTTGATTGAATCCCACATTTTTATTTCCTTTCTCAATAGAAACAATATCTATATTTAAACTGATCAATAGAAACTACTTTACCATTTCCTTTTGCCAGCTTTAGGATTGATTCGCAATGGATACATTCTAGGCAGAATGAAAGTGGCTAAATAATATGTAAAAAAGAAGGATGCTACTCTCTCCTCCACCTCCCTCTATATGCTCAGAAGTGGCTTGAAGTGTGTTAGCCAATAAAGAGGAGACTGTAATAAAATATGCATTCCTACTTCATCTTATGCTAGATCAGACCTGCTGTGTAAAACCAAATGAAACCTATGAATGAAGAGAATAAAAAATATACTTATTCATTTGGGAAAAATTCAACACAGTGGCAAAGGATTTCTTTCCACTTAAAACTATTGATTTTTTCTTTTTTTAAAAAAATGTCAATCAGCTTAAACCCAGCTTTTTACACTTGTGTGGATTTTTTTAAACAAGGCTACAAGTTGTTACTTGGTATGTAGGTGCTCTTGTTGACAGCTGAATGTATAGAGTTTGGATCTGCTTGAGCAAACAAGTCAAAAGACTGAAAGTGCAACTTCAGAAATGAAGGGAAAAAGCTCTGGGATCCCTGAAGGGGGGGAAACAGCTGTCAGAATCAACAGTGGGCTGGAGACACAGACTGTCGCTCTGCTTTCTGAAATTTGGTTTGGAATGTTGACCTGAAAATAGACAGCCTTTTCTTTCAGGAAATAAAATCCCATAAGAAATAAATGCAACTGCAATAAAACCCCAAGCTTTGTAGTTAGTTCTCCCTTTTTTCTTTCAGTTATTTGTGACACCAGTAGTTATTTGGTTAAATCTGTTTGTTTACCTTTGGTAAGAGATAACTGAACAGGGAAATGTCTGTGGAGATTCTCAGTCATCCAGGTCATGGTTGTCCCAAAGGTGCTTTTTCAAGAGGCAACTGGACTTTCTGGTTTTTGCTTTGAAGACATTTCACTTCTCATCCAAGAAGTTTCTTCAGCTCTTCAGAGCTTCTTCAAGCTTCTTAGATGCGAAGTAAAGCGTCTTCTGGACAACTGCACAGGGAATTCTCCACTGTAAAGGGAGTTAATTTAGTTACCATTCAAAGTTACAGCGACACACACAAAAGTAACTTAAGGCAGTTTTTCAGACTTACGACCATTGTAGCATCCTCATGGTCATTGACCAAAATTTGGATGCTTGGAAACTGATTCATACTTATGCTGGTTGCAATGTCCCCAGGTCCTGCCATCACCTTTTCAAACCTTCTTACAAGCAAAGTCAGTGAGGAAGCCAGATTCATTCACTAACTTAATGACTGCAGTGATTCACTTAACAATGACAAGAAAGGTTGTAAAATGGGGCAAAGTTCACGTAACAAATGTTTCACTTAGCATCAAAAATTTTAGGGTCAGTTGTAGTTGTCCATTGAGGACTGCCTATATGCAGTGTCCTATCAAGCTGATTTGCAGGTATATGAAGGGGTTTATATATTGTAGGCGTGTATAAATGCCTGTCTCAGTTGAGAATGTCATGCATGGCCCAAAATATGAAGGGGTCTTATTCTACTTGGATTCTAAGGATAGCATTTAAAATCACCATCCTATGGATGATCAGTGTCAGGAAAGAAATAAGATGACTCCAGGTGTTGCTTCCCACAAGACTTTTCATGTCAGAGACTTTTAGAAAAACCTGCCGTGGTCTTGCTCCTACTTAAGGCAATTATGAGAAATGTTTTTGGGTGTTATACTGATGATTTCCATGGCATGAGTATACGGTCTCCTTATGGAGCCTGTGGTAAAATCTACATAAAACTGCAGGAATTGTTGTCCAAGAATATTGGTTGATGTATCACTAATATCCAGATAAGGACCTCATCTAGAAATGGGGTAATTGGACAGGCATTTGGAGAGTAATTGTAGAGAGTAAGAAAAATGACTATTACAAGATAGGCCACATCTGTTACCAAAGTGATGAAAACAAAACATAGCTTAACTCCAAAACCAGAAAGTATGTGGAAGTGGCCCAAACAAATACCCTGCTAATTCATCTGGGTTTGGGGACGGTGTGTGTGTGTGTGTGTGTGTGTGTGTACACCACACAACTAGACTTTCAAAATTCTGTTGTTATAGCCACTTTAATAAAAGTAATTTTAGCCTTCCTGTGAAGTATGTTTGTATGTATGTATGTATGTATGTATGTATTTGTTTGTTTATTTATTTATTTATTTATTTATTTATTTATTTATTTATTTATTTATTTAGATTTATATACCGCCCTTCTCCCCAAGGGGACTCAGGGCAGTGAACAGCCAAAAGTTAAAAAACTTTAAAAAGTTAAACTTAAAAAACTTAAAAAGTTGCTTCTTGGTCTGTTCTACCAAGTGGGATTAACAGTAATGGGAAAGATGAGAGAGAAAAAAATCTGAAACTAAGTCAGGTAAAAGTTTTGATTTGTTTATTAAATTTGTTTGCCACCCACCTTGACTCCAGTTTTCTTAGTTTTTCTGGCATTTTCAATGATATTCTAGTCCAGGGGTCATCAACCATAAACAAAGAGCCATTTGGACCCATTTCCCACAGAAAAGAAAACACCGGGAGCCACAAAACCCTTCCTGTGCTGACTATTTCCTGAGCGACCACAAAACTAGCATATGCAGTTGAATTAAATGTTCTGTTTTCTTCTGAAACTTTTCTTGGATTTATCCATGGTTGGCCTAACGTGGGTCGAAAAGCTCAATAAATTGCATGCCGGCGGGTGCCACACATTGGTGGTTGTGATGCATATTTTGAGTGACAGGGAGCTGTAGCAGAGGGATGAAAGAGCCACATGTGGCTCCAGAGCCGTGGGTTGCTGACCCCTGTTCTAGTCTAACAGAACTGAACTCTCTCTAAATTGGGGGATGGATAATGCATGACTCTCCAGATATTGATTATAAAACTTGGTAATCAGCAACATTGATAGGGGGAGTGGGGTCCATTCTTGTTTCAGGGAACCAGGTTTGTTCCAAATAACATTGGATGGTTTGTATTCCATCATTGCCACTACAGGCCCAAGTGAGCTTACTGATTCCAACATCTGTTATCAATTTAGAGCACATTCACCCAGCTGGATAGACACAGTGTGTCAATTGTCTCAGAGGTGCTTTTCCAAAAAGCAACTTCTGAACTGCAGACGTTTCTTGGATGAGAAGTGAAACATTTTCAAGGAAAATACCAAGAAAGTCCAGTTGCCTTTTGGAAAAGCACATTTGGGACAACTGTGACCTGAACAATTGAGAATCTCCATAGACACAACATGTCAATTACTTAACGATGAACAAGGTGGCTTCTACCTCAGAGATCAGTTCACTGAATTCTGGCAGAAAGTAATGTTTTCCCAGCTATTGTAACAGAAAGCCACATGCCTTGACAATCCAGTGTGTTGAGAAGGAATCACTGGAGGTCAGTTATCTGGCTTGGAAGAGTAAAACCAATTCCTGTCCTGAAAGTAATCCATATTACTTTCTTTGAGGGCAGCAACATTATTGGCCTCTCAGAGGTATAATAAAAGATAGGTTGGGAAATAACATCCCCCCCCCCCCCCGTTGGAATCCTTTTCTCTCATCACTGAAAAAATATTATCCCTGCAGTATGGCTGGGCCGTTGGTCTGATACACTGATAATTAACTTTCCTGGACAAAGATATCCTGACAATAATTATCCACATTCTGGTTCTCTCCCAACTGAATTACTGTATTGCAGTATAAATGTTTCTTTTTAAAAATGGCCTAGAAATTTTAATTATCCTGAAAGGCTGACTAGAGTTGAGCTACTTGAAGAAGATATTATGCCTGTGCATTACATGCTGGACCCAATTCAACATGCTGCTTTTAATTTTTAAAGTCCCATCTGCTTTGATGTACAATTTCCTGGAGGAGCATCTGCTTTTCTGTCTGTCTCCCCGGAGTGTTAAGGTTATTGTCTGATGCTTTCTTCCCTGTGAAGTGAAACTGTTGAAGTGGTGGAGGGAGTGACATGGAGGTTTAAACGGTTTTTATTCACTCAAACATAGAAATCTTTTGATTAAAATCTAGTTAGGCAATACTTTTAAAAAATGCTTTTATGTATATTTTATTGCTTATTCACTAAGGACATCCGCACATTGGAAAGCATTTCTGCCATTGCTATGCCCTTTCACTTGCTTGTAACATGCAAAGATGCTGTATGTCATACATTTGGCACAGTAAAAATACCTATTAAGATTCCTCATATACAATGTTCCGTTTCAGGACTTTCAGAAAGCTCCCCCCCCTCTTATTCTGTATTGTCAATTTATCATAAACTTCCCTTAGTTCCTTCTTTCTTCCTAAATGTCTTTTTATAAGTGGTTTTCACAACTTATCCTTGGCCGAGCTGATAACTTAGCAATAGCACTTAAGACTTATATACCATTCCAAGTGCTTTACAGCCCCCCTCTAAGCAGCTTACAGAGTCAGCATATTGCCCCCAACAACCTGAATCCTCATTTTACCAACCTCGGAAGGATGGAAGGCTGAGTAAACTTTGAGCTGGTGAGAATCGGAACTGCTTGCTGAACTGCTGGCAGTCGGCAGCCAGCAGAGTTAATCTGCAATACTACAACCACTGCACCACCATGGATCCTTATTACGTTTAAACTCTTATTTAACATTTTGAATTAATTTATATTGATTGAAGTTTTATTTGAGTTGCTTCATCACCTTGTAAAAATGAACTTTTCTTGTTTGCCTTTTCTTAGCCTCAAAAGATCCACGCCTGTACTCATGTCCAATCTACAAAAAACCACTTCGGACAGATCTGAATTACATTGCTGCTGTGGACCTACGGACTACCCAACCACCTGAACATTGGATATTACGTGGCGTTGCCTTATTATGTGATGTCAAGTAATGCTTAGAGAATACCTGCATGCTGGTCTAATTTCCTACTAGTTCTTTTTAGAATAGCCTTTTGTTATATCCTTTACATGGGCATAATAAGAATCTAGTTCACAGCTTAGTTTTATATATATCTAAATAATCTTTTGCACTACCTTGACTTTCTCTCAAATGAGATGAAGAAGCTGAATGTTCAGTTACTAAAAAAAATCACTAACTATTGTATATTCTTGATCAATAGTTCTTTTTTTTTAAAAAACCTAATTTTTACATAATTTTATTATGATTTTAACAATCATGTTAATTGAATTATAATTGACATCTTATTTATATGACTTCCAAATATACCAATATTTGATAATTTCTAAAGATTTTCCTTCCCTCTAAATAATTGAGTGGCACTTTCCACAAAATTTGTATTTTTACATATAGAAATTTAAAGGATTGCCAGGGGTGCCTGGAGTATTCTATGAATTAACACAGGGGTTGCACATTTTCAATTCATAGGATGCAAGTCAGGGCTTATTATAATTTGATAAAGAAAGCATTTGTATGATGCATTAAAAATACATTCTTACAAACTTCTTCGCTTAAAAATAAAGCACATTTAATTTTTTAAAAAATAGATGGAATAATTGTTCTAATAATTTGTAATGCTGCAGAGTATACTGGCAAATCTGATTTACGGATGAAACACATAAAAGATTTTTTTGTTTTATAGTCACTGTATCATGTACTGCAAATACAAAAAAACCATATCCAGTTTCCATTGATTTTCATACAGGAAAAAAATATATTGATCTATATAAGGCTTGAAGAGATGGTGATCTATTAACCTAAATTTCCAGTTAGCCATGCATGCTAGGAAACCTGGTTTTTGATAAAGTTCTATGTAAGAGACAGGAACAGTTATCTGGCAATTAACAAACAAACTAGATATTCTGCATTAGGTTTGGTGGTGACATATTGTGCAGGTCTACCGTGAATGAGACATTTGTTAGCCTCAATATTTTTATACTTTGAGTATCAATTGTAACCTTATTAAAATCATCCAGCTTTAAATGTAAAGATAAGAATACAAAAATGAAAACAGAACTATACAAATTGAATTCATAATTTCTATATTTTTATTTTGCTTTCTTTATAGTTTTGAGCCATCAAGAGGAAATTAACCTTTTAAAGCTATTTATAGAAACTATTCCTTTTCTTATGCATTATATAAATACAAACCTTGCATTCAAACAGGAAGATAATTTGCATAGTGCATTTTTGGCTGGAGAGTAACATGTTTTAGGAATGCCGTGAGCTATTATGATTGTGAGAATGAATCCATTTTCCTCCATTTGCTTTATTGGTGTCTTTGTTTCCTTTCTGCATCTTTTCCTCCTCAGTTTTATCACCTTGACTCTTCATTTGTCTAAAATAAACCATATTTTTGTTTAATTTGCCATATTTTCCATGATTTGTGATTAGTTTTATTCCATGGAAGTCCCTCCCTCCAAAGAAATTTCAAGAATTTAAGAATGACCAATGTTATCAACAGTAATTTGATACCCCTGAGGAATAAGGGGTAAAATGGAACATGTGTTTTAATTTGAGCCTGGAACAAAGAGTACTGCTTCAAGTATTTCAGCAAAACATTTTGTGTTGCCTAAGATCTCATGAGAGAAAATTAAAAATGGCTTAAGTGTTCTATGTCCTGTTGGAACAAACTTAGAATATTGGAAGTTCAAACTGTGAGAAAGATAATATTTGCTGACCAACCATCTGTAATAAGAAGGAAATCAGCTAGCCAAAAATTTAGAAGGGACCTTTCTCACTTCTGAACAAAACCAAAGATATTTTTTTCATTTGTTAATAGGGTTTTGAGAGAGATTATCCAACACATTTCAGGACAAAGAGAAATAACTTCTTTTCTATCTTGAGAATCCAGGGCGGGAGGCTTTCCTGATAAGAGATTCTCCATTCTTATTGGCAGGAGTCAAAATGGCCTCCTTATCTGTGCTGAGAATTTGGGGAAGTTCTATTTCCAAAGTCTTGTAAAGGTTTGAGTCCATTTCCACAAGAATTGCCAATGAAGCGATGCACCCAAATTTATTCAATCTAGTCACAAGCTATAAAACTAATTAACTGCAGGATCTGGACTAGTTAGAACTCAAAGTGATACCATTCAAAATGGCCAAGTTCTGTTTTGGGCTTCCAAGCTCAAACAGCCAGTTTTAGCCTGAATTGTTTCAAGCTTGGGATATTTTGCACATCACTTTCAAGTAAGTAAAATCTTGGTCATCACTTAACCTCCAGAATTAAAGAGCAGCCATTAAAAAGTACATGAAATGAGATAACATAGTCGTTTGAACTTTCACATTTATTAAAAGCACTTCCTTCAACAGACATTTGGATCAAATATTTTACAATTAGGTAATAATTCAGTAGTTGATACTAAATAATTTAGTAATGCTCATAAAATATTTGACAATGACTGCAATCTAATGCATTAATATTCAGTTTGTTTAAATAAGAGTTCCTTCCTGTGGAGGTTGAATGTTCATTCCTTCTGAAAACACATTTGCCCACAATTCAAAATCTCCACTTTATCTCAACTCAGATTAACCTTTCATTTTGAGAAGAAACTGTTTTTCTTTGTGCATGCTCTCCCATACTTTTCCACCTTCATTTTTATTGGGGTTTAGATTCTGTCACTTTAATAGAACTTTTACACCACACAGTAGGAAACAGGTTAAAATGTAACAATACAATCAACCTATTTCTTGCAGTAGAATATTTGGATTATCAAATGGCTCAGATTAAGGTTCAGATGAGTGAATAATGTTTTAAGTGCCTTTTGGCAGTTATGGTCCTAAAATGTATGAATCTTAAGATACTGATTGTCTGTGAGGTACGTTGTCCACCACTACAACTACAAAATTCGTTGTAAAATAAATAGCGTTTACACAGTAGAAATTGCCAAACTACTATCATTGGCTGTTATTCACAAAGAGAACAGTAATTACAGGATGTATTTCAACTAGGTCTGTACAAAGCTTCCAGTCAGTTCATAGACAGTCTGATTGACTTTCTGAATACAATTGGAAATGAAAAGACTTCAAAATTGATTCATCAATTTGATTTAGGCATCCAAAGTAAATCAGGTTACTTAAATAATTGAATGAAGCTGATTTCCTGAATCTAATCATTTATCCACACAAAACAAAACAAAACAAAACAAAACAAAACAATCCCAGAAAAGCATAAAAGACTGTCTGTTCTTTATTAATTTCTCCAACATGGTTGCCTCAAAACAAATAATACTATGCAAAAAAGCAAAAACAAAAACAATGTTTTTATTAGCAAAGGGTCTATATAAGAGATCAGGTAATAATGTAACACTTCCGCTAACAAATAATTTATTCATATGTCCATAAACAGGGAGATGAGTTTAATGAGTATCCATCACTTCTTCCAAAGCCGGCAAAGGAAGGGGCAGAGGAGGGAAAGGGACGAGAGGCTGCTTGATATTTCTTCCGGTTTTTAACTCTTTATTCATGAGATTCATGACTAGTCACAGAATCATGGTAAGCAGCGAGTAATGTGAGAAAACAGAACCCAGATGGTGTTTTCCTTTTGCTGATAAAGAGAAAGAATGCTGATATCCATCTGTGTGCGTGTGCTGTCTGCAAACAAAACTCTTGAGGGTGAAGTCACTAATTCCTTCCACAACAGCTTTTTCTTTCCTGTCTGGAATTGCTTTTCTCACATTTATGATGATGTTAGTGCCACATTGTTGCATTTCAATATTAATCCTTTCTTTCAGATCTGATCTCGGGGAAAAAAAAACCCTGGCAGTTTTGGGAAAAAAGTAATAAGTAATATCTCAGTCCGATATAGAGAGGCACAATGCTAAGACTTCATTTTGTCCTGTTGAAGATAAGGGAATCTGTTGAAAGCTGGGCATATCTTCATTGCTTGTTCTGATGCCACACTCCTGCCTCATATGTCTTTTTTGGGGGAGGGGGGAATGTGGGAATATACATTGGAGTAACCCTAGAGCAGGTGTGTCAAACTCTTATTTCATTGGGAGCCATATCAGGTTTGTGTTTGACCTCGGAGGTGGATGGGAGGTGGCCATGGTGGGCATGGCCAGCTTGACGTCACTCATGTTGGGAGCGCCTGTGGTGGCCCGAGCTCAGTTTTCAGCTGTGACAGCCTCCTGCAGCCTTCTGCCAGCGAAAACATAGCTGGGGGAGTGCGTGCAGCCCTCCTGGGTCCCATTATCATGCCCCCCCCAGCTCCATTTTCCCTGGCAGAGGCATCACGGGCCGGTCCTTCACTGTTTCCAGGCAGCCCTGCGGGCCAGATCTAAGCACCCTGCAGGCCAGATCTGGCCCCCGGGCCTTGAGTTCGATACCTCTGTCTTAGAGTAGGGGTGTCAAACTGGATTTCTTCAAGGACCAGATCAACATTGTAGTTCTTCTCCATGGGCTTAGTGGGAGAGGGCTGGGAGATGGGACAGATGCCTCCTGCACCACCCTGCTGGCCAAAACGGGGTGCAGGGAGCAGCACAAGGCCCCATGCCCCATTTTTTTCCTGGATGGCCTCCTGCAGCACTTTGCAGGCCGAAAGAGGGTGCGGGGGGATTGCATGAAGCCCCCCATCCCCCATTTTGCCCAGCAGAGTGCTGTAGGATGCTGTCCAGGCCAAAAATGGGGCAGGGGGCCCGCATGTGCACCCCTTGCCCCATTTTGGCTGGCAGAGGCACTGGGCTGTTCCTTTGCTATTTCCAGGCAGGCCTCATGGGCCAGATTTAAGCACCCTGCGGGCCAGATCTGGCCTATGGGCCTTGAGTTTGACACCCCTGCCCTAGAGGGTTAAAGAATCCAAGAATTAGTTTAATATGAATTTCCTTGGAGCACCATTTACAAAGTTAGTGTAAGCAATGGGAAAGAGATACAGTTTATGGTCAGTTATACAGACTTAGATCTACAAACATAATTATTGCAGCCATCAGGTCTCTTTTCTGTTCTCTTTTACCTCTTTTGGCTTCATTTCCCATCTTAAATAGATTCAGTGCAAGTTCTCTTTTTCCTTAGGTCAGACTGCAAATCTTGACTGGTTAGCATAATACTGAAAAATACATCTCAAGAGGGAAGATTGTGCAAATACTCAGACAATCAGGAAATGGTAATGGAAGAAATAACTGCTTGAACGACCATTTGAAGATAAAACATTACACCCCCCCCCGCCCAATCCAGTTCAGACGGGCCAAGAAAAGCTTAATTTTCTGCCTACTTAAATTTTCTCTTCAGAGTGTTATTTCATCAAACACTTAATTGAGTTGTAAATAGAAACTTCAGGTTCCCTTTCCTGCACAGCTTCAATTTTTTTCAATAATTGTTACATAAATATATCTTGTGAGGCTTTGTAAATGTGATCGCAAACACTGTTGCATGCATCATACATACAATAGCCAGCTAGTTTTGATTGTAAATACCTGGAGAAAGTAAACCACTTGTTTCAAGGCCTGTTAACTGCACATGAATTGTTGTCGTTTAACTGTGTAAGAATTGATGAAACAGGCTATAAATTCCTTTCCAAGTTATGAACAATATCTGTGTTTGTCATGGTAATTTTACAGCGGTGCACTGGCATATATACATGAAAGAAGATTCTAAAGGCCAGAAGAAATAAAGAAATCAATGCTCTGGTAACCCAAAGATACCTTGAAAAGGGTAACCTGTACACTTCCGTATGACTTATTGCCCTGTCCTTGCCTTATTCCAACTGGGATGGGTATTTCTGCTCTATATGGCGGTTAATAAAATGTTTTGATCACTCATCGTGCAGTCATAGTAAAGAAAAATAGTCTAGATCAGTAAATGTTTCCTTATTCTTGTTTTTTTTCCTTCATTTCTTCCAATGATAATCCTGCAGAAGAAAAGGAAAGGCAAAAAAAGACGTAGACTCCTTTAAATAACTTGGAGTAGCCAAGATAGATAAATCTGTTCATGAAATAAAAGTCTCCATCTACAAGGTTTCCCACTGACAGAGGTAACTGGGAGAAGTGTCGAAGGAACCCAGAAATCAAGAGAAGAGGCGTTTCAGAGATAGGTTTGCTCGTCGATCTCAAGAATGATAAGGAGCCCTTCCCCTTTCAAGCTTGTGCCAATGATGTCACTGAAGAGCCATTCACTCAGTTTCCTGAGGCTGGGGAAACAATTTCCAGATGTGTGAACTTCAGCTTTAAGAATTTTCAGCAATAGCTGTTCTTCCTGGGTGATTCTGAGAAATGAGATCCACACGTCTGCAAAATGCCCAGATTGAAACAGTATGGTCATCCACAAGCAATGGACCTTCCAAAAGTTTAAATGGAAGTATTTCTGTAGATACAAGGTCTTCCTTTTGCAGACACTCACAGTGCTTCCATGGTGGATGATTCTTCAGGGACATCAACGGGACTTCAAGAGGGAAAGGACAAGTCATCACTCCTTATGTTGAGATCTATACAGAAACAAAGTTGACTGATTAGGACTTCAATAAGCTCAAGAGCAGTTTAAAGATACGTGCATTTGACAGCTGAACGTAAGCAAAAAAAATCGAGGGGAAAGGAAAAAATACAGTAGTTTCATTATAATTTATAATAAGTAGACCTGCAAGATTTGGATTACAAAAAATGAGTGACCAGTAGATGGCAGCAATTTTTTTTAAAAAATATTTTTGCTGACCTCTAAAATTGCTCTAGAGCACAGGTCCTCAGCTACCAGACTGCGGCCCAGTAGTGGTCCGTGGCTTGTTGGGAGCTGGGCTGCACACAGCGGTGGGCATGTGTGCAAAATCATCCCATCTCCTACCCTGCCTCTCCCACCGCCACTGCCAGTCCACAGAGCCAGAAAAATTGGGGACCCTTGCTCCAGAGTTTTGTAGCCCAAGCCTGGTCATCATGTTGAAAGAAACAAATATAACTTCAGTTAGGAGGACATCCTTCTATGTCCAGAACAATTTGTTTCTCAGCAGTAAAGATGTCTCAAGGCAATGTGTGATTAAATGCAAATGGTCCTTGACTTATGACAAGTCATAAATTACAATGGATAACCAACAAGTTGCTTATGACGGTTCTGAAGTTCTGACAGCTCCCTCTCCCCCAGTCACATGACTGCACATCAGGCATCAGAGCCAGGATATGGCTGTTTGCAATGTCCTGCAGTCACATGATTCCAATTTGCTTCTGGATTTGGCAAAAATTCCAATAACAAACAATGGCTTTACTTAACAATCGTGGTGTTCGCTTAATCATTACAAATTCACTTAACGACCATTGTAATTTGTTTAACAACCACCACAAAAAGCTAAAATCAGGCCAGGCACATGATGACCCACTTTAAGACCATCATGACTTATGACCGTGATGGGCAGCTCCATTATCATTATAAGTTGAGGGCTACCTATAGATATATTCATAAAGCTTTTCAGGAAAACCTTGACAGTTATTTGTCATTGCTTTCTTCTAGACAATGTTTTCCAAGTCGTAGACTAATCAGTAGTCATAACAGTCTCCAATACAAGTACTAACCAGGCCCAACCCTAACCAAGTATCTTCCTAATCAAGGAAGTCCTCAAGAACTGCTACCTAATGTTCAAATGGGGCCCTGCTATGGCCAGCAGAGAGGTAAAATGGTGCTTCTCCCTTTTTGCCTCTGGAAAACATAAATCCCAAGAGGCCACTTTAATTTTATAACAAACTTCGTATAACATCACGAATCAATGAAGTGTACTGCAGCTTTTCTTGAAAGACTAATTAATACTCAGGAATCTTTCTGGTATCAAAATGAAGGGTACCTCTGAGTTCTATTTAGGGGGGAAAATCATCTTTGAGAAATGTGAGTGTATTGTTATAAATGGGGAGGGTCAGATTATTTCCATCTATATAATTTTATTGCTAAAAGTATCCATAGTACATGAAACTTTACAAATACAGCTTTGAAAATAATCACTTTCCTTTCATGCTTTGCTCAGCATCTAATATTTATGAATATGTTGTGACTTAATATAGAGCCTGATAGACATCCTCTATTTTTCTATTGACATTATATCCAGTTTTGTGGATCCCCTGAATTTCTGAAATAGATTCCATAATCACGTAAAAGTGATGTATTTTACTGGAGCATTTTAAGGATAGCCTTATTAGGTAGCTCCGATCCTTATACATTTCGCATTGTTCCTTCCCAAATGTCTTCCTTCCTATTATTATATTAATCTGGAGTATGTTTTAAAAAAAATAAAAAATCCATCTAATATACATTTGTAGAATATGCATTTTAATAACAATTTTGCTACAAAGGTGGAACAGCATTGCAGAATATGAAAAAAATACAAAATTATGGCTATCAGTTTGTATGGACTCATCTTTGTTTCAGATAAAATGAATTATATTTCATTACATCAGTTTTGATGATTAGTAACTACTTAAATCTTCCCAGTATGATATATCCCCAATCTGTCCCTCAAGTCTTCCGATGCTACCTCCATTGCTGCTGTAGCCATTCACCTTGTTTCTGGTTTCCTTCCTTCCTTCCTTCCTTCCTTCCTTCCTTCCTTCCTTCCTTCCTTCCTTCCTTCCTTCCTCCCTCCCTCCCTCCCTCCCTCCCTCCCTCCCTTCCTCCCTCCCTTCCTTCCTTCGCATTACAGATTGTATTTACATAAGATGTACAAAATGTGATAATTTGAGCCTAGTCTTTTGGATGAGAACTATGGACTGATTTGTTGATGTTGTGTTTTTTTCTTTAACTACCCTAGTGTTTTTAGGCATCACCTCCAATTCAGCATTCAAAAACATCAATACTCTTTTTATCCTACTTCTTCAAAGTTGAACTTTCATTTCCATACACTATCACAGGGAAAACCATTACTTGCACAATTCAGACGCCTCACAATGTTCTATTGTCTTTTCCAAGCCTTCATTTTATGACTGCAGCTTGTAGTTCATTTGCATTTTCAGCCATCAGAATTGTGTCAATATAGCATAAGCTGTTGAATTTTCTTCCTCATTTTTAAAACTGCATTCATATTTTTATAAACCTGTCTCCCTCAATATATATTTCGCTTGTAGACTGAATAAATAAGAAGAGCTTGTGAAGTCTTATCTAAATTTTTTGCCATCCCAGAGCCAGGTTCAAGTCTTCAAAGCGATTCCTGTAGTTTTCCTTAAAAATGGAGGCTATATGCTGAAGATCGCATCATGGAAGCTGGTTAGCTTTGTTCTTCCATTTTAGTTTGACTTGGTACTTGCACATGAGCAGCTCATAGTCTGTTCTACTGTCTGAATTGCCCCGGCCAATTCTTTGCTGTTATAATTGAAATTTTCCACTTCCTTGTACCAACAATATAGTCAGTTTCATTTATCTGGTTATGTCCATTTACAATTGTTTGAAAACTTCATTAGGAATGAAGAAATCATTGCATTGGCACAAACTTATAAGACATTCTGCTTCATTTCTGTTTCCTAGGTCAAACACTGCAACTTTTCTCCTTAGTATTTCCAGTTTTGGCATTCAAATCCCTAACTACAGGTAGTCCTTGACTTACGATTACAAGTGAGCTGAAAATTTCTGTTGCTAAGTGTGACATTTGTTTTGCCCCATTTTAGAACCTTTCTTCCCACAGTTGTTAAATGAATCACTGCAGTTGTTAAGTTAGTAACATGGTTGTTAAGTGAATGTGGCTTCCCCATTGACTTTGCTTGTCAGAAGGTTGCAAAAGGTGATCACATGACCCTAGGACACTAAAACCATCATGAATATGAGTCAGTTGCCAAGCTTCTGAATTTTGATCATGTGACATGGGGATGCGGCAATGGTCATAAGTGTGAAAAATGGTTGTAAGTCCCTTTTTCAATGCCATTGTAACTTTGAATGGTCACTAAACGAACTGTTGTAAGTCAAGGACTACCTGTACAAAGAGTATATTTTGTTTCTGTTGATTTCAGATTTACCATGAAACTTGTCAGCCTCCTCTTCAGCCAGTGATTGGATTATAAACTTGGATCATCACCATATAAAATGGTTATCTGTGAAATTTAATTGATATATTCAGTCACGGACTGCAATGTATCTTTATATTATTCTTGCTATATCCTTTATGAAAGCAATCGTGTTTCTTGTGTCCTGAGTAGTAAACAGTAGGATCCTCTGACTAAAATTATCAAATTCCAATTTATTTCAACTTGCTGATGCCCAAGATTGTCAATTCATTTCATCTTTCACTGTATTTTCCTGTGTTCATGCTTCTTATATTCTATCTTCCCCTGCAATTCTGCTTTTGCAGCTTTGGATTTTCTTTTCTTACATGACAACGTCAACAATTAGATGTCACAAAGGCAGAAACATAAACTTCATAGCATGTTGAGTGTCACCCACTTGAGGGGCCCATCAGCTGACACTATATAATCCATCACTTCATCTTGCCTTTCTTCTTCTTCTTAGGTTAAAAAGTGAAACCTTTCCCGTGATTCCTTCTTCTTATCCATACAAACTGGTGTTAATTTGTGGATTGGTCCCAATGTTCCCACTATTTTCTTCAATATGCTTCTAGTAAGCAGAATAGAGATGGTGTCCATTTAATGCAAGTAACTGAAACAGATGCTCATTTCTTGATTTTTCAACCATAGTGTTCTTTCCCCTGAAAACTCTCATAGATTCCCAATGCCACCATCTATATCTTTGCCTGGCAAAAAATGTCAATAAAAGCGCAGGGGGAAAACCCCATAATGTCAAAGCTTCAGGAAAGAGAGGGAAGAAGAATGAAATATGGTTCTCTTTGGGGCAGGGAAAAAAAAACAAGAAACTAAAGTTTTTTTGACAGAATTTCTGATATAATTAAAATAAATGCATTGAATAACTTTATTTGTGCATGTACTGTAAGTTCTGTACTATACATATCATCAAACTGAGAACAATCTGTGGGTCTGAGAGGAAATATCACTTCAGAGAGAGAACTTAAGAGTGTACTCTGGGTTGAGTCATGTGTATTTTAAAACTTTGGGGTTTTGATATTTGCTCCTTTTAATTATTTTACAACTTTAAAAAAAACCAGGGGCATGTCCATTGTTTCTGTCTAGCTGGAATGAAAAGGCTTTGTCAGTATTGTCTATTGCAAAATGTTTGCCTAGAGAAACCTGTAAAGGTTTCTCTCACTTATGGGTGTGTATTGCTCCATATGATGTAAATTCCATTTTTCCATGCTAAATAAAACCATATTGTGGTAGCCATGCTCCCCGATTTGCTTTTCATTTGCAGTTATTGTTCATTCTGTAGTTTCCTTCATCTCCTTTGTGGTACTATAATCCAAAGACACAGCAGCAAACATGAACTTTTGGGCAGAAAAAAACAGCATTCTAAATCAAGACAATTGGTTTTAAATAAGACTTGTGCTAGCATTAATTCTCCCATATTTTGTAATACATTAAAATGAAATTTTGTGTACAGATTATCACCCCACATCTATTCACCTTTAGGAATAACTTAAAACAACTTCATTTGATCATGTAACTTGATCAGACTTGAAGGATTTGAATGCAGGCCTCCATTGATAGTATACTTTTCTATTTGTTCCACATCATCCACAAGCTTCTGATCCACTAATAGTAGAGGGGTGTTATACTTGTTGAAGTCTAAAGTATTTTTTCCAGATCATGGTACATGAAAGACTGCACTTCATATTAGAGCTACATTTCCATTCAACATGTTGATAATTGTGACCCTATACTGAAACCAAATTATTTAAAGGCATATAATGTAGTATATACCCACTATTTATAAATATTCTTGGTTTTTAAATTGTTGTTATAAAATCCAGCGTGTTGCCTGTCACCGATTCCTTTTGGGTATTTCCCTGGAAATATACCTTCCCATTAACTGCATCTCTAAATGAACTGAATGGAAAACAGAAACTCTGAACAGAGGTGTATAGTGGTAAAAAGAAAAGAAATGTTTAACAGAAGCAATAGTTTGCTCATAGCTTCAAATGCTCATTTGAACTCGGCCAGACCCTTATACAGTATGATACACTGCTGGATTTACCTGGACGCAATCTAAACTAAGCAGTTTGAACCCCCCCCCCCCCAAAAAAAGCCAAGAAAACTGATCACTATTCATTATACATTGTATCCCTGTAGTGATATTGATAGATTATACCTGCTCTGCAGAAAAGGGGGCAGAGGTTTAGTCCAGGTCAAATGAACTGTCGAAGTAGAAAAGCGTGCATAGGCTGATTATATATAAAAGACAGCCAAGAGCAAGCATTGATGCAAGTTAAAAAATAGGAAGTTAAAAGATCAAGGGAAAAGTAGATAAAGATAATATCTGACAATGGGTTACAACTGGAACATTAAAAAAAGAAAAGAAACTGAAGGCTTGATTTCGGCTGCTCAAGAGCAAGTTATTTGAACTGTTCAAGCTAATGTAATCAAAGCCAGAATTGAAAAATCATCAAATGGCTCAGTATGTAGCTTGTGCAAAAGAAGCAGAAAAAACTGCAAGAAGTTTGTCCAAACTGATTATAAATGACATAACAGAGCTGCCAAAATGATTCACTGCAACATCTGCAAAAAAGTTCATATACCAGTATTTAAAAATTGGTGGAATATAAAATTTAAAAAATAGAAAAGGTTAAAATATTGTGGGATTTCTGAATACAGATAAAATCTTTATTTTTTTATTTTTATTTTTATTTTATTTATATGCCGCCCTTCTCCGGAGACTCAGGGTGGCTTACAATGTGTTAAGCAATAGCCTTCATACTTTTGTATATTTTATACAAAGTCAGCTTATTGCCCCCACAAACCGGGTCCTCATTTTACCCACCTTAGAAAGGATGGAAGGCTGAGTCAACCTTGAGCCTGGTGAGAATTGAACTCGCAGTAATTACAGGCAGCTGGATGTTAAATGCTGCCTTAGTAGGAGGCATTAGCCTCCTACGCCACTCAGGCTCCTTTGTTCATAACAAACAGCAGTTGAAAAGAAAAAAATGTTGATAATTGTAATACCAAGGTATCATAGAATAGAAGATAAAAGAATAGGAGAACAGCACAAAGTATCAAGCTCCGATAACTGAATTTGAAAGATTATGACTCAAACCAGCCATGGGTGGGGTTGGGGGTGGGTGTTTCAGTGAGTGCCATACCAAAAAAATGTTGGACAGCACTTTATCTGTGCATTAACATTTCCATCTGACAATTGCAAGAAGACATACTGCTTGGATCGGCACATATACGACAGCAATACATTATAACATCCTAGGTTCTCAGAAAGAACTCGTTGGGCATGAAAACTAACACTAGCTAAAGAACTGGCAGCTGTGATTTCACATTGTATATATACAAAATCTGTAAATTCACCACTTGGTGGCAGCAGTATCAAGCCTGCCACTGTTGCATGACTAAGAGTAAAGTTAAGTCCTTTTCAGAATCAGCCTGTAGAAACTTTTCAGCAGTATTGGTATCTTCTCAGTTTGGCCTAACTGGAGGAAGATTTGGCTTTCTAATGGGTCTTTTGCCTTTGCACCTGCTTTGTGCTTCTTTCAGTATAATTTAATCATATACTATAATGATTAACCTGCAAGCTTTAGTATTTCATTCCAGATTCCCACATTTAAACAGCAATAAAAAGAACATAAATTTAACTAAGACAGCAATAGCAAGCACTTCTGGTGTAGAAAAGTTACCTTCTCCCTTTTATTGCTTTCAAAACTGAATTTTCTACAGACAACAGAAGTGATTGTCATTTTAAAAAATCAAGCTTGGACTTTAAAATATAGATAAAATAATAATTTGTTTAGCTTTTAGTAAGGTGTGAAAAGAACTTCTGTTGGACACTATGAAAACATATATATCAGGGGTCCTCAAACTTGGCAGCTTTAAGACTTGTGGACTTCAACTCCCAGAATTCTCAGCCAGCATCGAATTCTGGGAGTTGAAGTCCACAAGTCTTAAAGCTGCCAAGTTTGAAGACCTCTGATCTATATACTAATAAAGTTACTTTGTAATCTTCAATTGAGCAAAATTGGAAGTATAGGGCAATAATTATTGCACTCAATTGGGCTAATTTACAGAATAGGACCCATTACGCCCAGACAAATGAAATTTGGAGTTCTGTCTCCTTCAATGTTGCTGGGTTGCCGTTGCTTTGGTGCTCCTGTAGGCAGCTGTGGTCACATGATCTTCATTTTAAATATTCCCTCACAGCTTCCTGACCCCTCAAGCAATCCCTCACTCTCCCCCCCCCCACCCAGCAGGAGCCACTTACCTACCTGCTGGAAAGGGAAGGGAAGGGAAGGGAAAGGAAGGTAGAAGCACTCATGTACCTTTCCCAGGCCACCCTGTCTTCCCTGCATCCTCCCCAACTTATGCAGTACTTCTTGCGCATCCCTATAGAACCGCAGGTGCCCTATCTGATTCATGTGGCACCTCTCACTCAACCTGTGCATCCCTCCCAACTGATAAGGCATCCTCACAAAGTTGGTGTCACCTGACCTGCATTGCCCCCCATGCACTTTTTCTGATCTGCAAAGCACCTCTCACGCACCCCATGAACCCCCATGTACCCTTCCTGACCATATTACCCCGCGTGCGCCCTCTCAGGTCTTTGCAGAACCTCTTGCACATCCCCATGCACCCTTCCCAACCCATCTCCTGCATGCCCTCCCCAACTGGCTCCCCTTACCATGCATCACATTTCCATGTATCTTCCCCAACCCACAGGGCAGCTCTTGCATACCCTGAACACCCTTCCTGGCCCATGTTGCCCCACATGGGCACTTCCAGGCCCATGTGGCACTTCTTATGCATCCTTCTTGACTCTTGCAGCATGCACATACTTTCCCTGACACATGCAGCATGACTTGCACACCCCTGCATGCAGTATCTGATCCACAAGGTGCCTCTTTTATACGCATATGAACCTTCCCAAACTATGAACCCCATCAGCATACCCTTTGCAACCCACATACTTCTCCATACCCCTGTGTACCTTTCAACTGGTGTTACACCCCACACACCCTACCCAACTCCTATGGCACCTCTCGTGCACCTCCATTCAATCCACATCCTTGTGCAACCTTACACAGACCCGCTCCCTCTCTGACCCCTCAACAGTCCCTTACCTGCCTACTGACCTTGGGCTTGCAACTCCGTGGTGGCTTTCCCAGTGACTTTCTCCCTGCAAGCTTCCCACAAGCAAAGTAAATGGGGAAACCAGCAGGAATTCTAGGCAGGGAGGGAGAAAGGAAGGTATAGCAAGCTAAGAAGTAAGAAAAAAGGGAGAGAGGAAAGAAAGGAAGGAGGAATGGATGGAAGGAAGGAAAGGTAGAGGTGAAGGAAGGTTTCTAATGCTCCCTACCAACTTCTCACAAAGAAACTCAATTCAAGTTGCTTCTGTTCCCACTGCTTTTCTGCCCATGTGCTTTTCTCTGCTTCATTAAGGAAATATCTTGGAAACAATGTACCAATGGATCATGGGTTGTCTAGTATTTAGTAATACTACAGATATCGCTGGCTGGGAAAAAGGCATATGTAAAGCATAACATATGTGCATTCCAGTGGTGGGTTTCAACCAGTGTTACCACTAGAAAACTAGACTTAAATTAAAAGAGACGAGTAGGGCTATTCAAGTTGATTTTAGAAAGTAATTGCAAACAGAAGATGAAATGAGCAAATGATGTAACACGGGCCTGTCAAACTGGTGGCCTGTGGACCGAATGTGTCACGCACAGGCCACGCCCACCCCAGCTCTACAAAGGCAAAAGACACGATTGAGTTTGATACCTGTAACCTAGCATTACTGGTGTCATGCTTAGAGTAAAGCAGAATTTCTTGATCAAGGTTACCAACTTCAATGTGCCTTTAATAACAGAGAAAAACTTGTTGTTTCCCATGTGATGTGAACTTGCTGGCCTTTAAAGTGGAAAGTAGCACTGGCTATGTTTTTAAACTGTAGTAAATTACCCTAAGCTGCAAAAGCAAGTGTTGACCCTGACAAGCCAATGAAGATAAAGGAAAGGCCACTGGGTCATTGTAACATTGTAGTCCTCTTATCTGCAATTTTAAGAGAAGTACAGCTAAAAAAAGAAAAGAAAATGTGAGACCAAGTCATGCTCTAACAATTTCTCTGAAGAGGAGACCTTAGGTCAAGAGTCTTACTACAGCTCTTAGGAATATTAGGTGGGAATTCATCCTGTGCATCAAAGAAACACAGAAAGATAGATGAGAGAGATACTGTTCTACAAAGGCCTATTCTTACTGACCATTATACAAAACAAAATTAGCACCATTATGAGCAACTATTGATACTTAAGTTTACACGAAGAACATGATAATTGCGACTTTAGGACAAAACCTGAAAACATTGAGTAGTATTGTATTTCATATATATTAGCTACAACAGCTGACAGGATATGAGCAATTACTTCATAAGCTATTTTATGTGAGTTGTAAAAACATTAAGTCATCTCTGTTTGGAAAGTAGCTGGCGGAATGCATCTACGAAGTCAGTCAGCAGACATGATGAAAACTCATTAATTCCACAGCATAATAGACAGATTTAACCTTAGTTTCAATTGGGGAAACATGACTATCCTAGACCAAGCCATGTCCAAAAATGTCGGGGAATTTCTAGAAGCCAGGCACTCTGACAAATTAGCCATCAATAGACACATAGACATTAACAACATCTATTGGCTATGCAACCCAACCAATCAAAAAGGGAACAAAAAGATTCCAGCATTTCTCCACCAGCAATCAGCACCCAGATCAGCATAGATTAATTCCAGGATTAACATCAGACCAACAATCAAGTAAACAATACTCCAATCAAGAAACTGCCAAAGAAGTCAACAGTAAACAGCCCAACCAAAGAATCCCTGACAACCCCCACCAACACTGCACCAGAATATAAACTGACAGCAAACTACACTCTTTACTAGTACTGATGATGTTACCTAGTTTGGATAATGAAACGTCTGCAAGAAAACAAGCAACCTCAGAGAGCACCAAGGACCCTGACCAGTTTTTCTCAGTCTTAAGTGTACAACAGTAGGTTGGTTTAGCTGTATGAAAAAGGAATGTAGCACATCAGGCAATTCAAATCTCTGATAGTTGAATTATTCCCAGAGGCCTCTATAGGATCCTAGCTGCAATAGTGAACATTTCTATGGGTTCTTCAAATATTATGGCAGCATGGAGAAAGTTGTACTCTGTATGTTTTTTCTACAGTCTATTAGGGTAACCTGGTCTACCCAATTATGGGACTGAGCATACTGCTTCCGCTTTCGTCTTTCAGCCCCAATCCAGGAGCCTTCACAGGCAGTTGCTTTCACGACAAACTATTTTTGTGTTGAATTTATGTTTATCAACAAAGAAATAAAGGGAGAATAGTAGTGGTGAGTTGCTACTGGTTCGCCCTGGATCGGGCAAACCAGTAGTGGTGGCAGTGGAAGGCTCCGCCCACCCACCCAGACGCTTCTGTGCATACACAGAAGTGTCACATGCATGTGTGCGCACATGCACACACACAAACAAACCAGTAGCAAACTAAATTGAAACCTAATACTGGAGACTAGTATAGATCTACTTCAAGCAATTTAGCTCTCTTTAGCTTTAAAAAAAACCCTTCTGGGTTTTTTCCCCCCTTGTCGGTAAACATAAATTCAACACAAAAATTATACTCTGTATATTCATTTCTGTACATGTCTGGTACCACTTCCATTGGAACAACTTTATTTAAGATCTAAGTCTGGTTCTTATAGTATAAGGAATGCGAAATGCTGAGTAATGGACAAAATGGACAGGAAATGTTCATCTATTGTTTAGTTAAATGAATTTGTCACAACAATGTAGAGCAGAAGAGTCTTCTACTTGCATTTTTCCTCTGTCATTAACAAAGCATTATTGCTATCATTCGACTCTTTTTTTAAAGCTGTACCCATGGTCAATGATATTTAAAGAAATTCTAAATTTCATTAAGTTTCTTCCAATCCTAAGTTAAAAAATCACTTTTCATTAGATATTGGTCAAAAATGTTATTCTAACTAAGAAATTATTATATTTTTTCATCATCTCTTAAAACATAGAAACAAAATCAGGAACACTGAAATAACAAATTTGGTCTCAGTAAATCACTTCGCAGGCAGGGAAGGGGAACTGATGGTTGTTTGTTGTATGTTTGTTGTAGGACTTGTTTTACTTTCAACTAAACATTTTTCTAGATAAATATATGAGTTCTCATTCTCAATTAGCATTACCACTGCTGAGAAGATTCATCAGAGTCCCTGGACCCCTAGGTTATTATGACAATAACATTAACTCTGACTGTTTTGGCAAATACAGCCTTACTTTCAAAGTAAATCTCTTGAAGAGGCCATGACTTTCAACACAGTCTCACACCTTTTAACTTCATTTTTCAAATGTTAGCATCTGTTTTCCTTTTCAATAATCTAAAATGAATTTATTCATAGTTAATGAGGCTACATCCCAAAAGATTCCAAGTCCTTCCCAAAATACATATTCGATTAGTCATAATGTATTATATAGCTATGTACCATTTCTTAACATGCATTCCTAAATTTTACTTTACCACAAGATTGTTTGAAAAAAAACTGAAGCATAACAAGGCAGAGATCTGAGAAGGCTCAGACAGTCTCTCACTGCTCAGGCCAAGGACAAAGCTGAACTCAGAATTTATATGACTTCATCAAAAAACCCTGCTTTGACCTATTACTCCCCAATAATAAGCTTTTCACAGCTTTTACTCAGTAATATTAATGTCTTTAGGCAGCCTCAGGAGAATCCAGTCTTGTTCATTTTTTATAAATGATGGAAACATATGCAAAATCAAAATGGCTTGTTGAACTTATTTGAAAATTCTTCTTTTATACCTACTTAAACTTCTGGACAAACCATGAACACGAAATCTTTAATGTGATTCTTACATATTTTATGCATGCACAAGACAGAATAAGGCAGGGAATGAATTAAAAAAGGCCACTGTTTTATAATCCTCCCACCATCAGCGTACAAGTTTTTCAGACTTGAAGAAAAAAAGGAATGAATGTAAAACACAAATACTATGGATTTCAATTAGTAGCTAAATAAACATTCCAACATGTGTTGCATTAGGTTTTTAATAGTTTCTCATCATGTGCCAATGTATCTTTTGATTGTAGAGTATCACAATGAAAATGAACCAAGATGGTTTAAACATAGTTTGTTGGCCAACAACTTTTGTTTTTAAAGTCCTACTGCAGAAGGATAAAAAGCAGACACAGCAGACAAAACTCTCAGAGCATGACATTGCTTGAAGAGAAAGTAGAAGAAGCTTTTCAGACAGAGCACAATAAACAGCCTATTAAGGTTAGGGAAAAGCTAACCATATGTTCCACTAGAAGGGACACATTTTGGAAAAACAAAACACTAAAATGTGAATGAGTCTTTAGACAGAATTGCTTAATTTCACAAAGAGGATCTGCCACCAACTTAGATGTTGCTTTGTTCTTTGAAGCAAATGAGCTTTGGTAGCAAAAATATTAATACTACATATGAAAACCAAGTTTAATCAAGGCTTTTCTCCACTGTGCTCCAGTTATATGAATTGCCACATGGTAACTGTTAAGGACATTTGAAAATTTGCAATACCTAGTGGAGGCTTTTCTGTAGCTACATGGCATGCAGTTTTTAGGGCTCAAATTTAGGGGATGAACAAGAGGCATTGATTTTCTACCAGGAAGACAAACAAGTGTCTGATAACCTTTTCCTGATATTTTCTTTATTATTTTTTCTGACCCAAAGGACTGTAGGGAATTTATTTAATCCATAGTTCTAGCATTTTACAACTGTGTTAAGAAACTATTGATGGCTAATGAAGGGACCAGAATGTGCACTCTTACTATTATTCTCTTCATGAATTTGGGCATCAACAATACTTAATAGCAGTAAGGGTTGCTTCTGACTATCATTTTATTAGACCAAATTTTATTACTTAATTTTACAAAGCTAGCTATTGGCTACCTCTCATCTGGGAGACATTATTATGTCAGATTATGATTAATTTTTTTTGATTTATACAATTTTGTCCTCATTTACAGAATAACAGAGTTCAAAGGGACCTTGGAGGTCTTCTAGTCCAACCCCCTGCTCAAGCAGGAGACCCTGTACCAGTGATGGCTAACCTTTTTGCCGTTGCATGCCAAAAGCAGGGGGAGTGCGGGGGATTTGTTCACGTGCGTGCCCACACCCATAATTCAATGCACCCCGCACATGTGCGCATGAACCCCTCTCGCTCCCCCCGCTTTTGGCACGTGATGGCATGGCGGGCCCTGTAGGCTCATTTTTCACCCTCCCCAGGCTCCAGAGGCTTTTTAGGAGCCTGGCTAGGGTGAAAACTGCCTTCTCCACCCCCCTGGAGGCTGGAAACAACCCATTTCCTGACTTCCGGTGGGCCTGGAAGGGCCAAAAATCAGGTGGCTGGCGCACGCATGTGTGCTGGAGCTGAGCTAGGGCAACGCTCGAATGCCCACAGATAGGGCTCCACATGCCACCTGTGGCACGCATGCCATAGGTTCGCCATCACGGCCCTATACCATTCTAGACAAGTGGCTGTCCAGTCTCTTCTCAAAAGCCTCCAGTGATGGAACACCCACAACTTCTGAAGGCAAACCATTCCACTGGTTGATGATTCTCACAGTTAGGAAATTTCTCCTTAGCTCTTAGGTCCAGGGAATCCAGACAAATGGCTAGGTAGCTTCATGACTTTATTTGTTTATAGGTGTCATCATGATTAATGTGCAGAGTATGTAGTGGCATAATTGAGAGAAAACTCTCTGACCACTTAAGTAACCAGCTGTATTGGACTTCCACAGCATCCTAACTTCCATTTTAATAAGCTGTGGCAAAAAGAGAGAGAGAGAGAGAGAAAGAGAGAGAGAGAGAGAGAGAGAGGGAGGGAGGGAGGGAGGGAGAGAGAGAGAAGGTCTATCATCTAGATACCATCCTGAGAAGTCAGCTGTATTAGATTTAATTCATTGGATTTAATTAACAGTTATTCAGCAGCCTTGGGTACATTAGAGGGAACTGCTAAGCTCCTCAAAATATTAAGAATGGATGCTGACTCATTAAAGCAACTCTTGAAGGAACTGCATCTTTTTTTTTTCCAGGCTTGTACTAAACATGAACAAAAAACATGTTCTTTAATAACCAGCAAAGAAGTGATATGTTTGTGGAAATTTTAAAGCACTTCTGAATCATTTTCAAAGCACGAACAGTTCCACTGTATATGTCTGCTAATTATTTTAGGCTTATAGCAGCATCTAATTCTGTCGTTTCTAGGCCTTGAGTTATTTAATGCCCGCAGAGCTGTTTAAATAAGAAAGGAAAAGAGAACCAAGGTAGTTATTCCCCATTAATAAGGAATTATTAGTTAAGGCTTTTTGACAGTTTTACCTTTATATTTATCAGCCTCCATCTGCTCATATTGGCATTGCAAGGCCTTTAAGCAAATTAGTTGTGATGATGTTGTTTCAATTATGTTTTAAATAATTCTGTAACAAGTTAGCAAGTTGCCAGGTTGCGACTTGGGAATTCTTCTCTACTTCAACATTTTTAAAATACAGCTTAAGTCAAGACAACCGGGGCTCATCTGCTCATTTTGTCTTCATATCCTTCTCTGCTACAGTATCCAGAATGCAGAAGCAAAGGGATGTCAGCTACTGACTTGACTGGTCAAGTAATATGCGGAAGGTGAAAGGGCTTTCTTGTCTATTACCAAATGGGGAATTTAAAGCTACTGTAAAGATTTTGAGGTTGCAAACAAGCAAGTCATGAATTTATTAGGCTAGGAATTTCTTCTCTCCCTTCCCAAGTCCTGCTTGTGTGTTTTTGTATGGCAATGTCTTAATTTTTTTTAATCTTGAAGAAAAATATAGAGCAGTGATGGCTAACCATTTTGCCGTTGTGTGCCAAAAGTGGGGTGAGCGCAGGGGGGTCACACATGCACGTGCCCACACCCTTAATTCAATGCCCCCCGTGCACCCCCATGCATGTGTGCACGACCCCCCTGCACTCCACCCGCTTTTGTCATGCAATGGCAAAAAGGTTACTGGTGGGCCCGGTAGGCCCATTTTTTGCCCTCCCCAGAGGCTTTCTTGGAGCCTGGAGAGGGCGAAAACAGCCTTCCACACCCCTCCGGAGGCTGGAAATGGCCCGTTTCCCGACTTCTGGTGAGGTCGGAAGGATGGAAAATCAGCTGGCTAGTGCACGCATGAGCGCTGGAGCTGTGCTAGGGCAATGCTCGTGTGCCCACAGATATGGCTCCGCGTGCCACCTGTGGCATGCGTGCCATAGGTTCGCCATCACGGATATAGAGAAATTGAATATAAATGAATTTAAAGGGGAAAAAATGAACATCTCATGTGTAAATGAAATACGATGCTCATAAGAAGAATCCAATTTGTAGCCATAAATAGTAAGATGAGATAGATTTTACAAAGAAAGTTTTTCAAAATGAAACTTATCTACAAATTAAATGTTTACAGAAGTCCACTAGTAACAGAATTTAAACACTGGAGACTGTAAAAGTTATGTTGATATTATATTTGGCAAAGACTGTAGCAATATAATGTTCAGTTAGTTCTGCATTAGTCACAGCTGAAGTTCCATCTGCCCAAATAATTTAATGAAGCTCTTTATGAATTTTCAACTATACAGCAGTATAGCCCAAAATTAAGTTAGAAAAATGCAAATACCTGATTCCCATGGTCCTGGATGAATGAAACAAACTAAAACTAAAACCCCAAAGGCTTTTATACGAGCATGAAATAAACATCATATGTCATAGAGCAGAAGGCTTCCTTCTTCCCTCTTCCTCCACTCCACAAGTGTTTTGGGAAAGCTACTATCAATGTTGGTGTGTTTTCAAAATATTATCAGGAAGTTTCACTGAACAAATGTTATTCCAATGAAAGGGACCACAACTGAGAAGACATGTTCTTGGGATCCTGCAGCTGATTTTACAAAGGAAACCAATAGAGTTTTCTCTTTCTTTTCCTTTCTTTTCTTTTTCTCAAGTAGGAGACCCTGTACTGCTCTGGACAAATGGCTAACAAAAAACCACCAGTGATGGAGCACCCATTGTATAAAAATACTTTTTGAGATCATAATTAATACAATCTTCAACACTTTAAACTACCTTTTGATCCATCTGTATATTATAACCAACATTCTTAGCCCACTTTATCAAACATTCCTTAATGTGTACTTCCTCTGTTTCAAATTTCAACAGACATGTGTACATTTTAGCAATTACACGTTCATCATCAGTACACAACTGTATTTCATATTCTATCTTTGTTCCATTTTATAAGTGTTTTTATCCATTTTAAATCTTTCAGATAACTCTAGATAGGAAACCCACTGGTAACCATATCCTACTCTGATTATCAATAGTGTGTGTGTGTGTGTGTTGTGTGTGTGTGTGTTTGTGTGTGTATCAGACTGAGGCAGAAAGCCAGAATTAAGATGTTTTTTCATTGGAGTTACATAGGGATCACATAGCTGAGTTCCTACTTGCAGCACAAGAGTTTCATTAGTGCTTCTTAGGTTCTGCCATTGTAAAGGCAAAAATGTGGTAGATATAAAACTAAACTAAAAATTGTTTCTTGAACAGCTCATATCAGTTCATAATTTTGAAATTGATCTAGTTATGGCTAACCTTTTTATCAAAGCAGAACTACACTGATGTTCATATTACCAGAGTCCTTTGTAAGGACTAGAAAAACCAACATTCTTATTGACAGTGGACAAGACTACCAACTATCCATTCTATTGAGAGTAAGATTGGCACCTTAAAAAAAATGAGGGAGCTGACTTCCAGTTGACGTTGTGGCGCTATTGGACGCAAAAAGTGGGGCCTTGCAAATTTGCACTGAATCCCTTTGTTGGAGGGCCCCATAAGGGGGTAAAGTCATCCTGTAAGGGTGACGAAGAGTGGAAGGGTGCCCTGCAGGTTGCGAAGAGCGGCAGCTCTCCTGCTTGACCATGGGCTAATTCCCTCTCAGTTGACAATGAAGAGGATTGGTAGCCATTATGGCTGCCGTGAAGCTGGGGCAGCCGAAGAAACAAATAATGTGCTGGAGCAGTGTGTGACAAGTGACTGGAACTGGATGAGATGACTTTTTTATTTACCTAAAACCAACCCTAAAGAAAATAAACTCTGGAAAAGGGACTCTTTGAAGAGTTTGTTTAAGCGAACAATTACAGAGAGAAAAACTACAGACCTGAAAGAAAAGAAAAGGCTATTAAGAAAAGAGCACAAACCCTTTAAAAACATAGTAAGATTGGATCATTATTTTTTATTGGCAAGGCATTTTAAAATGCTGGAACTACTTGTTAGAATTTTGATTATTTGTTTGAATAAACACAATGGAACTTGTTAGAATTTATGCAACATTGAAGTTAAGCGGAAAGCGCCATCTACTGGTGAATGGAATACATTATACTCCTTTAATCCTGGGAAAATACTGATAAGACAGAAGAGAAAGTGGAAACAACACCTGAAGGACTGCTGTGCTATCTATTGTTTTATATTTAACTACTCTGTGACTACTGGAGCTCAAATGGTGAAAATATAGAAGACATCTAAGTAAAGTTACTTTCAAATATCAGGAGTTAGGATTGAACTTGTTCCCCAAGGCAGCATTCTAGACCCAACACTCTTTCTGCTTTATATCAATGACCTTTGTGATCAAATTATAAGCAGCTGTGTCCTCTTTGCCAATGATGTTAAACTATTCAACACCACAGACAACTCTATTACCCTTCAAAATGACCTAGACTATGTATCTGAATGGTCAAACAATTGGCAACTCAAAATCTCTGCTAACAAATGCTCAGTCCTGCACATTGGTAATAGAAATAAGAGTATCAAATATTTGCTGGCTGGAAATGGTCTATACATTGACCCACACTCTGTCAAGGACCTAGGAGTACTCATTTCAAAAGATCTAAGCCCCAGAGCTCATTGTAACATCATTGCAAAAAAGGCATTAAGTTTGTCAATCTTATTTTACGAAGTTTTCTCTCTGGTAACACTATACTTCAAACTAGGGCATACAAAACTTTTGCCAGACCTATACTTGAATACTGCTCACCTGCCTGGAATCAGACATCAATACATTAGAGAGGGTTCAGAGATTTTTACTAGAAGAGTACTCAAATCCTCTGCTCGAAATAAAATTCCCTATACCACCAGACTTGAAATTTTAGACCTTGATAACCTCGAACTACGCTGTCTATGTTCCGACCTAAGCTTAGTTCATAAGATTATTTACCAAAACATCCTACCTATAAATGAGTACTTTAATTTCAACTGCAATAACACAAGAGCTATCAATAGATTCAAACTCAATGTAATTTGCTCTAATCTTGATGGTAGGAGAAATGATTTCTGCAATAGAGTAGTAAATGTTTGGAACATTCTACCTGATCCTGTTGTTAGTCTCTCTAATCCCCATACCTTTTACCTTAAACTGTCTACCATGGACCTTTCACGTTTCTTAAGAGGTCCCTAAGGGGGCATGCATAAGCGCACCAGCATGCCTACCGTCCCTGTCCTACTGTTCCCATTTATGTGTACTCATTTTATGTGTTTATGGCTATGTTTTGCGTATGGCTATGTATTTATTTCCTTTGATATGTGTCCATGTCCATGTCTATACTGTTACTTGTTTCTTTGTACTTGTTGACAAACAAACAAAGAAACAAACTTATAGACAGGACTTAAGAAGACATTTGGAAATTTTCCTGGATTACCTAAAAAGAGCTAAATTGATTATTTGTGGGATATAAAGAACTATATTACTGTATTCTCAGAGGACCAACAACAGGACTGAGTAAATAGTTTCCCGATTGACTGTTTGAGGGCAAAGATAATTAAGACTTTGGGGCAGTGATAGACCATTGACAGACTACTGAGCGATATTTGGATTTATCAAAATAAGAAGGCAAGATGTTTCAGCAGGGGGAAATTAGCGGGTTGCAAAAAGAAGTGGTGGCGATGTTCTAAATAATCTAAAGGTCCTTTGACACACAACATTTCAATATACAATAACAACATCTTTATGCATTCAAACATGCAAGTGCTGTACTCTAGCAAAAGCTAAGTATTTATAAAAGATCTAGATCTTATCAGTCAACTCATTTTAACCTCTGAGATGTCCACCAGCAGGTTATGATCATAATAGTTCCCTGCCACACATACTCTTCAGCAGTTTGTATTCAGAGACTTATTACCACTTATTCTAGAGGTAACTTTCATGACTGGTCACCACTAATAGCCTTATTTTCTTTGAAGCTTCATCTCTATTTTTATATTGCAGCAATGTCTGCAAAGTTTTTTCAGCTTGAAGCATTTTATGCTCTAGTTGCCATTCAGCAAGATATGATCATTATAAGTTCTTTAAGAAGGCATTAGAAGTCCTAGTCTTGGACGAGGGGAATTTAAAGTGTCACCATTAAAAACCGGCGGGAGAGACAAATGTTTCATTTTGTGTTTAATTGGGTTTCTCTTTGGTATCCCGTGTTAACATGACACACTGTTCAGAAATTAAAGATACCTTACTAACTTACTGCATGGAAGTTGGTGTTCATGGAAGACCGGAATGGAATAATTTGTCCTCAAAGGGATAGAACTTCCAAAAAAGACAACAAAATGATGCAAGGTGAATTACCAAAAGACTTTTTTTTAATATGATAGCTAATTTAATGCCTATAGGTGCATGGAGATATAAAAATGGAGTTGTAAAAGAATACACTTACTTTTCTGAAAGACAGATTTTTCTCAAGAATCTTCATATTTTGGATAGCTAAGAATGTGGTTTTCATGTTTACAAAATGGAGATAGTGGTAAAACCTTGAGATGTATAAAGGGACAGTTTTTGCTGATGACTTAATTATGACTTTGCAAGAGTCCCTAAATTATCTAGAATGCATAATGAAGAAGTTAAAGGCTTTTGATAAATTAGTTGGTTTTCAAGATTAATAAATAGAAGCCAAGGAATTTAGTTAAAAATATGAATACACATAACCAAGAGAAATTAATAGCAAAGACTGATTTCAAAATGGAAAAGAAGGTTAAATATTTAGAAGTAGCATTGAACAATCAAAATTATATGTTCTTTCAGGAAAAAAAAGTAGAATTTCAGTTATAAAATTGACTCTTTTATCAAGGATGTATTTATTTTAAACAATACTAATAATGGCAACTATCAACTTTTAAAAACGATTGCAAAAATATATTTCTAAATTTGTGTGCCAAAGCAAAAAACCCCCTCAGAATTAAATATGAATTGCTTCAGGATGCTGAATAAAGGGTTGGGTTAGCCTTATTTGATTTGAAATTATACTTGAAATCATGTTGGGTAACTCTAAAAAATAATGGAGAATAGTTGTAGCTGAGTGTTGAAATTAGGGTTCTTTGGTGCTCTTTGAGCTTGGTTGTTTTCTTGCAGAGAAAACATTACTGCATTACTCAAACTAGGTAATGTTATCAATGCTAGTAGTTTGGCACTGATGATGTTACCTAGTTTGGGTAATGAAACATCTACAAAATGAAAGGTTATTGGAATTGCCATTTATGGCATGAGACTATGAAAATGTAGTGTTTAAGAATCATTTTGTTAGACATTCTGAAAATATGAAAGAAATACAGATCAAACATATTTCCTAAATTGATTTTATGGGTGTCATTTCCAGAAGCCTTTTTTTAAAAGAAGGGAAATGACAATCAAACAAGCTTGGCTGACTTATGCTGTTTTGTTGATTTTTTGGTGAAACAGGATTTTAGACTTAAAACAAGAGAGGAATTGGAAAAAGAGTGTTATATTTGCCACTGTTTTCCTTATGTACAATTGTTTGAAAAGTTTAAATGAGATAAAAAGAAATTTGATTTTGCAGATCAACAGGCTGACTTTGAAAAAAACTTATATACCAGCGATGACCATTTTATTGCAAAAGTGTATAAACTATTATTGAAATTTAATCATGAAGATGTCTGTAGAGATTCTCCGTCATCCAGGTCATGGTTGTCCCAAAGGTGCTTTTTCAGGAGGCAACTGGACTTTCTTGTTTTTTCTTTGAAGACATTTCACTTCTCATCCAAGAAGCTTCTTCAGCTCTGACAGGATAATGGAAGGAATATAAATCCTTCCATTCCCCACTATTCTGTCAGAGCTGAAGAAGCTTTTTGGATGAGAAGTGAGATGTCTTCAAAGAAAAAACCAGAAAGTCCAGTTGCCTCCTGGAAAATCACCTTTGGGACAATCATGAAGATGAATATGAGAAAGAGACTGTATGGTTAGATAGATTAAAAAAATTGCTATAACATTGGCATATAAATTGAAGAAAGAAAAAGAAAAAACATATTTGAAATACAAGATGGAAACATTGTAATGACAGACAATTTAAAGATGCATTTTTTCATCAGTATTATTCCAATTATGTAAAGCTTGCCCAGCCAGTGTTAGTAGGCTTTCCTCTTGGTAGTTTCTTGATTAGGGTATCATTTTTTGCTCATTTTTTTGGGACAAGTGTTAATCCCTGTTTATCTGGGAGTTGGTTTCTGGAGACGATGCATTCTGGTCATTTTATTTCCTTCTTAATATTTCTTTTGAATGGTGTGTAAATATAGTTTATTGTCTATTGATGATTAAATAGGGTAGCTTATATAAAGAAGGAAACTTCAATGTAACTTTAGAGAAAGAGAATAAAATATGAACTGCTGTTAAAATCGGAAGTCATTTCTTTATTATTTGTTCTTATTTTTTCTTTTTCTATCTCTTTTTCTTTCTTTTTCACTTTTCCCATTACTTCTCTTTATTTCTCTTATCTTTAACTTAAAATGTGCATTGTTTTTACTCTCTAGAAAAACTTCTTTAATAAAAGTTATATATGAAATAAAAGATACATTACTGATATGAATCATTTGTAGACTGGCCATTGGAACCCAACTAACTAGGTTATATATTACTTGGTGATGAATTGTTTGAGTCATGTCAAAGCTATGCTTTGCACCTTTGTGGTGGCTATTTTTCTTGCAATCTGCCTTTCTGACCTAATGCCCAGGAATAGAAACTAGTAAGGTATGATTTTTTTCTCCCGTTCTCAACATACATCCTAATTAAGAAACCGTCTTTGCTTACAGCCTGTTGGAACAGTAGAAAACAGATTTTCACATTAGATTCCACCTGAGAATGTTTCAGGTTGCACACAAAAGTGACTAGCTGATGCTGCCCATTGGTTTCCATGGTTACCAACTGGCATCTGACGGTCCATTGTGACACAAGTGCTATCCTATTTTTTACTAATGGCATAAATATTCATGATTTTCGTGCAATTGATAAATGGCTATATTTTATCTGGAATAATTTTGTAGCTCTTGATTAATTTCTTTGTAGGTTTGCTTCACGAACCATCTTGGCTCCATGCAAAGTGAGCAACCATTTAATAATTTAAAAGTGTCCTTGCTGAAGGACAAAAGAAATATTTGGAGCATCCTTTCATTAATTGGGACATCCTGATTTTTAGATTGCCAGTTGGCTAGAAATATAGATCTGGCTCTTTCCCCCTCTCTTTCAAAATTCCTTCTGAAAAAGCTTCTTGAATGCAAGGCACCTTTGCATTCAAACATCTCTGAAAGGCCAGCCTGGTCTAGTGATAAATGTGTTTAAAACACTAGATTAAAACCAGGAAACTATGAGTTATTCCCTTAAGTATGAAAGCCAGCTGAGTGATTTTGAGCCAGCCACTCTCTCATAGCCCAATCCACTTCAGAAGCCTGTATCTGCAGAAAAGAATGGCTTGAGTTCTATAAAATAAGGCAAGAAATAATAATAAAAATGCCCAATGAGGCACTACCTTGATGTGGTTGTGGGAATAGCATACTCTGAGGAAGATGACAGCTAGGCCAGAGGTTCAAATATACAGTCTCATCAGAGGAGTCAGCTAAAGACTGTCCCTCCTGTAAAGAATATGGTGAAATATAACTTACAAAAACCCACATCAGATCAGTCATTGCCTAGGTCAACAAAGACCATGTTAGATATTGGAGTTCCTGAACAGCTGGTGACAAATGAGCTATAGGAAATAGGACTGCTGGCTGACCAACCAAAGCTAGCGATGCAAGACTTCTGGAAGAAATATTGTTTACCCATCACAAATAAACAAGAATTAAAAACAAAGAAATATTTTACTATACTGTTACTACAAATCAAATCCAAATAGAAGAGGCTATCTGAAGAGAATGTACCAGTTCTGGAAAGAACAACATCTGGAAATAACAGAATCGAGAAGAGCAGATCAATGTCTATTTATAACATGAAATAAAGTATTCATAAAAGTAGAATTGGAAGAACTACAAAGGTCTATTAAGGTAATGAAATCAAAGTCTTGCCAGAAGTAACTTAGACTTTAGAGGCAAACCAAGGGAAATTGTCTGTTCAAGCCAGCAAAGACCCAGCAAGAGGGCTACCACCACCATACTTACCAGCAACTCTCAAATTATCACTGATGTGGTAATTGATGGAATCCAACAGCATCTAACTGAAAACAAATTCTTTCCACCTGAGCAGAAAGGAAACTGCCCAAGCAGCCGAGAAACAAAAGACCAGCTCCTAATTGACAAAATGATTCTGGAAAACTGCAAGAGAAGTAAGATAAACTCAAACGTGGATTGATTACAAGGCAGCATTTTACCTCCTACCAGGATTGAATAATCAAGTGCCTAGAAATAATAGGGATCAGTAGAAACATCAGAAACTTTATGCAAAGATCTATGGAAGACACAGTTGTTGTTCAATGATGATAGACTGGGTGGGGTTAATATCAAAAGAGGAATCATAGTCACCACTACTGTTTCTCATTTTATTGATTCCTCTTGTCAATAATAGTAGTCAAGCCATGGCTATCAAATGTTAAAAACATCTGCCAGGCTATCCCATCTCCTTTACGTGAATGATATGGAGCTGTATGGAAAAATATAATCTGAAGTAGAATAGCTGATTAGCATTGTCTGTATATAGAGTCAAGCTATTGCAATAGATTTAGGATTGGACAACTGTATCTTCTTTACCATCAAGAGGGGAAAAAATAGTGAAAACTGAATGAAACAAAATGCCTAATGGAAATAACTTCAAGAGTCACGAGTTCTTTTCGTCTTGGTCAATGACTATATACATATTCCAGGGTTTTTTGGTCACTTCTTGCCCCTTCTGTGGCACAATTACAACATCTGGTTTTGATGTGAAAGGATCAATGTAGTTATGGAAATGGGCTCCCATATCCTGTAGCAGGCAGTGATTGCCCTCCATATATGAAATCTCAATCATATAGGTCCCCACGAATGAAAAATGCAAAATTTTATCAAGAAATTTAACATGCAAAAAGTTATCATGAAAGACAAGTGATAATATATGTAGTTAGTTAAAAAGGAATAATGACTTGAAAGAATTGGAAGAAAGTATCCAAGGGCCAAATTATGCTTGCAAAAATTTGCTTTCATGATCCAGCCTAAAGGATTGCTGCGGAATCTTGTTACAAAGTATTTCTGACCTAGTAAATGGAATCCATTGAATTAAGAATTCATCAGATGTTATACCTTTAGAAGTAAAAAAACCCTCAGTCAAGGAACAGATCAAGGAAGGTTTAACAAGAGAATGTAAATGCACCCAAGAAACCCAGATTAAAAAGTAAGCTAAGCTTTCTTAACTACTTAGTTGCAAGGTAACATGAAAAGACTGTTTTTTTTCAAGGAAAAAAAATCAGTTTTAGTTGCTTGATGCTTGCTCTTATCATCAATATTGCAAAAACAATTTATACTCATATTTTGCTGCTTTCTTTCTCCAATCATAGATGGGTTTCAGCAGGTTCAGACCAGTTCTGGAGAACTGGTAGCGGAAATTTTGAATAGTTCGGAGAACCGGTAAATACCATTTCTGACTGGACCCTCCCCCATCTATTCTCTGCCTCCCGAGTCCCAGCTGTTTGAGAGGAAATGAGGATTTTACAGTATCCTTCCCCTGGAGTGGGGTGGGAATGGAGATTTTACAGTATCCTTCCCCTGCCACGCCCACCAAGCCACACCCACCAAGCCATGCCACACCCAGCAAGCCACACCCACAGAACCGGTAGTAAAAAATTTGAAACCCACCACTGCTCCAAACTATTCATTCCAATATCTTCCAGAACTGATTTATCCTGGATAAAGCATCTACTGTATTGGGATTTTATAAACACTTGTATGTAATGAGTAGTTTTGCCATGAGATGAAACGGATTTGAAGCAATAAGTGAGATACTCGCGAAACGAATGGAGGATTTATCTGAAAGGATGAGGAGAGAGGGATGTAGTCGGAAAGGTTCTGTATCCTCTAAAATCTGACTTGCTTAGTTTCATTTAAAATATGGAATGAAGTTCACCTAAGGTCTAAGTGAAAGGAACAGAAAGAATCAAGGAACATTGTGAAAGAGGCCATAAAGTAATCTTGCTTTGGAGAATATAGAGGATTATTTTTCGGGACAACAAAATTATAGGTTGATTTTGTTTTTGTTTTGTTTTACAGGCAGTTTAAAAAATTGGTTTTGAGAATTTATTACCCTGTTTCCCCCCAAATAAGACATCCCCTGATAATAAGCCCAATCGGGCTTTTGAGCGCATGGCAATAAGGCCAAGTGCTTATTTCAGGGTTCAAAAAAATATAAGACAATGCCTTATATTTTGGAGGAAACACAGTAGTAATTTGTGCTGTTCTGAAATAAGATTCATTTGTGGGAATTATCTTGTAAATCTTCCTAATTTGGTGTCAACCAGATTACAACTCCTAGATCCCTTTGAATTCTGCTCATTGTATTCCCAACACATCTGCAGGGTAACAGGTTAAAGATGAAGAATTGCTAATAACAATAGCTAGAACAATGATTTGCATTCTGAACCAAGGAGAACTATCTCTTTGCTCTCTGTTGTGTATGAGCTGAATTGCCTTTTTATCAGAGCTAATTGTACTGCTTGCAAAATCTGAATTATAGTAGGTACATGCTTTGACAACGCACATGCAACCTTTGATATGGAATTAAAATCCATATGAGCAGCCTCAGCATGACAGTTTCTCAAATTATAAAGCAATGAGCTATATGATAGCCTTGATTCAAAGCTGGGGAATAGCACTGCTAAAAATTATGACTGCAAGAATGTGATCCACATGGGAGAAAATGTAATATTCTGCTTCATATCCAATCCCATCAAGAATGTTTAGGTAACAATCACATCACCATCATCACCACTTCCCCCAAAATGGGGAGAGATGGAATATGATTGTTTTGATCTTATTTATGCTAGGTAAACATATATTTGTTATGGTAGCAAATATGAGTAGCTCAAGATGGGCATCCCAAGGTGCTTTTTCAAGAGACAACTGGACTTTCTTGTTTTTCTCCGAAGACATTTCGTTTCTCACTCAAGAAGCTTCTTCAGCTCTGAAGAAGTTTCTTGGATGAGAAGCAAAAAATCTTCAAAGAAAAACAAGAAAATGCAGTTGTGTCTTTAAAAAGCACCTCTGGGACATCCATGACCTGGATGACTAAGAATCTTCATAGGCATGTTGCCTTATTGGAATTTTTTTCAGCCGGGATCTTGGGTTATTTTGTTACAAAGTCTGCATAGCGTGTGGAAATATAAATAAATAGCAATACTGATTGGTTATTTCATTGATAAGGTATCATTTTATGGATTCTTTCCCTACAAAAATCCTTATTTAGATATCTGAAGTAACAAGATGACTTCCTCTGTTCTTCAGGATATCTTGCAAATTATTCCTTTCAAGCTCAGCCATTCCCACACCCACCAGTAATTTCAAAGATAATAACAGACTTACCTTACTGAGCTGACAAAGGGTTACCATGGAATATATAAGAGCGGTTCATAAATTAAGTACTATAAGGATGCTTAAGAAAACCATTACAATGGATGACTGATATAAAGAAACTGCACAGAAGCACTTCAAAATTGACTAAGTGCACCTGGTGATCATCATCTACATCAAATGTGACTATTTTATACCTTGCTTCCATCCTAGCTGCAAAACCCAACAGTAAATTTAGCTGGTTAGCATGAAAAGAATTTAATTTTTGTTGCTCTTATGAAATTTGATTTTGAAAAGAAATGAACTGCTTCACTGCTTGCAACTTTAGAGCAGACTCAGATTATTCCATCATGTTCTCTTCATTATCACCTTTGATGACTATCCAGAAACTTCAATTAGCATAATACATGGCAGATCTGAATGCTCTGGGCAGATTAGTCTAATAGTGGAGCCATCTTTATTGGCACCAATTCTTTTTGGACCCAGATCAAAATGCTGTTGTTTTCCTCCCAACATCCATAAATGCTAAGGCCATAGGAAGTCTGTCTATGTACTCTTTCTATGTAGTCAAAGCCTAAAATCACCAAGAGAAACAGGTTCAAAGTCTCAAAGTCTCCTCAGCTGTTTTGAGTTGGAGAACAGCTATTTAGGGCAACTCTGTCTAGCAATATCTCCTCACCATCTATGAAATAATATTATCCTTGGGCAAATCTGCCTTGTGCTTATTTTATTATCTTTACAATATATTTTACCAATCAAAACATATCTTACTCTGTTTTTGTCAGCCTGAGAGGTAAGTTTAGTTTTTCATTTATTTTAGACATAAACAATTTTATAGACATCTGCATTAGTCTCCTCAAAAAGTCATTTCTTGAAAAGAGAAAAATATGACAGAGGCCACTGGGGCATTATTACAGCAATATTTTGTCAGAGCATGTTTTCCTAGATGCCATACTTTATTTTCAGGCATAAAGATTTCCCAGGGAGATATCTACAAAGACCATCTTGTTTGCTTGTGTACACAATTCAAATAACACAGGAGATTTGACAAATTTAGTAGACAAAAGAGTACCTGACCTCACTCATCCAAACTATGTGGAAGATTTGGTAGAGATTTAATGGAATGTAATAATCTGAACCTTTATATAATACTACTATATAGCTTAAAAATCAGATCGGACAGTTCAAGCAAGAGGCGTTTTATTTTTCTAAACCAAGAGTGAATAGAGATCAAAAGTCCATATTTGATTTAGTAATCCAGGTAGTAGTCATTTAGGAACCACAGTAGGGATCAACAACTTGGTCATTAAGTGAATCAGTCACTAAATGAAACCACACAACGATGCTTAGGATCTTACTATAATTATCCTTTGCTTTACAGACCTGTAAAGGTGGCAAATGTGAGAATTGGTCATAAAGTCACTTTTTCACCATTGTAATAACTGCAAATGGTACTAAACAAGGCTGTCACTAAGCAAGGACTACAGTAGTCTTTATCTTATGGCAGCGATTGGGACCAAATTGGGACCCAGTTGCCACTGTTAATCAAATCTCACAATCATTAGGAAAGGCAACTTCCAGCTGTCTTCCACAATTAAAGTTGGCAGGAAGTCTTCAGGCTAGCAGACAGGTAAGTAGGTGCTTCCCCGTGACGGATGGAGTGAAGGGGAATGCAGGGGTGTAGGGAAGTGTCAGAAATGATGATGAGGATATAAAAGGGTGTGCAAGAAGCGTGGTGCACCTCAGGGATGTTGAGGATGCAAAGGTGTGAGACGGAGGCAGAACAGGTCTGGGAGGAAGTATGAGGGTGCATGGGGATGTGTGAGGTGTATGACATTGGTAGGAGAGACTGTGCCAAGTGGTGTGTGAGAAATATGGGTTGGAGCAAGTGTGCCGGTGTGTATAAGAAGCATGATGCTGGTCTGGGAGTGTGTGCAAAGTTGCAAGGGAGCGCACAAGAAGAGCTGAATAGGTTAAGTCAGAGAGGGTGCATGAAAGTTCACGAGAAGCATGGTTTGGGCTAGGGAGGGTGCATGGGAGTATAAAGGGATGAATAAAAGGCATGCCATAGGCTGGGAGGGTGCATGTAGAGGCACAGGAGTGTGTGAGAGACATGGCATAGATTGTGATGGTTCTACAAGGGTGTGAGGTAGTTTCTGAGAGGCGCAGCAAGGTGCTGATCAGAGATGGTGTGTGAGGGTGCACAGAAGCCACGGTGTGGCTCAGGGAGGGATGTGAGAGGGTGCACAAGAGGCATGGCATGGGTAAGATAGGGTGATAAGAGTACATGAGAAGCATGGTAAAGGTTGGGGAGGGTGCATGAGAGGACTCTGAAGATTGGTTGTAGCCATCGTTAATTAATTAATTAATTAATTAATTAATTAATTGCCATTGTAACTTATATCAGTTTCTAAGTGAATTGTTGTAGGTCAGGGACTACCTGTACCTGTAAGCAGAATTCTTTAAATAACTTTCTCTATATATAATATAATATCACCTTAGCATATGAAAGCTTCTGGCTGGTCATGTCTGGGTTTGGAAATGAAATAAAATTAAGCCTAGTTAGTATTTGGATGGAAACACTCCAGACAATTCCAGGCTTCTACTCTAGACTAGACTAGGAACTTGGAAAATCATCCCTCCCCCAAATGGTAACAATGGACTGTTGCTTATATTTATGTAGTCATCAAATGTCAACCTTGATTTAGAGACATCATTACCTTATTAATATAACTTTGATAATTCATATACTGTAATTAAATTGTCTTTAAGTGTATGGCTTTATGGAGAATTTTGAAATATTTTATTTAAACTACAGGTAGTCCTCAACTTACAACAGTTCGTTTAGTGACCATTTGAAGTTACAACGGTACTGAAAAAAATGACTCATGACCATTTTTCACACTTATGACCGTTGCAGCATCCCCATGGTCATGTGATTTACATTTGGATACTTGATGACTGGCTCACATTTATGACAGTTCCAGTGTCCTGCAGTCATGTGATCACCTTTTGCAACCTTCTGACAAGCAAAGTCAATGGGGAAACCAGATTCACTTAACAACCGTGATACTAGTTTAACAATTGCAGTGATTCATTTAACAAATGTGGCAAGAAAAGTCATAGCAATAGAAATTCTGGGGTCAATTGTGGTCGTACGTTGAGGACTACCTGTACATAGAGATATGTTCAACACCCATGTAGCAGAATAGAAAATATACTAGTTAAATGCACATAACTGAATTAAAAGTTTTATTGCTATTTTGAAGACAGGTTTATTATTACACAAACTTTCATGGACTACAGTTCACTTTATTTGCATGAATGTCTGCTGTGATAAATTAGACTTTAAGGTGCCACAAAACTTTTTATTGGATTATGTGACTAATTTATATAACCACAGTTCATATAATTCAGGCTGATTTATTCGTGTTTCAAAATTAAAGGGACATTTAATGGGATTTTAAACAGGAAAAGTAAATAATGAAAGTTGTGATATTTGGAGAAGACCAGATCTTTTTATAGAGAAACAAGGACATCTTCTCATGCTCATTAATGTACGTACTCACTCTTTCTGGCCATGCAAACACAATTTAGAATCTGAAGTTGTAAAGCTGAGGTGATCAAAATACATATTTTCAGAAAAGGTTAAATAGGAATCAAGTAGGAATTTTTTGCCCACTGAGTCTTGTCAGCTTGCCTGTATTACTGAAAAGTTTTTCCTGATATCTCTTGCACATATGTGATTCTCTCTTTCATTTTTATTAAAGAATTTTTTAAAAAAGAAAACAATATAAAATTTAAAAAAGAAAGGTAAGGAAAAGAAAGTAATAAGTGGGAAAAAAGATGCAAAGGAAGAAATTAGAAAAGAGAAACAGAAGAAAAAGGTTATAAAGAAGTAATTTCTGGTCTTCTTAACAGCAATTACAAGATGTTTATATTTCACACTTCCTTTGTAAGGTTATAACATAATTTTCTTTTTTTCCATAGTCTAATAATCAAACCTGTAAACCTATAAATTCATTTTTTTTCTTTTTTAAAGTTTCCAGTCACTAATAAAGGTAGTTATTGTTCTTTCTCTAATCAAGTCAATATTCTATTAATTCTGTCATCTCAGATATCTAACATTTGGAGAAATAAGATTGCCAGTAATATCTGATTTTAGCGTAATGGTGGTTTACTAAGAAAATATACAAAATGGTCCTTATGTTGGCATTTCACAATGTGAGCTATTTAAACCATTTTTTTTTGGAGTAACGAAATCTTATGAAGACATCAAAACATCAGTTCTTATTGAGCTTGGTGGTTTTCTTGCAGAGTTTTCATACAATGAAACATCTGCAAGAAAACAATCAAGCTCAAAGAGCACCAAGGCCTCCTCATTTCAACCCTGAGCTACAGAAATTCTCCTGTATCGGTACATCAATTCTCAGCCTAAAAAGCAACTAGCAGTGGAACTGGAGCACAGTTTATTCGTTCCGGGATTAGCAGCATAATTAGAATGAATCATCCACATAGCTACCCTGCCACACAGATAGTAATTTTAATGAGTTAGGTGCTCCATAGGAATCAGTTCCTGTTATATTTATAAATAATATAATACGCAAGACGAAGCAGTGCTTGTGCCAAATCATAGAAAATGGAGAAAGGAAAAGGTGCTGCAGTCTTCTTGCAAACTATTAACAGTAGTTTGTGGCCAATTTTAGGCAGATATTGGAGGCTGCAGTGCCTTTAAACCAGGGATGACTGATGATGATGATGATGATGATGATGATGATGATGATGATGATGATGAATTTAAATGCATTATAGCCATCACTTCCATAGACTTTTGGTGGCTTACAAATATAATCAATAAAATGTTAAAAAGGTATTTTTTTTAAAACCTCACAGCCCAAATGAAAAGGAATCAACTTGTAGTAACAAACCAAACAGGGGGCCTCATAAACACAGGGGGCCTGAGACTACATCCAGGTCTAAGTGCAGGAGAGAAGATGCTGTCCTTATCTATGAGAGGATGCTGTTTCAGAGGGTGGAGGCCATAACAGAGAAGGCACATTTTTTTGGTCCTATAAGATGACAATATTTAATTGGCTGGAGCAGAGCCATAGCTTGTCGCATAATATCCATTTACCAATGGGAAAACTCTTCAACCTTTTTGCTTCTCAGGATGGTACAGTTTTGCTTATTGTCTTTTCCCCCCTGATTTTTTTTTAACTGAGGTGTAATCTCCTAAAGTTTGCATATTAAATAATATACAGTCCAATAGTGAAAATTATGGAGTGAATGGCTCAGGGCTGAACTGTCAGGTTCTTGGTATTCTCTGAATTTTGTAGTTTTCTTGAAGATATGTGGTGTCCTACATCCTACAATGTTAGGTAATATCATCCATGCATAGATGTATGCCAGAGTGCCATATTTAACCTAGTATGGCTGGCCAGATTCAACCACAGTTTCAAATGGAAAACTATTGTCATTTTAGGTCAATCCAAAAATTCTAGGGAAGGTTGAAAAACTTTTGAAAAACAAAAAATCTAGGGAATTTTTGGAAGCTTGGCAAATTAGCCATCAATCAATACGTAGACATAAACCTCATTTACATACCTTTTGAATGATACAATCAAAAGTCTGGAAAGGAAGCACACACATCCTCTCCAGCAACTAATACTCAGGTAAGCAAGAATAATTCCAGCAACTAATACTCAGGTAAGCAAGAATAACTCCAGATAAACATCTATGGAAGAAACAATATCCTAATCCAGGAGTCCCCAACCTCTGGATTGCAGACTGGTGCCACTCTGTGGTTTATTAGGAACCGAGCCAAATACCAGGCGAGCGAAACTGCATATGTGTGAGATCTAGGTTGCATGCTCCTCCTCCAACCCTCACTCCAGTCCATGGAAAAATTATCTTTCATGAAACTGGTCCCTGGTGCCAAGAAAGGTTAGGGACCACTGCCCTGATCAATGAACGATTAAGGAAGAAATTACACTCCAAACAAGAGTGACAGGAATAAGTTATCATATACTGCAGAGATAACCAGCAAACTTCAATCTCTGTTTGCCGATTATGCTGCTTAGCATGGTAACAAAACAGATGCGGGAAAAGAACCAAACTCTGCAGACCAAGAATCTAACAATATATAACATTATCTGTGACCCAGAGACATTTGTTTGAAATGCTGTTGCTGCTGCTTGATGGTGGTGGTGGTGATTGCAAGCTGCAAACACCTCAATTTCTTTTTAAAAAATTGTTTTAATATACCGAAAGTAAGAAAAATGAACAAAACAAAACAAAACCCAGAACTGAATATATAAAAAAGGAAAAGGATAAAGGATAAAATTATAACTCCTCTTCCTCTCCCCCCTTTTAAGCACAATATTAATTGTAATACTTTCCCAAGAATCTTATCAATTCTAAAGGGCGTTAAATCCAAATAGGTCTAAACCTTCCACCATTTAATACTTCCATAATAATGAAATTACTGCTAGCTTTTTAAAAAAATTATTCAATAAACATGAAAAAATATTATTGCAATTAAATTCATTTTAAGAATAAATGCAGTCACTTTTGAAAGAAAACAATAGTTTTAAAATATAATTAAATGGGATAATGAGCTAGTCAGATGCTAAGATGTATATATTATATTATATATATTATTTATCAGGTTTAGAAAGTGCCCATATCCCTCATACAGTGACTCTGGATGCGGTATATCCCCAGATACATTAATACTGACAAGCCCTATGGCTTTAAGCAAGCCATATACGGACTACTCCTAGTGGACAGCCAACAGGGATTACTTTGGAATATCTGTTTAACATCCTTGATTTTCTTTTGTTTCCATGGAAACTGGCAGATCAACACTAACCCATTATGATCAAGTAGAAGCAAAAGTTCCATTAACAGACAGGTATGACATTCTACTATGTGGTTTGCTGAATATAAAGAAGTACAAATGTTGATGCTGAAAAGAGAAATTGGAAAAGAGCAAGTGCTGAATTTTTATACAGTATCTTAGAACGTGTGTATATGATCAGCAGTGTATAGAGCTTTGGTTATCTTCTGGATGGGATAGAATGGTGGGAAGATATAATTTCTCTAATGTTATAAAGGGAAGGAATGAAGGAAATCCCTTGTGTATGAAAGAGTAACTTTAATAATTTCTATCATCTTCCTAATCATCTGGAAATCACCTGCAAATTTGGCTGATTTGTATGATGCAGTCTAGACTATTTTTTGGAGCATCTGATGCACCAAGATGCCTCATAGTTTCTTGCCACATAGAAAGATCTGGGAGAGAATCTTGAGAGTACATTTTTCTTTAGCAGCCTTAGTAAAATATAGAGTCCTCCCCCCCCCACATCCCCATTTCTGTTCAATAAGGAGGCTGCATGGAGACGTGCCTGCTGTTTTCTTGGCAAGGTTTTTCAGAAGTGGCTTGCCATTGCCTCCTTCCTAGGGCTGAGAGAGAATGCCTGGCCCAAAATTACCTACCTGGCTTTGTGTTCAAGGTGGGACTATCTTACAAGTCTCCTTATTTCTAGCATGATGCCTCAAACTCTGCACTAAACTGACTCAAAAACCTCTCAAAAAATAATATTACCGTACTTGGTTGGAAATTGGTTGTTACAAATGTATTGAAAATTTAAATTTAATCATATTTACTGTGAATGCTTAGTTACTTAATACTGAAATGGAACTATGCATCTTAAAAACAAAACACCAATCAAAATATAAATTACAATGCAAATCATTGGAATTAAACACATAGGTGAGGGAGATGTAACTAAATTTATCTTCTAAAGGCACTGAAAAATTGGTACCTAATCATAAAGCAAAGCTGAATTCAACCTGCTTCTAAACATCAGACAGATGCAGCACACCACTTTGTGAAGTAACTGGGGCTTAAGTGCAGAAGCTCATGATGTCAAAGCAAAGAGTCTCACTAAAGCAGGTTTATCCTGCTTCAAACTACCAAGATATATTGCCAGACCAGGCCTCCACAAGGGGATTTGCTACTTGAGAAAGATCACAGTGTCTTGGTATCACTTCATTGAGATAACTCCAGGATGAACAATATATGGCTGACCTTGGTTCATATTTGTATGGAAGTGCTATACGCTAGACTTCCATATATAGGCAATGAAAAGCTACTGTGTTTTTGTCAAACAAATTGTGTGGATGATTCATAAATGGCTACTCTTGCCAACCATCAAATTGGCCATTCCTCTAAAATCTGCCAGTGTGTGCTCCTCGTGTTCATGGTTGTAGAGAAATAAATCAGTTACAGGTGGCTTTTCTAGAGAGTCAGTTTAGTGTAGTGGTTAAGTTCTTGAGCTAGAAAGCAGGAGACTATGAATTCTAGTCCCTCCTTAAGTGTGAAAAACCAGTTGCATGACTTCGGGCCAGTCACTCTCTCTCAGCCCAACTTGCCTCACAGAGTTGTTGTGGGTAAAACAGGAAAATGAAGGAGTATTATGTATGTTCGCTGAGTTATTTATAAAGTAGTAAAGGTGGGATAAAAATATAATAAATAAACAAACATATACCAACCCCCCAAAATGGGCTTTTGCAAGTCAGTTCTCTTAAAGATCTGCAATCTGGAAGATCTGTGACTGGAAAGCTGGTCACTCAGATTGCCTAGTAGTCCTATGCCATTTAGAAATTTTGAAGCCATTTAGTGCTTGAAATGTATTAGCTTTAAACATGGCTAGGAAATAACTGGTACATATCTTTCAATGCAGGCATCTTGCTATCTCTTTTTTATACACCAGATAGCAGCCTACCTATTGTAACGTGTTCAATTTGGAGATTCTGGGCATTTTTTCAAGAATGGCCCCACTTAAAGTTCTTATGTGCTCCTTACTACAGTCAGTTGCAAATTTGATGACAGATGAGGATCAAGGAACACTCCTATGCTAACATCTAGGAAAAGTTGAAGCTTAAACTTTGAGTGTTCATGTCTATGTGAATGTATAGATACTCTCACACCAGAGGTGGGTTTCAGCAGGTTCTGACCAGTTTTGGAGAACTGGTAGCAGAAATTTTGAGTAGTTCGGAGAACTGGTAAATACCACCTCTGACTGGCCCCACCCCCATCTATTCCCTGCCTCCTGAGTCCCAGCTGATGTGGACAAAATGGGGATTTTGCAGTAACCTTCCCCTGGAGTGGGGTGGGAATGGAGATTTTGCAATATCCTTCCCCTGCCACACCCACTAAGCCATGCCCACCAAGCCATGCCACATCCACCAAGCCACACCCACAGAACTGTAGTAAAAATTTTTGAAACTCACCACTGTCTCACACACATATATAATTTTACATGTGCTCCTTGTAGCAGTCCTGTAAAAAGCTTCTGGTATTTTCCTCAGATTGTAAATGTATGTTTGGCATGTGAAAATAATGGCTTTCATAAAATTCTATTGCAAGTGCATGGATGGGAAAAAAAATCTGAGTTGACATCTTCCTACCTCACAGCCCATATTAAAAATCAACTTTCCTTATTACACATGACAGTGTTTACACAGTGGAAATGAGATTCCTAATGAAGAGGATGTAGGTGGAGTGATATGATTGTTAACTGTGATTAGCAATCAGACCTAGAGTGGTTATGGGACTAGGAAGGATTTTTTAAAAAATCCATTTTCATTTCAAAATGTTTAGATTCTGTTTATCTGGAATATATTTTTGAAAAATGTTAAAGCACGCTCAGCATAATAAGGGTTTTGGCTCCAGAATATGAATTACTGTCTTGAAATATTGTCAGAACCAATCTTTTATCAAATATCAAGCATGTCTGGGCCACAATCTGAACTTTCCAGTCCAACCCCAAATCTTTTTAAACTTTGTATTGTTAAATGAACAATGCAAAGTTTGCATTGTATATCAAGTTTTACAGGTACACAGCCCTCTCAGAGTGGTTCAACAAATAATTGCAAAACCAATTAAGAACAAGAATATAATACAAATGAAAGTGTAATTCAAGCAGCACTATTTGGACAGGTATCTATCTGCAGTACAGCAATTTAAACATTTCTTTTTGAAAACATGGGCCTCATCATTGAAAAGTGGCACATTGAATGAGGGAAGCCAATCTCTATCCACAGAAGATAACTGCCTAATGAAAGCATCACCAGTGAAAAGGTTTAGAGGATAAAATATATTTACACTGTGAGCAGTGATCTCTCTCTCTTCTGCACTGAATACTGTCAAAAACAATGATATTTTGAAGTTTATTTTTAAAAATTATACTTTATTAAATTTTATAAAGATGTATAGCTATGTAGATGTGTGTGTGTGTATTTCATTTTTGTGGGTATCAAATTGGAATAAAAGGGAATCTTGTATCTCAGTTTCAATTGTGATAAACTATTTCAGCAGATAAAGGAAAAAAAATATACTTCATATGTATTTTCCTTCATAGATGGAAGGTCGCTTCATGCTAGGCATGTGCAAAAGCAGAATAAGCCTGTGTATTGATTGTCAATCTTAATTGAACAGGATTAGTTAGTTGGCTTTCTTAAATGAGAAATAAAATAAATAAATGATATATATTTCATCCATAAAAAATATCTAAAACTCCTTTTGTTTCCCCCTTACCCTACTATATAGATAATTTCTGTGGAATATCTGCTAATATATGCAACTCAGTGTAAGTCTCTTGATTTAAACATTTTAAGAACTAATATTTATTTATTTGTTTGTTTGTTTGTTTGTTTGTTTATTTTATATTGCCGCCTATTCGCCCATGGTGATTCAAGGCAACTTACAGAATATAAAACCACATTTAAAACAAAAAAACTAAAAAAAGAATCAAATAAATTAATATAGCATAATAATAATAAATCACCCCACACTGTCCCAACATCTACTTGCCTGCAGCCACAACAGACCAAGCTCTCAGGGTACACCGCCCTCCACCCTTCCTGCCTGCTGGCCCAGCTGCTGCTGGGACACTGGAGATAGAACGAGAGGCAGCTCCCAGCCCTCACTGACTCAGCTGATCCATGGGGCCTGATTAAGAAGCTGAGCCTCTGTGTGGTGACTGGGGAAGGGAAGGAGCCACCATGCCTCAGGGATCACTACCCGTGTTTGTGAGGGGATATACAGTTGGCCTGTCTGTTCTGACCTAGGCTTCCTGAGTCATTAAAACACATGAGTAGTCCCAAAAACCTCTTTTATTGCAACAGCTGTGAATTCTGTTCATTCACAGATGAGTCCCAATTAGTTATAAAGAGTCCTTGGGGAGAAGTCCTTCAGGATAATCACCCACGTTTAGCTCCCTTGACACACTGCCAAAGACCTAATTGGCAAAGCCACACAGAGTCCAGAATCAAACAGAGCTTCAGGCTTTAAACTGAACAGAATTAATAACGTTGCTTCCTGCAAAGGCCCATGTGCCTTTGCTCCTCTTTTAAGTCTTATGGGAGGGGCCAATCATCTCTCAGCTCTACTCCTAAGTCGTCCCTTTTGTTTTAGCTGTTATTGCCTTCTGGCAGTTCTGCGCATGCGCACACTGGGAACAGGCTCCCCCTGTTCCTCTGCCTCACTGAGGTCCAACTCTGGAGGCCCCGGAGGCAGCACGTACCTCCCAGATGGCCCTTTCTCTGCCTCTGATGCAGAGCCCTCGTCCGAGCCTTTCCCAGACTCCAGGACTGGCCCATGGTTCTCCCCAGCCTCCTCACTGTCTGACTCTGCTGCCAGCTCCACAGGCTGCTGGTGGACCATAACACTGTCTTTTGTGTTGGTTGTGCCCACTCCCCCAAAAAAGCAGACTATGGCTTATTTTTGGGATAGGTTGTATTTTTGGGGAAACACGGTAATACTTCAATTAGTATGTCAGCAGAATGCAATTTGTAAATTTCAAAGCTGGGTATGTTTTATTAGCCATTGAAGGACAAAGGCTAACTATGTATGTTGTAAGTAGCAGTGAAATGGGACACGTCCTCAGCTCATTTTCCCTTCCTTGGCTTTAAAAGGGCAACAAGAGTAGCTGAAATGGCTTCCTTTTCTGGTCTTCCCCTCCCTTCCATCACTTCCTATTCTGCCTGGGAAGCAAAATGTGAAACATATTCCACTCCTTTGATGTGTCTATTCCAAACAATTTTGCACAATGGGGTACTGGAAAGTTAAAATCTCAGCAAACAGTGCTTCAAGATTAATGCAAACAATCTGACAGTCCTTCTCCAGAAAAATTGTATACCATCCTAGAAAAGAACAGCTGGCCTGCTGTGCAACATCGAACTTTCCAGGTGTTTCAGATGACACAAACTGCTTCTATTTATATTTCCTGTTCTCCCTGTACACTAGAAACATGTTTCTTTCTTTAAAAATATGCAGTGAAAAATAACATCTAGTTGCTGCAATGTTACTGCACATAATATTGCTGCAGTGTAAACCTACAACAGATACAAGGAAAAATATTCTTGATTTCTAAATATTCACAAATCAAGAAGTACCCATTTCTGACAGTCAAAATGAAGATATGGCAGCCTTTATCCTGAGAAAATGAATCTAGATATTTTCTAAAACTGATTATGGCATATCAATGTGCTTTATGTTGGTCTGATTTTTGATAATATCAACTCAAATTGGAAGTGGAAGTTTTAATTCTTAGACCATGGAAAAAGAAGCAACCTTGTGTCTAAGCAGGAGGGGAGCTATGTTGGAAGAAGGATCCACCCATCTGGTTTAAGATCTTGAGTTGACAGAATATGTCCCTTTTTACCTATAATTCACACAGACTTAAAGAAAAAAAAATTGTCTACTATTCTTCACTTTGGTCAATGTTCAGTTTAAAACTTGAACTACATTTTTATGTATTTTGTGACATGCATGTTTGCATGTGTTCGTTGGTTTTTTTGCTATTTATTCTATTTTTTGTTTTGTTTCTTGTATGCTTATTTTTTTGTTTTGTTATGTTTTAATTATACTTTATGTCTGACTTCTTAGTTTCTAAAAGCAGTGAAATTTATTTTTTAAAAAGCTCTGTCTGCACCCATTCCTGCAAAGTGAATGTGTTCTTTCCAAAGGATTTTTTTTTTTGTATCAGACAAATGCTAAATGTAGCACAGGCGCACCATTTAGTTTGGCCTTTTCTCTTACATACCCTTGGAACCTGATTAATAGATTTGAAGAGAAAGATAAATCCAGTGATACCATTCTTGCTCACTTAAGAGAAAGGGAACAATATATTATAGAGAGTGGTTTTTTTTTTAAAAAAAGCAGGATGCTAAGATTTGAAGGTTTAAACAATGGGTAGACATTCTTTTCTGAAAGGAATTTCTAGCACAAACTAGTAGTGGGAAAATATATTACTTTTGGATCCTCCATTTTTTGTTCCTTTAAAATTGGTAATATTAAGGCTATGTCCTGCAAGTTAATTGCTCCCCTACTTAACTACTCATCCCCTGTAATCCATAGTAAAGGAATCTTCAGTGCTGTCATATCCAGATTTAATTTTATTTATTGAGATAATTTATAAGGCCACTTGTCTCACAGAAGTGACTCCGGGCAGTGTACAAAGGTAAAAACCCACCAACCCTGTTATTCCTATTCAGACAGTACACATAAACAGGAGGAATTAGTTTAGCCATAAACAGCCCTATAGTATCTCACAAATACAATGCCCTCCATAGTTATTTGGGGAAATGGGATTAGGGCCAGAGGTTGCCGTGTTTAGCATGATGAATCCAACATAAAAATAATACTACAAAGATCTACAATTAGAAGTAGAACAACTATGGCTAAAGAAAGCAAAGAGAGTATCAATAGTAATAGGCACCTTGTGTCCAATCCCAAAACAACTGGAGCATCACTTGAACACCATCAGCACTGACGAAATCGCCACCAGTCAACTGCAAAAGGCAGCTTTACTTGGAACAGTTTACATCCTGTGACCATACCTTTAATATTATCAAAAAACATCTGCCTATCCAAGGTCCTTGTGGACTCAGTAGGTGAATAAAAATGCCAAATCCAGCCTAAACATCCATCTGATTGTGCATCAAACTATAATATATTAAACTTGATTCACAACAACCCTGAGCAGCTCACAAAAACAGATAAATTAAATTGATAAATCATAAAAGATATAAAGATAAAAGATGGCAACCACAATGAAGCAAGGGGTCTCATTCTAACTCGTCAAAGGTCAGGTCTTCAGAGTTCTAAATAGCAGAAGAGCGAGGGACCATCCAGATACCAGGAGCAACCCCATCCCAGAGAACAATTATTGCTACAGAGAAGGCATATCTCCTTTAATTGAAGGAACTAGAACTCACCAACCCTGCAGGGTCAAAGAGATGAATCCTCAAGTAACTAGATCCTATGCCATGCAGGTCTTTATAGGTAACAACCAGCATCTTGAATCATACTCGAGGCATGGCCATTACATTATAGGAAATAATATGAAAAACTGATGTGGAATATGTAAAATTAATTTTCTGTGGCCTGGCATTTTGGGTTTGCCATTCATTATTTATTTGCTTGCTTGCTTGTTTAATCTGTTAGATTAACAGATATGTACATTTTAAAAACAAATTTCTGATAAATTATAACAAGTGAAAACAATGGCTATTTATTGGAAAATATCTGATGCTGCTTGAGTTCTTGAATCAATATAAAAATGATTATTTTGCATGCCCTTTCTTTATGGGAATAAAAAATGGAAATAAATATTTGTTTTGGTCACTCACTGAGATATCTTGTTGCCTTTAAATTTTACTAAACACTAGGATAATCTACCATCCTGTCTCAAATATATAACGTATCCTTAGCAGTGCCACCTGAAAATTATAGAAAAAGTATCTGTTATAGCGCGGGAATAACAAGAGGCACAAGCAAGCTAGTGACAACAGCTCTTTAATTCAGGGTGAGACTTCAGCAAAGAAACACAGGCAACAGCCTTCCTTATATACAGTTCAGAAAAAACCATTAACCAATCACGAACAGTTCCCAATTCAAATCTCCCGCTCAAATAGATGCATACATAACACCCCTCCATTCCCAGAAAACACTTAGTCTACCAATTTACATTTTTACATACAAAATCACGCAGGTGACCAGGGCGTGTTCTCACTCTGGTTGACCTGCGCAGTTCAGTTGTCAGCGACGCGTCAAGCCGGTCAGAGAGGCCTGTTACCTCTCCCAGCTCCGCCAATGGAACCTCCTGGATTTCTCCTGAGGCGTGGTCTTCCCTGGCAGGGAGTGTCGGTTCGATGGGGCGGTGCTGGAGCCTAGGCTTGCCAGATAAGTAATCCAGCTTACTCGGGTTTGAGGTAGCTGTGGTGGGAAAACTTTGGCAATCAGATTCAACAATATTTGGATAATCAGAGTCTTCACAGTCTAAACGTTTCCGCAACTGATCTATATATCTCCTCCAAACTTTCCCTTGCCCTACGTCGACTGTATATGATTTAGGACTGGTGATTCCCACAATTTTTCCGGCAACCCAAAGTGGCCCATTGGCATAATTTCTAGTGAACACTGTGGTCCCTATTTGAAATTGTTGTAGTCCTATTCCCTCCCCTTTAAACATGTCTTGGGAGTAATTTGGGTGTAATCAGTCTAAGATACACGTAAGTTTCCGGCCCATTAGGAGTTCTGCCGGACTGCGCCCTGTGGCAGTGCATGGGGTGACATGTTGTATTGCTAGGAACTGGTCAATCCTAGCTTGCCAATCTCCTGCATCGAGCTGGGAGAGGGCTTCTTTGGTGGTTCTTACAAATCTTTCAACAAGGCCATTAGAAGCCGGATGAAACGGTGCTGACAAGGTGTGTCTAATTCCTAACTCCGCCAAATAGCTTTCAAAATGTGTGGCCGTGAATTGGGGCCCGTTGTCCGATACCAGGGTATCAGGCAATCCGTGGGTTGCAAAGAGTTTCCTGAGGACCTTGATTAGTGCTTTGGATGTGGTAGATGGCATTAGAGCTATTTCTAGCCACTTAGAGAAAGCGTCAACAATTATTAGGAAATTTTGTCCGTGAAAAGGTCGCACAAAATCTATGTGAATCCTCCCCCATGGCCCTTTTGGACTCTCCCACTCTCTGACAGGGGCTGAAGGGGGATCCAGCTGGGATTCCTGACATAGCCTACACTTGCCTACCCATTCAATGACATCCTTATCAAGCTGCGGCCACCACACATAACTCCTTGCTAGACCTTTCATGTGGACTATACCAGGGTGCCCCTCATGCAAAAGTTCTAGAACCCTTTGCCATAACCGTAAGGGAATCACCACCCTATCGCCCCATAACAGACAACCCCCTTGCATAGACAATTCATTCTTTTTGTTAAAGAAAACTTGAAATTCCCCGTTATCCACCTTGGTTGGCCACCCCCTCATGACCCAACCCATAACATTACGAATAACAATGTCTTTGGTAGATGCCCTTGCCACCTCGCCACATGTAAGCAGCCCCAATGACACAACATCAATCAACAATACAGAGGCTTCCGGTGTAGGATCTTCCAACAAGTCAGGAAGGGGGCAGTGACTAAGGGTATCCGCGTGGCCCAGAGTTCTTCTGGGCTGATGTACCATTCAATACGAATAGGCAGCTAGGAAAATCGCCCACCTGGTCATCCTGGGGGAAAATGCAGTGGGGGTAGGCTTGTCCCCGGCTAGGAGTCCCAACAGAGGCTGGTGGTCAGTCACAAGTTCAAAGGTCTGGCCAAACAAATACTCGTGAAATTTTTTAACTCCTGCAATAGCCACTAAGGCTTCCCTGTCCAGCTGACTGTAGTTTTGTTCTGCACTGGACAGGGTGCGAGAGTAATATGCAATGGGTGCCTCTGATCCATTCGGTAGTCTATGGCTCAGCACAGCGCCCACTCCAAAAGGGGACGCGTCGCAAATGAGGACAAGCGGCAAGTTCGAATTGTACTGGATTAGGAAACTGTCCTCCGACAAGAGTCTTTTGACAGCCTTGAAAGCGGCCGCCTCTGCCTTGCCCCAAACCCATCGAACATTTTTTCCCAATAGTCTGTGTAGGGGTTCTGCTATGCTGGCTTTGTTTTTAAGGAACATCGTATAAAAGTTCAAAAGTCCCAAAAACGCCTGCAGTCCAGCCTTGGAAGTTGGAGCAGGTGCGTTTTGGATAGCCCTAACCTTGCTTTCAGTGGGGTGGATGCCTGATCCATCAACTCGGTAACCCAAAAATTCTACGGAAGGAACTGCGATCATGCATTTGTTTTTCTTAACTCGCAGTCCTGCTTCCCTAAATTTTAAAAGTACTTGAAGCACTCTATCTTTAAGTTGTGATTCATTTTGGGCACTGATGAGGACATCGTCAAAATAGGGTACCACCCCTAGCAGTCCTTGTCGCAGTCACTCCATGGTGCTTTGAAATAGCCTCCACGGTGCTTTGAAATTAGCTATGCTAATCCCAAACTGGAGCCTGGTGCATTTAAAAGCCCTTCTGTGAGTTACGATGGTTTGCGCTTCCACAGTAGCGTTATCGACCGGCAGCTGCTGGTATGCCTGTGCCAGGTCTAATTTCGTGAATATTTTGCCGGGCCCCAGGGAATGAAGTAAATGGTGAACAACTGGCACAGGATACGCGCTCTGCTGGAGCGCCTTGTTGATTGAACACTTATAGTTGGCGCAGATCCTTATGGATCCGTCCTACTTGACTGGTGTGACAATAGGGGTCTCCCACTTAGCATGATCTACTGGGACGAGGATCCCCTGCCTAATAAGTTTATCCAGCTCTGCATCTATTTTGGGTTTTAAAGCAAGTAGCACCCGTCTTGGTTTGAGCCTAATTGGGGCTACCTGAGGGTCTAAATTAAATGAAATAGGGGTCCCCACGTACTTGCCCAGCACCTCTTCAAAAACGTCCTGGAATTCGTGTAGGAGGCTGTCCCTGAGAGACTGTCCGCTGAGACTGTGAACGCCCATGAACCCCATGCCAAGGGCTCGGAACCACACGAGGCCCAGGAGCTCGGTAGCGGCTTGCTGACAATCGTCAGGGGTAGCGATTCTTGAAACTCGCTGTAGGTGACCCAGAACGTGCCCACGCCTTCCACTGGAACTTGGTTTCCTTGATAGTCAAGGAGGCGAACCCGTTGTCGTAACAGCTGACTTTTCTTGAACATAGGGAAAAGAGTCTTTACCATTGTCCAGGACATGATTGATAAAGCTGACCCGGTATCGATCTCCATTTCACATAGTTTCCCATCAATTTCTACCCGGGTATATACTTTTTCTTCTGCAGCCATCCTGGCTTGGCCTATTCTCGTGCTGTAGGCTTCCCGCTTTTGATTTTCGTGCCGTTTTTCAACGCCACCATTTCTGGTTGGCTGTTTTGAACGCGTTGGCTCTGATTGGTCATGGTGGTCACGTGGCTTGTTACCACTTGGAAATGGAGCTCTACAGACTCTTGCCAAATGTCCTTTTTTCTCACAGTGCCTGCAAACGGTGTCTCTGAATTTACAAGTCTGTCTTTCGTGAGCCCCGCCACAGCTAGAACAGTTTTCTCAGTGGCTATTTTGCCCACTTTCTTTCCTCTCGGTGTGGAAGACGTTCTCGTCTGACTCTTCCTCGGTACTGGTCTGCACTTCTTCTCGGTGTACAGGCATTGACTTTGGGGTGTCTTTTAAGATTGGACGGTGTAGAGTTTTGGCAGCTTTTGTGGAAGATTCGTGTGCCCTTGCTTTGTCTAGAGTGCTGGCTAGGGTCAAGTCTGGTTTCGCGAGTAGTCGCCTCTGTAACCACGTATCTCTAACGCCGCAGATTAGTTGCTCTAGGAGCGCGTCTTTGAGGTCCTGGTGATTGCAGTGCGTTGCGGCTTTCCGTAGGCTCACCATGTATGCACTGCAGTTCTCTCTCTTTTTGTACTCGTTGCCGGAACTCGTAGCATTGTACAAATTTTGAAGGAACTGGAGCATAGTGAGCCCTGAGGGTGGCTTGTAGTACGTCCCAGGAGATGGTCTGGACTGGCATTGGTCCACAGAGGGATTCAGCCATCTCAAAAACGTCTGGCCTGCAGTGGCTCAAGAAGAGAGCTCTCTTTTGGTTTGCTGAAAGACATTGCATCTCAAGGTCTCCAAGGAACACTCGAACCTGGTCATATACGACCCCCATTTCTCCTGGGCTGGATCGAAGGGTTTTGGTGGAACATAGGCAGCCATCGCGGTATGCCTTTCCATTGTCTGCTCGTCACCCTGGCTGAATCGCCAAGCTCTTTTTGTTCGCTTCTTGTGGCCTCAATCCCACCTTCGTCGCCAATGTTATAGCGCAGGAATAACGAGAGGCACAAGCAAGCTAGTGACAACAGCTCTTTAATTCAGGGTGAGACTTCAGCAAAGAAACACAGGCAACAGCCTTCCTTATATACAGTTCAGAAACAACCATTAAGCAATCATGAACAGTTCCCAATTCAAATCTCCCACTCAAATAGATGCATACATAACAGTATCTGTAGTGATTTGTCTGTTGGCTAGAATAGCCCATCATACATTGCAATTTCAGTGCAAATACTTTATACACTTTCTGTTAAGCAATGGATCGATTACTGGAAGATACTCTGTTTAATCAATAAAGGAGAATATTTGTAGCTGAGGGCTAAAATGAGGGGTCCTTGGTGGTCTCTGAGCTTGGTTGTTTTCTTTCAGACGTTTCATTACCCAAACTAGGTAACATCATCACTGCTAGTAAGGAGTGCGCTTTGCTCTCAGTTTACAAGCTCTGCCTAATCGTAACCTTTTTTGTTACTTTAATACTTTCACTATGTCACTGCAATCCTGACTAGAGAATTCTAGGAGTTAAAATTTGCACACCTTAAAATTGCTGAGGTTGAAAAACATTTGTCAGATCCAATTCTTTTATTGTCAGCTCATTCATAACAGCTAATATTTATAGGTGGGGTTACTGGAAATCCATCAGGGACAATGTTGTAATATGTCACCCTCTAGCAAATAATTTTCTTTATACCCTTAAATGGGCAGTTCTAACTATAGTTTTGATGCTTTAATTAATGCAATGCATCTAATTGTTAAATCATTTTTTACACAAAGCATTTCGCCCTAAGCTAGTAATCATGATTTTCGGTACAAAAAAATATGAACAGGTGTCCACTTTATTTTTATAAAAAGGAAAGGCAGATTCCATCTAAAGCAAACACAGTACATCAAATTAACCTCTCCCCACAAGCAGTTTGAAATGTCTTGTCAAGATTGCTTCTAAAAATTGCACTCTTTAAAAATGCAGAGCATTTGCCAAAGGCCATCCCTTTACTAGAGATGGTCTTTTTCTTAATACGAAACAGCTTTGTAAGGCCAGGGTTTAAATGCTGGAGGAAAAGAAAAAAAACCTTCCTGCCTTTAATGCTCTCTATAATTCTAAAATCCTTTCTCTAAAAACCACGTGATTATATGAATTGCTGAGCTTCTGCCAGATGGCCAGCAAACCAATGTTTTGATTGCTGTCAGGGCTTTCTAAAATCGAGTCATAAAAGTTGTATTTCAGATATCAAAAGTAAATGAAAATTTGTAAGTCAAGTAGAGTTTGCCAGAGCAAATGACTAGGAAGCAGTTCGATAGACAGACATTTTGTAAGTTGAGGTAGGTCTTCACGATCATAATTATTATGTGGCATTATTACTACTAATGTAACAGTTTAGGAGTAAATGCTATGTTGTATGATGGCATACATTTAACAAAGTTCAAAGAGCTCCTTCTCCTGAGGAAAGTATGCTTTGCATCAGAGAAGGGATAGGCAGGAATTTTCTTCCACTGCTCTGAAAATCCAGTAGTGATAAAAGCAGTGGAGGAATAATTCAGAAGGAAAAGATGTTGTAGAAAAGAGTTCCCATCCAATTTCCCGTCCTGTTTTTGATGCAAAGTACCCTTTCCTACAGCCCCACAGTTGCTTTCCTATAGGGGAGTTAATGGGGTGCCATATTGACCGCTGCTTACAAGAAACATAAGCTTTATCCATATGGAAAGATCGCAGGGGGGAGAGTGTTCCAAAGGCAGAAGTCACTACTGAGAATGTGTATGGTCTAGGTCCCAGTAGGTGGCAACCTCTGAGAGATGGGATATGGAACATATTCACCCTGTCAGATGTAGTGGAATAGGCAAATATACTGTACTTAAGTAGAGGTGCTCCCACAAGTATCCTGGCCTTATGACATTTAGGTCTTTAAAAGCACCTTGAATTGCATCTAGAAAGAAACTGGAGGCCAATGTCGCTCCCACAGCAGTAGTATAACATGGCAAACAGTGAGGTGCCCAAAACTGCACATGCAGCTGCATTCTGAACCAGCTATAATTTCTGGATGATTTTCAAGGGCAGCCCCATATGTATCGCATTACAGTAATCCAACTGGGAAGGCACCAGGATGTAAGTGAAGGTGAGTAAGGCCTCCAAATCTAGGAATGAATCAATTACTGCACTAGAGAAACTTATATAAACACCCTTTCACCATGGCTACCATTTGCAGCAGCTATGAGTCTAAGAGGAACTCCCCCCCCAAATTGTGCACCAACTCTATCTTGGATAGTGCAACCATGGGAAGAGTAAAGGTGGTGTCTATTTGAACCAGGGGGACAAAAAAAACCCCATAGCCATTTTATGAGATAAGTTGAAGCTAAAGTTTCGCTATCCAAATTCTTATAGTATCCAGACATTGGCCAGCCCCAGACAACATTGCTTGATTGGCTAGGAGTGAGAGCTTCATCAGCATACTGATGATACCACACACTAGGCCAGCTGATGATCTCTCCCAGCGATCTCATGTAGATGTTGAAGAGGATGGGCAAAAGGTCTGAGACCTTAGGTACCCCACATTGCAGGGGCCTAGGGTTTGACCTCTTGCTCTCCAACAATACTGACTGGAAACTGCCACAGAGGAAGGAAAACCACTGTAAAACTGTGTTTCCCCCAAACCTTAGAACTAAGTGATACTATGTTTAGTGATTTTGAAAACTGCGAGATCTGGGAGCACCGGTATATGTGTTGAAGAAACAGCTACTGGGAACCTTTTCTCATTGAGGCAAGGTGGCTGGGTAGATTTGCTCTTAAGAATCTACTCTGGGTCAACTATGACATCAGTTGAACAATAAATCTGTAAACTACCTAGATATTCTTTATTTCTTGCTGCATGCTTGATACAGTTTTGATTTACATTGGTCTTTATCTCCTTCCTAACTTGACTTGCAGACACCTACCTGAGCTTGCTATTTTTAAATAAACAATTTTTCTCATTCCTTTAAAAGCACTTGTATACTAGTAATATATCTGAATCAGATGTCACATTTCTTAGCATAGAAAGTGGTTTTCAGCTTTGCCTCTTAAAGCTTTAGCCGAATGAGGCGAGATGGATTCAGGATGGCTTTGGCAAATAGCTATATTTACTTAATATATCTATATTAAATTGTGGTGTTTCTTTTGTGGAGGTCCTGTACATATTTTGGCATATACAAAATGCTGTTATGGGGACCACAGCTTGCAGCTTAATATATTTTAATTATGTTAATTTTAGAGCAGGAGGTCTCCACAGAGTATAAGCTTATGTAACCAGATGTTCTCTGTCAATAATACTATTTTACATTGTGCCGCCTTCTTCTAGTAATGGTAATCATTTCTTCTACAAAATACCTTGGGGATTATCATGAGTTGGTGTTGTAAACTTTTTTTTAAAAAAAAACATGGTACATAATGAAAATGACATTAAAATACATTCATAGTGAAGTGAAGACCATATGGTTTAGTAAAGATGTTTAGGGGGAAACATCTTTTCTTAGAAGTAGATGAAAAAAAAAAGACATCTGAGCAAAATAAAATTGTGTCAATATAGTCACAATCAACAGAACCTATTTATTTAAACATGCAAAGCTGCTGGGAGACAGGCAGCAAATAAATTTAGCAAATTATTATTTGCTAATTAACACGATTCCCATCGTATTTAGAAGAGCCACATCATACTAATATGGGTTAAAAAAACAACTGATTGCATTGTTCTTAATTTCTAAATGTGGGTTTTTTTCCCCACAAGCCAAATTGTAGTTGAGCTGCAAAATGATAACCGTCTTGGAGTCCTAAGGATTTCTTGGGGTAATATCGGAGGGCAGGAGAGCTACAGAAAAGCCTGGTTTTTGGTGGATCCTTTCTTAAACTGTTAAGGAGAACTCTGAGCATGTCCTCACAGGTTGATCAGACAGGATGAATAGATTCTCTCTGGAATAAATGTCCTACCAATGTATTTTGTTGGTGTTGTACTTTAATCCAAATTACCTTGAGGAACATTAATAGAGCAACAAATATTGACATGGTAAATAGAAGGACTTACAGCTTACCTAACAGTTCTTTTTCATTCAAACACTTAGAGGATTTGGAATTTGAAATTGTACCTACAATACATTCTCTGCATTTAGGAAATCTTGATGATAAATCTCTGACTTTAGAAGGACTTTAGACAGTGAGTTAGGAAAAACATATGTTGGAGAACTTGAAAGTGTGTATCAGGTAGATAGATGTGTATGCTAATACAATGAGGGTATGTGCTAATATATGTAGATCAAGGATGAATTGGATGTGGAATTGGTTGTTTGCAGGTGTTTTATTACTTGACTAGTGCACTTAAACTGTTACTAGTCAAGTAACAAAATGTCTGCAACAAACAATGAAGTTCAGAGAGCACCAAGGTCACAATATTGTGCTAATAGTCTGACTTTATGCTCATGTTAAAAAGAAATATTGGTATATGAACTGTAAAAATGATTGGCAAAATCTCCAATCATTTAGCCAAAGTAGATGAGAAATTTATATCTTGAAATGCTTGTTCAGCTGGGAGCTATTTTTAAAATACTGTCAATGTCTCTGGCAGTTTATTTAAAAGATAAATTAGTGTATAATTTAAGTAGCGAATGAGGGCCAAAACTGAAGGAATTGCAATGCTGTACTCTTAGTTGCAAACCTATTTGAATGTGCATTGGGAACTGAAAAATAATTCAAAAGTCCCTGGTCAAAATAATATTTTGCATCTATTTTTTCATCTATTGTTTTTAGCAAGAGAAGGAAAGATAAGGATTGGTCTGAAATTTTATATGAATATAGTTTATAGGCTTGCACAGTATGTGACTCAGAATAGTTTTGCTTGCTGAACTCTATATGGTCTTACTTTCTTTTGCTTCCTTTTGATGATATATTTTTCTTACTTGAATATATATATATATATATATATATATATATATATATATATACACACACACACACACACACGCATCTGGAAAATACAGAATATGTCCTGCCCATGAGCTAAGGGTGGTGCGTCCCTTCTTCATTTTAGTGGGAGAGCAATCTCACCAGTGGTGAAATCCAAATTTTTTTTACTACCAGTTCTGTGGGTGTGGCTTGGTGGGTGTGGCAGGGGAAGGATACTGCAAAATCTCCATTCCCTCCCTACTCCTGGGGGAAGGATATTGCAAAAGCTCCATTCCCACTCCACTCTGTGGCCAGCCAGAGGTGGTATTTGCCGGGTCTCCGAACTACTCAAAATTTCCGCTACTGGTTCTCTGAACTACTCAAAATTTCCGCTACCAGTTCTCCAGAACCTGTCAGAACCTGCTGGATTTCACCCCTGAATCTCACTCTCCATCCTTCTTCAATGAGAATGATGAGATGCAGTGAAGAGTCTATACAAATACAACCGCTGAATTGCTCAGTATGTTAAAATCATGTAATCTGGGCCTTTAAACTACCCAGCTTTTTAAATTTGATCTACAGCCAAATCTCAGTAATACATAATAATGTCATTCTTCAACTACAGGAAAAGTGGGAAACTGAATCGCCGACTCTGGCAAACCATATTGTCTGGGGGGGAGCTCTCAAATTGTCATTAAGTTCTTTTGTTCTTTTATGGCTTTAGTGTCATTGTGACAGTGCAAATGACATAAAATATGCTATTTTTTAAAAAAAAGATAAGAGTCACACAACAGGATTTTGAAAGATGGTCAATTTGGGAAGCTGAATGTGGGTTTTTCATATTTTTGTTTTTGTTTTTTTCATAAGAATGATGCAATGGCCTAGAGATAAAGACGCTTGCCTCCCACTCGGAAGGTTGAGAGTTCAATCCTACATAGTGACAGATATTTTTCTAATAGGGCGCAAAGAGAAAATATCTGCTGTGAACTCTGCATAGTCGTTATGAAGGGCATTTGGCCAGTAAATGCTCAGCTCCATTTAGTTGTTCCGATTCTCCCAATAAAAGGGATTACAGGATTGTAAAAGAAAAAAGAAAAAAATATGGGGTTTTTAAAAAATATATATGCAGCAGGACATTTGCGTGCAGCTTATACTTTTACAACTGATTTTCCAGATTTCACAATGGGCTTCCTTTCTTGCCACTGGATGAATTATAAACTTCTACATCCCATAGAATACAGAGAAAAAAATGAAGCCAAACTCTCACCTTCACTGATTATTAAAATAACTGTGACATGCAACATTTACTGCTGTGATTAACAGCTGCGACAACTGCTATTTGGCTGAATTGCTAATATGGGCATTAAGGAAGCACACAATTGTTATAACTGTCAATTTGTGCTATTATATCACCAGATGATAGAACTGGAACCATTTATGAAAAACATTACTTTTCTGAAAAATGAAAAAAATACAATTACAAATGTAAAACTAAGATCACCATGATTAGTCATTGCTCATCGTCACTGAAGATCAGTTTTTATAAAAACAATTGCACTAGCAAGAGGGGCTCGGCAAGAGGGGTTCGGTCTCAGCAAATGCATTGCAATCAGTCATCACAATTTTTGGATGACTCCTGTGTTATCAGGTGATAGGTGAGACCAAAGCAGAGATTCGATGGAAGCCTCTTACCTTAGATCCTCCCTGGCCTCTTCATATAAAGTTTCTTTCCTGGGTGGGATGGCTAATTTTGCACCTCCTCTCTTTTAGCCTGGGCTTGCTAATGATGCACTTGATAAAATTCCCATCCCATTCTGAAAACTCACCATAGGCGTAATATTAAGTATTAAGTATCTGGATTGTTCTAATCAATTGACTAATTTTAAGCATGTTTGCAATCCTCTCTTGGGGCTCAATTACTTAGGGCTGCCTGTTTATGTTTTAAGTCTAGGAGATAAATAATTAAAAATAATTATATTTTTTTCCAGAAAAATCAGGAATGTAAAATCCATCCCCGCCCCCACACCCTCATCCTACCTCTAGTGCTTTTTGTTGGCTTGGTACAAAAGATGCAGTCTTATCCAGAGCACCCAAGAAGACTTTTTTTTTTTGTGAGTAGAAGATTGAGGTTGTTCCAGATTTTCACACATATTAATTTAAACAGTGATAAGACTTTTAGTAAGAAAGGATTCCTATTCACATAAGTCAATGTTGCATCCAGGTTTTGAACTAAGTTTTCAGCCACAACATAGCCTTCTATCTCAAGGGCATCCCCTTTGCCTTTTTATAGCCATTAGCTGTTTCTTTCTCTATTATGTTCCTTTGGAAAAGTGCTTCTTAATTTATGCCCTTCCATAACAGCTCTGAGAGAACTCTTTTTGTGTTAAGGAGAAGGGGACACATACGAAGAGTTTCAACTTCAGAGTTTCTACAAAAGATGTTTGATCCGTGATCCCTGTGTCAGAGAGCAGCCAATAGACCAACATTAATGCGCCTTCAGCTCTTGCCCAATTTAAAATATGGCTCTCATGACAAAAAAATACTTGCTGACTAAGATTAATCAATGAACTTTAGCCCATTCTTGAAACAATAGCTGATAACCTGCCTCTGGGTTAGGATTCACACCAATTGTGTTTTCCCAAGAGATCCTGTTTGCATTTGATATGACAGTCTCTCCACCTGGACCCAAAGGCTTAACCAATGCTCTGGTTGGCTTGATACCCTGCCATTTTGTCCTCAGCTTTCTCCATGGAGAGAGAGGGGACAAAAACCATTGGAACTGCATAGGATCGGAAAAGCTTTTCAGACTGTGTTGCTTGTTTCCTGATGAGCATGTTTGTGCCAATTACAACAACAAAAGCAGCAGACATGTAACCAGCCCTGGTCCAAGATCATTAGTGATTTTGTGCAACAATTGGACAGCTGTGGGTGTAGGCAGTACAACAAATCTTATGGAAAAAAATTGAAGCTGCAAAGAAAAGCACAGCACTCTAGATCCTTTAATATGATTTCAAGGGAGAATATTACTATGTTATTATGGGCATTCTTTTTCACTTTAATTCCCTGGTTATTCACATACTTTGTCAAATGCACACCATGTGCTAAATAAAGCTCCCTCACTCTCTTCAGGACAAAAGAATCAAATCAAAAGATTTGCAGCACAGTCAATTTGCAATTGCTAACCATTTTTTGGTTTTGATGAAATATAGAGATATAGAAGTCATTGTACCCACTGTTTTGTCTTCTAAAGGAAAATGTGTGGTTTTTGAGTAAAGATGTATGAGCGAAGACAAGGAAGCAAGCTTATGAAAAAAACATAAGGCTGCATAAAAACTCCAATAGCTAAAGCCAAAGCTTTTTAACTAGGCTAGGAGTGACACACTGAGTGTAAGAATTATGCTAAGCAGGGGTGTCTGCAAAGTATGGTCAAAAAGTCAAGAGGCTACAACATCCATAAAAACAAGCAGAACTTCAATTGCACCATTGTGACCACCTAACTAGACCTTGTAGACATCTGTGCTATTAGGGTTGCTGTCATAGAAATAAAGCCAACTCCCTAATAAAGTTAGTGCACTTCTGCAGTGTACATTCAAATGTACTTGGAATAAAAGTACAAATACATCACCGCCCCAAAATGCTACTAAATGGAAACAACCATGTCTCAAATATGTATAATAATTTCAAATAAATATTTTGGATGCTCAGTCAAGGTTAGATAAAATTAAATGACTCTGTTTGCTCTTATACGCTTATATGAAAACCTGATATACACCTCAAGGAATTTCAAAATTATACAGTATTCTCTCTCCCTCCCTCCCTCTCTCTTTCTTACACACACACACACACGCATGGCACACAGATACAGCAGACAAACAGACAGACAGACAGACAGACACACACACACACACACACCCTAGTCATAAATAGAAAACATGAAGTAACAAGTGACATTTTTCAACAGTATGACAATTATGCTTTTGTAATCAGGCTTTGAAATGAAGGTTCTAAAATAAGGCCTTGATACTATGTAATATTAAATGATATTATATTTAATAATATCATATTTATATTTAATAATATCATAAGCTGTAATTTAATGTCCTGCCTTAATATTATTCTGCATACTGCATAACAGAGCATAGTATAATATAAAATAATATTTTCTATCTCAGGCAGAAATATACATCCCCTACTTTCTTGGAGAATCACAGGGCCTTTAAAGCTAGGAAAATATTCCAGTGATTGTCATATCAATCACCATCAATTCCCAGTGTAAATTAAGATGCATATGTTTTTAAAGAGCACAGCAAGACTGTGCGAATGGCCACAGTTCACTGATTTAGCACTCAGTTTGCATGCAGAAACTCCCATCCACATACAACCCTCCATCATTTGTCAGAGGAAAACTGTCTGGGATTCTGAGCACATAGATAGTGAGCTAGAAGGAGTTATGGGATTCTCTCAAGTCAATTGGCTCATGTAGTTAAGGAGGTCATACAGAAAAGCAGTAAATGGATAAAAGAAAAAATAAGCTTACATGTGGCAACACAAAACATTAATCTATGTTTTCCTTATTTTGGAATTTGGATCAAAGATTTATATGCCCACTTCCTCCATGTTTTACAAACATGGTGTTCTTGAAATGGTGCTAGCTATATCGTCAAAACTATTTTATTTTATTAACTGTGATACAGTCTAAAATATTTATCCACATAAAACGTAATTGTCACTTTTAAAAAAAGAATAATTTTATATTATATTCAACACATAACATCTTTTTACATTGTAATATTAAAATTGACCTTGTTTTATTCATCACTATTTTTCCTTGTAACTTTCTGATGGTGTGCTTGCCAGATTATTACTGCTAGTATTATTAATAGCAATAGCATTAACCTGTTCAGCAATGATTGAACAAGATCAGTTTTTCATACAGCTCAGATTTCATTTTATAGGTACAGATCTTAAATATTCCTTAAAAGATTACATTTAATTTACTATTAAAACACAGATAAGTCTGTTGTCCAGTGTCTGTTCTTTTAGACATTTGTAGCCAAATTTTTGTTAAGCACTTCTAGTTCTGAATTAAAAAGACCCACTAACTCAAGGGTGATCATGAGAAGTGAGCTAAAGAAAGTCAAAATGATTAACACATGATTAACACAGAAACCCCATCTCTGTACATGCACAAAAGAACAGAGCTTAGATAATGCGGTTGCTGCTGCCATCTTGATTTTTTGGCCCCCATGGATGGATTTACATTAATCTTTTAAAGCTAATCTAATATAAAAAGCAAGCAACTTGTGGGACTTCTTTTATATACATTCATCACTTGATTCCAACTTCTGCAGACATTTTGCAGCAATCTCAATAAAGAAAACACCAGTACACTGTCATAATCTTCATTATCACTCGCTATTAACTCTGTTAGAATACTCTTCTTTAATTACTCCATATTTATTAATAAGGATGACCTCTGAAGCCTGAATAAGTGTATGCTAAATATTATAGATGCAATTTGCATAGATGTTTTAAAACAAAACTGAAATACCATGAACAAAGACGCTTGAACAACATCAAGACTGCAGGAAACAAAGGAGAGTTTAAATTTTCTTAAGTTCCTGAAATCCTGATAAAAATCACCTCCATGAAATGTCCATTTGCAATTTGTGCCACTGATATTCTCTAAACTGTCCTTCCTTCCTTCCTTCCTTCCTTCCTTCCTTCCTTCCTTCCTTCCTTCCTTCCTTCCTTCCTTCCCTCCCTCCCTCCCTCCCTCCCTCCCTCCCTCCCTCCCTTCCATTTTTTACTGCATTCCTGCAATAATCTTGTGTGTGTGTGTGTGTGTGTGTGTGTGTGTGTGTGAGAGAGAGAGAGAGAGAGAGAGAGAGAGAGAGAGAGTGGGGGGGGCTTTGTGGGATTTGCAATAAATGTATGTGATAAAGTTGCTTCATTGGGTCATAAAAGTATTATTTGTGTATTCTTTTATAATTGCTTGATTGCCTTTCATTTTCCTAACCTACACCTCTTATCTGCTGTTCAGTTTACTGCTTTTCACTGAGATGTTTGTTCATTCATAATTATGAAGATTTTTGCTACAGTCTTCCTTATTAAATGCCACAAGACTAGAGAATACTTGCCTGGCTAAATAAAAAGATGATAAGATTTAAACTATACAAAAAGTTTAAAGGTCTAATCATGCTAGTCTGAGGTTAATTTTGTCTTTGTTATTTTAGCTTCAGTCCTTTTCCAAAATTCTCTCTCTCTCTCTTTTTTTTTTTTGCTTGATCAGTCAGAGATTAGGTCCCGGAGATAATGTTCATTTCATCCCTATAGTTGTGAATGGGACGTACATACATACCGGTACATATATACATACCGGTACATACATACATACACTTCTTTCCTTAGAACTACTACTTAGTTCCTTAGTTTCTACTGGGGAAATTGGTGAGAGACATGAATATTTAACAATGGCAAATATAATGCAGATAAGGCTCCATTGTTTCTTTTAAAGAAAACGTCAGATCTTTCCAAATATATACTGAAGATACTGAACATATTCCAGAAAACAGGGACTTTTCTTGATAATATGAACACTGATTGTTCCTACTTATCTTTGTTGTGAGTAACATAATGGCATACAACAAAATAACATGGCCAACTGTTTTAGTGCAGCCCAGATACCTAGAATTCTGTTTTGTCTCCCATTCCAACTCCGTTTTCTGCGCATGTGGCCAATCTCAACCAACATCTGAATGTTCATTCACATCACAGATGCAGAGAATTAACAGTTTAATGTCTGCTGTTTTCTAATTTCTTGCTTCTCAGGCTACCAGTGTATTCCCAGGTGTCTCATTCACTTTACAAGCAGATGTGAAGGCTCATAAACTCAATTGCAGCCCTAAGGAATGAGATATTTGGAGAACTTTCTGTTGCTACAGTAACACATCCACTGCCGTTTCATGTTTTCTGTGAGTTTAGGTCTTTTGTGTGTGTGTGTGTTTTCTGGTTTTTGTTTTTTTTTTTGTGAAGATACAGACGCAGGGAAGAGAAACAGATAACAAAGTAGAAATGAATTACTACACAGTGTGTCAACAGCAATCACAATGATGCCGAAATAACATGGCATTTGTCTGACTACAACACAATATATCATCATGCCCCACTCACTCATTGCAGATACCCATATTGCCCCCAGGCTATTTCTAAATGGAATGAGTGCAGTTAATGCCGGGTACAGTTTCATTGTGCTGTGCAATGACTCAGCAATATATTTTCACTAAAATTCAGGTTTTTTTCCTATTAGATATACACATCTTTCTTTGCACTCCTATTTTTATGTATTGGGAGGATTTTGTACCTTCCTGCCAAATCAAGTTGGAAGTTCTTCGTTGGTTGGAGAGGCAGGCTAAACTATTCCCATTTGGATGCTCTGTGTATCCTCCCCATTGACTAGAGAATGTAGTAGAAATTATAGTGATGTTGGATAGAGCCAAGGTTTGTAAGGATACAGTAACAGAATCTTGCAATTCTGAATGTGCTTCTCCCTTCCCTTCCTTTACCTTTACCAGGACAATATTGCCTGAGATACTTGCTTAGATTATAGCTCTACAGCACTCTCAGGTTTTCCTTATCTGACTGAACTTGCAATGGTTACTCCTTCTACCCATTACTGGGATTAAAGAAAGCAAGCACCTTAGATGCTTTTCCCCAGGGAAAATAAACTGTCACCCCAACCACAGAAACATTTAGAGATAAAGAATGATGATTAAAACTCTAGGAAACAGTACAAAGCCTCTTAGAGAAACATCTAGCAAAGTAAACATGAGCAGAAACTCTTGTCCAAAGAGCTCAATAAATACTGCTTAACTCTATTAATGATTCTTTCTGTAGAGCCATACTTATTGTCTCCTTAGTGTCACCCTCACTACTTTGCTTCATCCAATCACATGTATATTCTAATTTTATTTATTTATTTTATTTTGTCGAGTACATATTAGATAATATATATAAGCATAAGCATGAATTGAATAAGCATGAATTGAATAAAATGAATACAGTTAAAGAGAACATTAGCTCAGGGACGGAAAGCATGCTGGTGTTCTTATGCATGCCCCTTACAGACCTCTTAGGAATGGGGTGAGGCCAACAGTGGACAGTTTTAGGTTAAAGTTTTGAGGGTTTTGGGATGAGACCACAGAGTCTGGTAGTGCATTCCAGGCATTAACAACTCTGTTACTGAAGTCATATTTTCTGCAATCAAGTTTGGAGCGGTTCATTTTAAGTTTGTATCTATTGTGTGCTCGTGAACTCTACAGACTGAATGCTTCCATATTCATTTTAAGCTTTTGGTTTGGCTCCTCTGGTACCATAAATAGTTCATATCTCAATGAAAGGTGTGCCTGAACCCTGATTCTAAATAACTGCGTGGAGAAATTTCTCCTACAAGAAACAGAAAGAACAGGTAGAGGTAAAATTACAAACAGAGACTGCTCAGAGCAGTTCAAGAGTTCTTGTTTAAGGATGACATGTTCTGAGAGGAAAGCCAGACATTGACAAGAAGGGGAAGGCACATAACAGATATCAGCAGGAATATCTATTTTCACTTTGCCTTACATTTGTCAACTTTGTAGATGCCAAAAAACAATGGGAGATCAGTATCCTTACTGTATGTTCTCAGGAAATTAGTTTATTGTCTGAATAAATCAAAAGACACGTTAAACCATGGAAGTTGGAGAACATTACCTAGATACCTAAAATTATAATAGATATTTGGCATTAATTGACATTAACTCTTGAAACTTAAAATGCTTTTATTAGATATAACTTTCTCAGGTATTAAAATCTGCCAGAATTATTGTTTGGTAATAGCCATCTTGTATTTTGTCACACAGAAAAATAAACCTCAGTTATTTGAGAGAGTCACCTTGGCTAAATGTATTTGTTTCCCTCTGATATACCAAAGAATGCCAGATGTTAATTTCTGGAAATTTGTAAAAGAACCCTATATTTGTCCATATTACTACCAGTGGAAAGTTTAGAGGACCTGTTCTGAAGAAGAACAGAATGGTGAAGAGTAATATTTCATAAAGTCAACCTTAATCCTACCTCTTCAAAACTCTGCAGTTTCTTTTTCACCAAGACCCCAGCATTCTGAAAGACTTTTCTCTGAAGTTGTACAGGAGTTAATGTTAGATGATAACATATCAACAAAATTTGAAATTGCTCCTGCCCTCAAGGTTGAATTTTATGTCCACAGCAAAGGCAAGAACTAAGGGAAACAAAATGAATATAAAGTTCATTTTTCTTATAAAGCTCATGGCCAGCAGGCATGAGAAACAATCATTTTGAAAAAGGGGATGATATAAAAAACAAATGGCAGATAAACCATGGAAGGCTTAAAGAGAAAGAAAGGGCATGCTGCCATGGAGACAGGTTTGCCTTCTTCACACTTGCTCCATACTAAGGTAAGCACGTGGTGGCGATGCCAAACATAAAGAAATATGCATAAAAATAATTTAAAATAAAATACATTAATACCAGTTTTAATATTTGTGCAATAGATAATGTCATTTGCTACTTCTTTCGATTATAAAGTTATGCCTTTTCAGAATAGTTATCAGTCTAAACATGAGTCTTAATTTTTTTTTCTTGCATCTGTGTGGACAGGACTATTCTGAAAGTTTCCGATATTGCTGGGTTTGGAACTGCCTTTCATTCTTTTCTAATTTATTCCAGGCTATAAAAAATAAAATGTGATTGGTATGTGCAGGAATGTTTGAGGAAAGCATAAAAGAGAAGAAGCCAGATTCCTAACAGCCAAATGGATTTTTCAAAGAAAAAAAAAAAGGGGGGGGGGAAGAACCACAAAAATGGAAATTTGCATCAGTATTTGCATGCAAGATTTTATGGGTTTGATGAGCTTTTAAATTTGGAACTGGAGGCAATAACGATATTGTTAATACTTATGTTATAATGTATTCTACAATTTTAGAATTGTTTAGCTTTCTTTCCATCTTACAGTGCTGTAGTTGCATTTACCAACTACAATTGGGACCGGCAACCCTGTCACTAAATGAGATTGTCATTAAGCAAGAAATGATGGAACCACAACAGACTTACAACTTAATTCTACTACAGTTGTTAAGTATATCATCCGCAATAGTTAAGTGTGACATCATGTAACCGTGACTTGCGATTTTACTGTTGGCTTCTGCATTGATTCTGCTAGTTGGAAGTTGGCCATGAGGCACTCAAATGGTAATCGTGAAACTACAGGACACTGCGATGGTCATACTGTAAATGCCCACTGGTTGTGAAGCACCCAAATCTTGATCATCTGACTGCAGTGACACTGGGAAAATCAAAAATGTGCAGACCATTGCTGTTGTAATTCTGGTCACAAAACAGGGCAGTCATTAAGTGAGGACTATCTGTATTGTTCTTCATATGTGTACTGTACCTTCATCTGAAGGAAATAGGTGATTAGAAAGATCTAACTTGTCAGCAATGGCTACCTGCAGTACAAGCACAAAACATAAGAAAACCTCATGGTGTAATTATGTTCTCTATGTCACATCTAAGAGAATAATTAAGGGAAGAACTCTCAGATTAGCACTTGCAAATCACTCATCCATTAATTTTACCCATTATTCGTTGTGCACAATTTCTTTGTTTTTGCAGTTTTGTGCATTTCTGAACCATTTGTTGTTTTCTGATGCATAACATGCCTCATCCAGGGAGAACAGCTGTCTCAGGTGTTCTGTTAACTTCATTAAGACTAGGAAGAATTGAATTATAAACTAAGAAGTTCATCAGTCAAAGTTTTGTGGACGTTTTAAAAAATGTACTTACCTGAAAGCTATCCATAATGTTTTATCTAAAAGGTTTACAGAAAAAAAATCTGGAAATTCAAGAAAGAAATCATAAAGACTGTCATTAAAAGCTAGAATGTATTATACTGTACTATCAAAGCAACCAGATTCATGGTCAAACTCAGGTATATCTTATCCCAATCCCCAAAATGTACATTAAATCAATGTTTTTAAAAGATTCCTAAATATTAAACATGAGGGTGCAGTTATAATATCCAGTGAGAGGATGTTCTACAGACAGGGAATGCTCACTCAGAGTCTTTTTTTCTTGCACCTCACTCATATAAAATATGGGATGAAAAATACTATAAATATGACTGCTTGAATGGGGTCATGTTTTTATTTTATATTATGCATGTTGTTATTAGACTAATAGTTTTTCTAGTGTCAGAGCATGGGATCTAGGTTTTAGAAAATGCTCATTGCCCTATACTGTAGAAAACAAAAAGTTCAAATATATGGTTGGTTCTCTTAAAAGCACTATGTTTATGTTTTTATCTGTCTGTATCATTTTCTTATAAATATTTAAATATTTTTCATGCTCTGGGTATTCTGCATAACTACATTTAATGTATCCATTAAACAATCAATTCTGCACGAGAGCTTTGTATTTTGACCAGAAGGTTAGGCTCTGTGACCTAAAATAGTCCCTTTTGACTCTTGGATTTTATGCCTCAGTAAATTAAATACTGTAGACAAAGGGTGTTTGAAAACATGTAAAATAATATTGTTTTTTGTTTCATGGCAAAAGCTTGTCAAAGGGTTCTTGATGTTACTCCATTTCTGCAGCAAAACAATGTTATAGCTTTTATGCCCTTTGAGTCATTCAATTCCGTTGCCAGTCTAAACAATTGGTGGCCAGTTGCTGAAATTATGAGGGAAAATTTTTCACTACAGATACAAAAAGGCAATAGTAACTAAAATCTCATCCTTGAACTTCTCTCCAAGTATTCTACTTAGCATGGCATATGATCAAGTCAAAGCAGTCATTAAATAGCATGAAGCAGACATAGAGTGCACTCTAGCCAGGTCCCTAACTTTTTATTACCAGTGACTCCCCTATGGCATACCTAACTAGTCTTGAAGTACCTAAAAACTGGAGGATTGGTGGCACAATGTCATGCCCTTCCCTCAGCTGTCCTTGAAAGCCCATATAGGAAGAGTCCCTACCAGAGAGACAATGACAATACCTCAGTGACAAGTGCACCTTCATCATGGAATCTTTTTTTTTTCTAGAATGAAAATAAAGCCCCCAATTTCAACAGGACCTAATTTCCTTTCAGCTTCTCTTGAGGGGCTCTTACCTCTAAACTCTGAATATTGTATCATTTTAGCTTAAACAGGAGAAAAACTTTCATAATATAGCAGATATTAGAGGAGTCACAGGATAGGGTAATTCTTATGAGAAATACTCCTTCCCCACCCCCACTGGTAAATATGACTTTTTGCTCAGATTTAGCTTAATGCTGGTTATGCCTACAGTGAAGGAACTTCTGTTGTGGAGAGAAAGAAAGAGAAGGAGCACATAAACATCCTGTCAAGAGATTGATTGATTATACAATTCTCAGCAAAGCTCACCATGGAACTTTCTAAAGACAATCAGAACTGAGAAGCCTTTTGAGAACTTGACCCTGAATAAGAAGAATTAGGAGATCTTCTGGAAAACCTACATTTGATAGACACACTATAAAGTTCTGACAAGCAAATGAGGACTAAAATTAATTTTGAGCTAGAGGTTGGGGGACGGGGAAATGCAGTGGTGGGATTCAGCCCGTTCGCACCACTTCAGGAGAACTGGTTGTTAACTTTCTGAGCAGTTTGGTGAACTGGTTGTTGGAAGAAATCATTAGGGTAGAGAACCAGTTGTTAAATTATTTGAATCCCACCAGTGGGGAAATGATGTCATGATTCAAACTGCATCCCATGTAACATTGCAATTCAAATAAGAAAGTGTAGTGCTTATACCATATCATAACACAAGTTTCATCAATTTGGCATCATTATGGTTAGGAATGGATGTATACACCTTCACCTTTTCTCATCAGCAGCAAAAATCACTTAAAGGGAAACTGTAGAGATAAATTACAGCTCTGAATTCTCATCCGCCCCAAATATGAGTTGTTCAAGACCTTTCCTTCAATTACATTTATATCAAGAGAAGCCTGTCTCTGTTCTCCTTTTCAGGTAAACATCTTAGAAAAGATATCTGATTCTTCCAGTGAGTGAGTGAGTGAGTGAGCCAGCCAGCCAGCCAGCCAGCCAGCCAGCCAGCCAGTCTCTCTGTCTGTATGTGCTGCAAAGCTTTCTTTCCCTCTCTCCCTCTTCCCACTCCAGGAGTATTTGAGTAAAAAGAAATACCTTTGCCTTCTCCTGCCCTAAAGAGACTCCCTTTAGGAAATATCTATCTTTTCCAGAAGAGAGATGTGTGTGCATGTGACAATTCACCATCCTGCCCCAGGCATGCTCTCTAATCCAGAACTGATCACCAGCCTCACCCTCCCAGGGTCCAGAGGAGTGTGGGTAAGAAATGGGACAGAATCTATTGCTGTTTGAAGATCACAGAAAGACTGAGAAAGAATGTTCACTTCACAAAAAGTCCTGTTTTGTTCAAAAGGGTTAGAACTTTAGAAACAGTCTTAAGTGGATTGGGTCCTGTATAGTCTATTAGCATCTCTTCTTTGTCATCCAAAATATGCATTCTCCCACTCAGAGTCTTAAGAGTCTGTATGTGATTTAGGAAAATTGGAAGACCAATTAGGCAGTTTGGGTTTACTGTATGTAGTATTACAAGTAGAATTGCAAAGCAGATAAGGAGTGTGGACAATTTCTGCTATTTCCCAAGATTTGACTATGTCTTTGTATCTCTTTCAATGAATCAGGTATTCCAATTTTATCTTTTTGTGACACTGAGCCATAATACATTCCACCTCAAATTCTTCCTCCCTCACAACAGAGACCGGAAATGGGATGGAAGAGATACATATTCACCCTGAGAGCAATAGTTTTTAAACTATTCCTCAGATTAAAAATCTTGCTTACCTACCAGTCCCTGTTAGACAGTCTCTGTGTAAGATATCTGGCACTGATACTGGTCTACTGTATATTAAATATTTATTGTATATTTAGGGTTCTACTTTATTCTGCTGAGATACACCTGCAAAAAATGCCCTACAAGTACTTACAAGAACCTTAATAGGTGAACCCGGGAGCATCGCGGCAAGACTGGTTGGGAAAATACCAGGCTCTAACGAGCCTGGAGAAAACCCAGCCAGTGGAACCGCTGTCAGGGGGGTCTTCAGACCGGAACTGTCCTGTAGGGACTACGGTATTTAGAATACTATTTATAATGCTACTTCAGCATTATAGTTTTACCTTCGTTAGGAAACTAGTAGCTGGTTTTTTGGTTTTTTTTGCAGACCTTACTAGACAAAAATCTTATTAGAATATCTGACAAGAAATGTTTTGCTTTGGGATGAGTTTATATAATGGGCAATATAATTATTATTTGCAATATCTTTAACATGAAGTTATTTACAGGTAAACAGACATACTGTACGTTAACAGGAATTTATGCTTTCTTCTTCAAAGAATTGGCAGGCATAGTTTTGAAAGCATATACTAACTTAGACCTTCTCTACAGTCAAAAATATAATTATAATTCCACTGTAACATGATTCAGTTTTAAATACCTATAACCACTGAGGAAAATTACACTTTCTGCACATCCATACATTTTCTGTCAATTGATACATGTGTCTCTTTATTTTCTTTCTTCTTGCTTGAATAATATCAGAATAGGTATTCTCTTCATTTCCTATGGTACCTTTATTTGAAATTATAAAGCCATATTCCCATTTTTTTAAAAAAAGTCCAGAAATTCTCCATATTTTTCTGAAATTGTCCTTGATGATACTCCTTGGTAATCTAGATTCCATTAAGTGTTGCACTGTAAGACAATTTGAGTTTAGACATATTTAGGACTGAAGTATAACATTATCAGTCTTGCAGATTGAGCAATTTACAAAGGTGACTGAATACCTCTACAATTTAAATCTTTTGAGGCAAATAATATAGATTCTGGCTCCACCGATAAATGAGAAAATATTAGTGATTTCCTAAACTTTTAACTTAATAGTAGAATTTTTACTTTATATCAGGATTTCCAGTCTTTTGGAAGTATTATATGTGGCATTCTGGAATATACATTTTATACATGTAAATTTTACATTTACATATAGTCCAGAATGCCTTTGGAGTTGATCGTCTGAAATGTATTGTGAAAAGGCTTTCATTTCACATTCTATCACCCACATCAGTACTGAATATGTCACCATGTGTTGGCATTGGTTTCAGTGCCCTGCATTGTTGATGTAGAACTTCATATATGGGGATGAGTTTCACTATGTCATACGATATTCATTCCTTAAACTGCATGAAACATTTTTCAACTGATTGTACTGCATGTGGTAGCGCCCGATTCAAGCTTTTAACTGAATTGTGTTTGAGGTCCCATTTGGAATAATCTCATGCCACTCTGTTTGACTGGAAGATCAAGCATCTCCTCACCACTGACATCCTTTATAGGGTGGAAGAATCACTGGGAACATTAATGTATTTTAGGAGAGCTCCTTCTGGTTTAGATTGAAAAGCGTTCTTTTGCTTGCTTGCTTTTTCTAAGCGCCATATGGATATTTGGCTGCTGTTCTGTGCCAGGTGTAATGGGTCTTTTCACTCATTTGAAGAAGACAACTAAGAATGCAGGTGAGTTAGACTTTAGCAAGCAGCAGGAAACAGGAAAAAACTCTGAGAAACTAGTATTCCGATCCAGGTCCCTGAACATGCTAGATTTTCTTCACTCAAGGTCTCAAAGCCCTAACCCATTGTTTAGCACTTGAAGAGGTGACCTCAGTTGACTGTATGGTAATGGGTTGGTGGGACATTATCTTACATTTTAGGAGAAAAATAAAAACGAGCAAGAAGGATAAATGGCTGCAGAGAACAACATGGATATCCTTGAAGCAGGGATTAAAAATAGGATTGACACTAGATAATCAAGCAATAAACAATACTATAATCAAGAAACTACTAATTTAGACAAACCAAGCAATAAATAACAGCTTAACCAAGGAACCACCAAAAAGAAGAAAAAAACCCACCGAAGCTGACAGGGCAAACTACTGTATATATACAGAGGGCAGTGTCTTCTAACACTGAAGATGTTGCCGAGTTTCAGTGGTGGGTTGTTCCCGGTTCACCCTGGTTCAGGCAAACTGGTAGTTGCAGAGGTGGGAGGCTCTGCCCGCCTACCCAGATGTCTTCAAAAATGCTCTGTGCATGCACCGCCCACCCGTGTGCTAACAATAGCAAACCAGTAGCACCGGGATTTGCATCCCACTACTGCCTAGTTTGATTACAAAATATCAACAAGCAAACAACCAGTCTCAAAGAGCACCACGAACTCCACAAATCAGCCATTGTTTGGAAAAGCTGTTTATTTGGTGAACTTTAACCTTTTCCAAAGTTTTTAAAATTTATTTTAATCAACAGTCATTACATTAGTCAATATACATGCATAGGTGTATTATGTATAGATTAATTCAATTATTAATATTTTGTGCTTGCTCTACCATTTTTTGCATTGCTTCTGTCAAGTATGCCAGCACAAAGGCACATAACATTGATCTCAACTGACACACATGTAACATTGATTTCAGCTGAAGTTGACAATTCTACCTTGAGAAGGCAGGGAAACTGGACTTTTCATCCAGTTTTTTTTGGCCTGTGAGGTCTTTTTCCCTGTTCAGTTTTTTCTTGGGATAGGATCATCTTAAATTCAGGATATAATTCCTTTTGGATAAATACTGTATATATTATGTGAGCAGTGCTGGGCCCCTGGTGGTAAAGGTGCTTACCTCTCATTCGGAAGGTTAGAGTTCAATCCTAGACAGCAACAGATGTTTTTCTCTCAGGAACAAAGACAAATATTTGTTGTGAACTCTGCATAGGTGTCAGGAAGGTTATCTGGCCAGTAAGTGCTCAGCTCCATTTAGTCACCCCAACACTACCCCAAATAAGGGAATATAAGGTAGTAAAAAGGAAAAAAAAAGCTCTATACGTTATGTAGGATTATTTGTTTACCTAATTGTCATATCCCTACTGTTATAGGCAGATTGGTATGAAGACCAGCTACTTATTTAAGAATATTCTGCATTATTTTAGATGAAAAAAACCGAATCCCCCAATTTGTGTCCACTTCATATTTCCTTGCACTGGATAGTGTGAAGGAAGGAGAGAGTTTACAAAAATCATTTTTCACTTGGGGAAAAGAGAGATTTCCCATTTCTGGAAGTGTGGAAATATTGTCAATATAGATGTCCGTTTTCTTCTATTTCATGATGCAGAAACTAATGGAAAACAAAGATAGTCCTTGGAATGCCCTTGAATCAAACAATGATAATTTCCCATTTTTACCATATGTTTTTGCAAAGATACAGATAATCACTTCTACAATCTGCTATGCTACTCCCAAACTTCTGAAAAATTTTAAAGTTGGAAATATAAAAGCCTGCAGAATAACTATCCAGCTTTCCTTCTGAAATTTAATACAGATGTTTTATTTGCTGACACAATCCCTGTGTATGTTTCACAGTAATTTATTCTGCAACTCTTCCCAAATAAATGGCAAAAGCTCATCTTGGAACACAGCTCAGCTTCGCAGTAAGTTACATAAAATGCCTCAGCTGATCATAAACCATAAGGTTTGTTAACATTGTACACCTATACAATATATTTAGCCTGCTAAACTGTCAGCCATCAACACAGCAAAGCAATAATTATAGCTTTCATTAAATTATGCTAAGAAAAGAGTTGCATAGCAGGCTTCAGTGAGTAACATTTCTTGCAGCATCTGTGAGAAGCAGGAACAGGGAATTTTGCTGCCCTCATATTTGTCTGTCTTTCTTTTACGTTCTTGATAGTCAAAATAGCTGGGGAGATCCATTAACTCTTATTATACATCACACAAGGTTTTTTGTGCATTTGCATGTAAGAAAAAGAGAGGATTAAATTGTAATTGTGCAGCATGTGCATTAACCTTGCTTCATGGAGATTCCTGCTTCCAGGATGCTGTACAGCAGGGGTCCCCAACTCCCAATCTGCAGACTGCTTCCAGTCCACGGTGTGTTGAGAATCGGGCTGCACAAGCAGTGGGCAAGATCGCGAATGTCCATTTACGCATACACAGGAATAGGTTGTGTGCATGAAACCATCTCCTCCCCCTCATCATTGCCACTGCCTGCCACCACTGCTGTCGGTCCACAGAGCTGGAAAGTTTGGGGAGCACTGCTGTATGGTATATTAAAAGAGAATCCATGGGAACATTTAGCATTTCTGTAGAAACTCCAGGTCATGATTTAGACTCTGTCACAGGGAGAGAATTGCCATGAATTAGAAAATTTGATAGGCAGAAACTGGTATCAGAGCCACATCCCTAATGAAGGAAGGGTGCCATTTGGTCCATACTAGAAGACATGTCTTAGGACAGGATAACTTTGTTTCTTAACATTAAAGACCCTTACGATTTATATTGACTGTTTCCTAATATGATTTGATTGCTTATTTGTACCCTATAACTATCATTAAGTGTTGTACCTTATGATTCTTGACAAACGTATCTTTTCTTTTATGTACACAGAGAGCATATGCACCAAGACAAATTCCTTGTGTGTCCAATCATACTTGGCCAATTAAAAAAAAATTCTAATTCTAAATTCTAAGATTCAGCTGGAGGATCAATGAATATACAAATGCAAGCTATTTCCCAACACCTGAAATGTAATGACGTGACCATGGCGATTATGTGGCAGGTATAACTTCAAGGATGGGTCTTTTGGGGGTCCATCATAACCGCATCATAACATAACTAGTCATTAAGCAAGGACTACCTATAATTGCTGCCCATTCTTCTTCACAACGGAATAATAAGAAAAAAATAAGGACATGAAAAGCAATGTATTCAACAATTCTTGAATGAATAAAAGTTTGTACCAAATTATGACAGTTATGAAATTCATTGATTATACTACTACTACTACTACTACTACTACTACTACTACTACTATCACTACTACCTATAACTTAGTTATAAGCCATATGGCAATTAGAATTGTAGAGAGATAATATTATCATGTCAGTCCTGTGACAATCTGTATCATAATTTGAATTTGTATTTCTCTAAGTTAGCATGACAAGTTTGAAGAATTCATTATTTCTCTATAATCAACCCTTTTAGAACTTATGTCAAGATATTAATTCTGGGTTAATGATGGAAATGAAAGCACAATTCTATAAAGCAGGGTCATACAAAGGTTCTGACAGTGGAGGGAAACAAATATGAATATACGGATTCATGAAAGTGGATATTAAATAAAGCATGAATTGTGAAAGTTACCATGCAATGGATTATATTGCCAGTCTTCTTAATGTAGTAGTCGTATTTAAATTTTGAGGAAGATGGTAATCTAATGCAAAGTGACTTGATGAAGAATCAACTTCTCATTATGCAACAACTTGCAGGGGAGAGGGAAGATCATGATGTGGAAAAGTTAGGAGTTTTGCAACATTGAAGTTTTTGTCCTGGGAAAGGCTGCAATGGAAGGTTCATAAGGTTGGCTGGAAAAGAAGGGTTGTATTGAAGATAGATTTGACTATTGCAAAATGAACCTTGCACATCATGAGTTTAGCATCAGGGAAATTTGATGCATTTGTCCATGGCTGGGCTAACCTATTTTCAGTTTGCCTTGATTTATCCCAAGTTATTTTTACTGCAACAGACCATATCTAATTTTGAGAAAAAATTATTGCAGATTGTATTTTCCTTGCTTCTACTATAATGATAGTTCTTTGCTATAAAAACTAAATTGTCCAGGTTCTAAGGTCAAATTGCCAATTTATTAAACACTGAAGAATTAAGGATTATTGTTTTGACAAGTCCTTTTCAAGTTGGTGTTTCCAAATATCTAGGACTGCAGGTCTCCTGATTGTAGGACTCCCCCAAAGCTCATGATTTAAGTGTTTCAAAAGCTAACGACTTTTGACACAAGGAAACCAAGGCCAATTAATCATATTACCTGTCTGATTTACTTGGTCAGGTGTGAAAAACCTTTTCCAGATGAAGGAATCATTATATAAACTCACGGAATGACTGGGTTCAGTAAAACAAAAATGGCTGAAATCTTATAAAATCGCGGCCACATTTCATACAGATGTCACACAATTTGGGCTACTTGCCAATCTTTTGGAGTCCTTGAGCCTAAGATTCTCCCCTGTTAAATTTGAATAATGTAGCTGGAAGCATTTCCTATAATTGCAAGCAATTGCAGTGTTAGACAATAGTTAATTCAAGGTACTTGTCTATCATTACTGACCTATTGAAAAAGCTGCTAGGAGATTCAATGGAGTGTTAGAGTTTATTAGAACTAATTTGCAAAGGTTTTAGTGTTGTGCTATATTTTTGCAACATATTTTACGAAATTATTTTTCCAATCCCTTAATTCTTCTTGGCAAATTAGTTTTCCCTAATTTTGATTAATATGTTGCCATTTGGAAGGTTTTCTGCTTTTTTATACAAGATTATCTTAAACATGACAAAAGATAAACCGTGGTTATTTATGGAGTTTGACATTTAAGAAGTTGAAATGTCACTATTCGTCACAATTAAGACCATACAGGCTACAATTAAATTTGGCTTTGCTCTTTGTAGTTTTTGCAATATATCATGTGTAATTTACAATGGGAAGTACACTGAATTTTTGTTTGTTGTATATGTGTGCATATTGTGAACCCATCTTATAATATCTGTCCAGACTTAACAATTAAAACAGTGCATAAGTTAACTGTTGTGGAGGATTCAATTATCTTGTCTGCCAAAGTAACTAGAGAAAGCAGAAGTTATGGTGTTCTTACCCAGCGGTCTTGATGCTATCGTAGCTATATCTTGTTACAACATATTACTATGCCTATTTTTCTCAGATAGTTACTCTTCTCTTCCAGATCTCCAAGACTGTGAACTTTCTGTTATCCATCCACTATTTTTTATTCCATTATTTATCTCTTGTTCAAACCCTTTTCTTAGAATTATAAGAGCCATGGTGGCGCAGTGGTTAGAATGCAGTAGTGCAGGCTGCTTCTGTTGACTGTTGTCTGCCAGCAGTTTGACTTAGGCATCCATCCTTCTGAGCTGGGTAAAATGAGGACCTAGATTGTTGGGGGAAATATGCTGACACTGTAAACCACTTAGAAGGGGCTATAAAGCATTGTGAAATGGTATATAAGTCTAAGGGCTATTGCTATTATATCAAAAGTCAACATATTTTATCTGTATCTAAAAATCCATCATGGAAAAAAAATGAGGACTTCAATTTAAGCATAAGAAACTGGTGGCATCTTAGAATGACTCTTGGTCATGAGATTTGTCCCCTTCTTCAGGGAAGAATACTGAAAAGATTGACAACGTGGATCAATGTGGATCAAAGCACTTGAAGGCAGGACAAGAAGCAATGGATGGAAAGTAATCAAGGAGAGTAGCAATCAAGAACTAAGGAGAAATTTCCTGACAGAACAATTAATCAGTGGAATGACTTGCATTCAGAAGTTGTGGGAGCTCCAACACGGAAAGTTTTTAAGAGATCGGACAGCCATTTATTTCCTGCCTGAGCAGGGAGCTGGACTAGAAGACCTCCAAGGTCCCTTCCAACTCTGTTATTCTGGATGAATATGTTCTTTTGGGGATTAAAAATCAGAAGACCCATATGAGAAGAGCTCCTGCTAGTATTTTGTGTGCTTTTGATCATATGGAATATAAAGGAAGCTTCTCAGTTATTGGAATGAATCTTATACTAACCTGCTTTCTGCCTTCCAGGACTATAGAGAACAGAAAGCCTGAGAAAGCTGTATTCTCTTAAAAGAGGCTCTTCAAAATATCAGAGGAAATGTTTTATCATCTTTAAAAAAAAAACCCTGAAGTTTTGGTTTCATGTAGCGTAATTCCAAAAAAGCAAGATTGCTTTTCCTAAATAGTAGGAATGTCTGCTTGCTAGTCTTACAAGAGCAAGACTAGGCTTATAAACATCAAAGAATGCCCAAAGCTATGTTAATATAAAATTAATCAAAAATAATTTTTTATATCTGTCAAGCCAAAGGCACTTCCCTCCCTCATGAGCAATGAATGAAAGGAAAATGTTAGGTTGTATTTTATTTCCACATTTTAAACACTGCAGAAAAAGTTAAAAAAAAAAAAACCTACCAAGGTAAATCTTTTTAGATAGTGATTAGATAGCCAAGAATAAATAAATAAATAAATATACAACATGATAGGTTAAAAAGTGACAAAAACAATCAAATATATAATGAAAGTGATCTCCAACTTTTTTCAGTAGCAAGATAAGATAACAAGACTGCTCTCAAAAGAAAGTATATATCCGTGATGGCAAACCTATGGCACGGGTGCCACAGGTGGCACGTGGAGCTATATCAATGGGCACGCAAGCTCAGCTCTGACACACATGCGTGCGCCAGCCAGCTGATTTTCGGGCCTTCTGGGCCCACCAGAAGTCAGGAAACACATTGTTTCTGGCCTCCGGAGGGCCTCTGGGGGGGGTGGGGAAGGCTGTTTTTGCCCTCCCCAGGCTCCTAGAAAGGCTCTGGAGCTTGGGGAGAGCAAAAAACGGGCCCACAGTGCCATCACGTGCCAAAAGCGGGGGGAGCATGGGGGGGCAGGGCGCATAGAATTATGGATGTGTACATGCGTGCGTGTGACCCCACTGCACTCCCCCGGCTTTTGGCACACGATGGCAAAAAGGTTAGCCATCACTGGTATATATCTACCCATACACACACATAACACACATATACACATGCTATTCATACACACGTGTGTGTGCGTGTATGTGAATAGCATGTATATATGTGTGTACGTCTGATACCACAAGGCCTCCTTTTAGAAGGTAACAATGCTATTCACACACACAATCTACTTATTTATCTATCTGTCTCTCTCTCTCTCTGTGAATATCATTGTGTGTGTATGTGTGAGAGAGAGACAGAGAGAGTGACAGAGTCTAGATGTTCTGCCTCTGATACCACAAGGTCTCCTTTCAAAAGGTAACAAAGAAAACAGGTCATGAAGAAAATGTGTAGCGTCCCAGACATTACTGTGGACCCTGCTCAAGCATCACCAATATGCTATGTCCTGGATAGAAGGGAGTGAATTACCAATAATCTTTTCTGGCATCCTCACCACTCTCTACACCACCTTCGTGTCCAAAGCAGTAATGCTTCCAAACCCAACAGTAATGCAATATGACAGGATGCTCTTGATCATCCCTCTGTAGAAAGTGGTAAGAACTGGGGAAGGAAGATGAACTTTTCCCATGCAATGCATGAAGAAAGAAACTCACTCTGCCCTGGTTGCATATGAGTGGTAGACCCACTTAGGAGAGAGAGTGAACTCATCAGGACACATCACAGCAGGAGTAGAAATATGGACAGAGACATATTCATGCATCAACAGGTTACACAGCAATTAGGAGTGTTCTAGTCATTTGTAGGACTCCTGCTAGTACATGGTTTTTGGCAGACTTTTCCCAGTGTTTACAGACAATAGATGTCTAGCCTACCATTGCTATCAATTTCACTTGAGGCCCTGTGAAACATAGCTTGCGGTGCACAAATGGAATGTGCACTCTAAATACACTGTGGCATGTAATCTTTTTCTTAACAAGGAAAGGGTACCTTCAGATTGAAACTTTGAAAAACTACTGTGCTGAGTGATTCTGCAGTGGAAATTTTGACAGGAACCAAAAGAAGCACTTCTCTGTCATGAGATATTTATGAAAAGTCTCATATTTTGGGAGAGTAAGTTGTTAGTAGGAAGATTTATAGATCTGCTTTTGGGAGAGAATCCTGGTGATGCATCTGTATTCTGCCACAATAATATTGTCAGAAGAATGAGACTACTTCCTTTTCTCTGTTTGTTACTCAAGCGGGGAATTTAATAGAAATCACCAGAGAGTCAGCAGTGTCAATATATGTGTATTCACCCAAAATTGTCAAGATGCTTTGGATGGAGGGCTGCACCAGGGCTGCCTTTCCATCTTCTTTTGATAGGTCTTGTAGTTTAAAATTTAGCCAATCATTATTAATACAATGAAATGCGCCAGCTTATTATGATAATTTCTACACTAACAGTTTCAACAACTTCAACATAGCATGGGCATTTACATCTATAAGAACAATGAGAATGTTTAAATGAAAGTAGAACATGATATTCAGGGGTGAATTCACTTACCTTCCATATCGGTTTGCAAATGTGTGCGTGCCACGTGTGCATGCTCGCTTCACTTGCACGTGCCATTGTCCGCCCATGTGCAAAGCCTTCTGCACATGCACAAAGCCTTCTGCGCATGCACAGAGGCTGAAAATCATCGCAAAAAAGTGAAGTCATGATGTCCACGTGGATGGGTGGAGCCTCCTGCAGCTGCCACTACCGATTCGCCAAGCCAGATAGGACAGGCTGAATTTCACCCCTGATGATATCTCAAAAGTGTTTTTTTCAAAAGCAACATGACTTTCTTGTTTTTCCTTGAAGATGTTTTGCTTCTCATCCAAGAAGCTTCTTGAATGAGAAGTGAAATGTCTTCAAGAAAAAAAACAAGAAAGTCCAGTTGCCATTTAAAGAAAGCACCTTTGGGACAACCATGACTATGGAGACAGAGAATCTCCATAGACATTTAGAGCAGTGATAGAGCAGTGATAGAGCAGCCCAAATGCCAAATTTGATTTTAAATTCAAGAAGTGCAGAGTTTTTATCTTTCTTGGTAGTGTAAGCAATGCTTCTTGATATTCATATTTTCAAATTCATTGTATATGAATAGTTAAATATGGGTTTAACTATTTCAGAGATCTCTAAAGATTTGTTTGACTCTTTTCATATTTTAGGTTAACTTCAAGTTCATTGTGACTCTTGCTCTTTTCCAAAATGTTACATATGTACTTTCATTAAAACATATTGGTTTACTACTGGCATAGAATAAGCCTATAAGTGACAGTCAATGGGCAATCATCCTGTGTCTTCAAAAGAATAGTTGAATAAGATGCATGAAATCAGAAGACCTATTGAGAATCAATATTAACAAATCTCTACTTCTAGAGGTCTCTGCTGTAAACTCTCTTTTTAAATGAAAATGGTGGACAATATGTGGACACAAATAACACCTGCCTTTTTCCAATGAGCAGTAAAGTGGAAGGGTACTTTCCCCCCCCCTTTCTCCTTCAAGAGAATAGCATCTTCAAAATGAAGATTAGATGGGCCTATCAGTCTTCACTAGAGCTAGGTATAAATGGCTTTCTGAAATTCACTAAATTTTTAGGCAGAGAGGTTGGGTGGATTATTTCTCTATTTTTTCTTCAAAGAAAGAGAGAGTACAAAACAAAGTATTTGCCCGGAGAACTGTGTGTTCTGAGATATTGTATGCTGAATTGTGAGAGCTGAAAAAGTTGAATAGCTTTGAATAGTACTAATTGCAAGATGTTCTGAGAGCTGCTGATTGCATATTGTTAGTGATTGGATAACTGTTTGATGTTGAGCAAGTAGAGTCTGTAAGAGAAATATAAGGCAGCCTTACTCAAGAAGTGAATTTATTGAGCCAATCAAGAGGGTGAGTTAATAAAATGTTGCAGGGGAGGTCCTGAAAATTTTTCCTTTTAGTCAAGGGTTCATAATTTTATAATATGAAATCCTGAGGTGGAGAGTAGGGAATAACAAATAAATTTTTCTACTGATAGTGCTCTAAGAAGAATAGTGAAGATGAATGGGTAGGGATCTGCTGTTTGGATATACAATGCTTATGGCATGTTTGCTTCCTGCTCTTCCAATGTCTCAAATATTTCACTCTTCTGAAGTTTTAAATTCAAGGGCTGCTATATTTGCATATGCTACAAGAATAGCCCAAATTATACAGTATTTCAATACTATTTGCAAATGAGGAGTGAAGTTCAGCTAATCAAGTCTATTTACATGGCCTCAACTCTTGCTGATAATGGATTTGACCAGTCAAAGAAGAAACCTACTTTTCATCACATATAGGGAAGCCAACATATTTTTTTGGGTGCAGAATGTAAATGGAAGGGTAAAAAATATTCCAGTGTACATGATAAAGCAGTATTCTGCTGTTCTATGAGCTAGGAATGTTAGTTAAAATGGTAATATAATTGCCCACTTGTCCTGACATTGTATAACCATATGGAAAGTTTTTAAGTATTCTGAATTCTATGATCAATTCAGACTTTGATAGGATGTTCTTCACCTTCAAGCAAATGGTGCCACTACTGAAAAACATCCTTGATGATCAAAAGGTCTTTATTAAGAACATACAGTAATTCCTTTCAGCAAAAAAGAGCTGCTGCTGGGAAACAAATGCCCAAGAGAGACTGAAGTAGTTTGTAAAATGACAAGGACAAATTAGAAGCACCAGACTATAAAATGCATGGATGGTAGGATCTGGATGGGGGAAAATGGGTTGAGAACTGAACTAAAGAAAATTTTGCTGTACTTCAGAATTTCAGTTCAAAGGAACTCTTTTAAGGTTTGTTACTATAGCAAAATATGGAATAAATTTACAGTAAAATTTCACGAAGTTTAGAAAATGGTATATATTCCTGATAGTTGAAGGTTAGAGCTTGAGAAAAGTCCCAGCACAAAATGAATTTGACTTAGTTGGAGCTGTCCTAATTCCTGATTTTGGGTTATAGTATCCCAACATCTAGCTTAGAATAGACGTGATAGCCATAAAGTAATTGGGGAATGGCTTGTAGTTGATTAGTAGAACAGGTTCCTCTAAGTAAACCAATAAATCATACAAGTGCACACAAAATCCTGAAAAATAAATGCTATTTCAAAGTATAGAGATATTCATGGACCATCAACCAATCCAAAATTCATTATTATGTATTCCTGCTTTCTATAATAAGAATCAAAGGCAGTTAATGGAGACAATGGTACCTCTTCTGCAAAATCCAGGTGATGTCTTTCTTTGGGATTGAAAGGCAGTAAAGCAGATCATCTCTGGAGGGATAATTATATAATGAAAAATTGGATGTTGATTGTTTTGTAATTGAGTAATCACACAAATATTAAGTCCATGGCATAATGTGCAGGTGCTGTAGGTACCATTATCATGCTGGTCACAGTGGCCAATCTTTCCTGCTTAAGGCAGGTAGCCTCAGTGTGAAATCACAACAACCAGTCTCTTCCCTTCAGATAGGCAGTATTGTTAGCATTGTGACACATTGAAGAAAGCAGCATCAATAAATGCAGACACAATATGTGTGTCTCTCATTAGAGTGCATATACAAGGACACGTAGTTCAATTTCTTTTAATGAAATAAGAAAAAGATCTGGACAGAGAAAAAATAGGCAAGGGCCAGAGCGGTTGGCAAGTCAGAAGTTTACTTTTTATAATGCTTCCATTGACTGAAAGCTCAGGAAAAAAAAAAGAGTCTGGGCTCCCAAAGACGTAATGAAACCAAAACTTTGGCAGGGTCCAGATGTACAATTGTTCAATAAAAGATTAAGCACTGGAAATGTGAACAGTTCCATAAGGGAAGACAAAGTCAATCATTGTGGGAAGACAAGGAGGAATATGATGTCGTGTGTATTGTGACATCATTATGCAAATTACTTCTTTGTCATGGTGCCTATTCTCTGGAATAGCATTTCCCCAAAGATCCATCTATCTCCAACCTATTGAGATTCAGAAAGTCACTGAAGAACTAGCTACTTTATTAGGACTTAGAGTGGAGTGATTGGTAAGCTTATACAGATTTTCTTGTTTTCTATTCAGAGCTTTTCTTTGGTACACATATGATCTTGGTACATATATGATCTTTTTTTTTTTAGTTCTTGTTTTTAAGGCTGAAGCTGCAAAGTCACCTGGGGTCATGTGACCTCTAAACTTCATTTAGATGTAATTAAATAATTGCTATATTTATATATTTGTTAAATATATTGATATATTTGTGTCATTTGTATGATGCCATCATTATTAGACTTATATCCCACCTTCATTTTAATAATTTTAATTAATTAATTAATTTAATTAACAACAGTTCAAGAAACTGGCCCTGAGTCACCCAGCAGCTATCGTGCTTAAGGGAGTATTAGAACTGATGATCTACTGTTTCTAGTCCAGTACCTCAACCACCACCCTAGATTGGTTCTCATGATATATATGATGTCATTATAGCTTGTGTGGAATGCCTCTGGAGAAAAACATTCAAAAGACCAGGATAATAGGTCTTCTAACAAATAAATGCAAAACCAGGAAGAAAACTGAAAAATTGCAGTATATATACCCCAGGGGTGTCAAACTGGTGGCTTCACGTTGTCGTCACATGACATATCGTGATCTCCCCCCCCTCGCTAAACCAGGGGTGGGCGTGGCCAGCATGTGACACATCTACTCCATGGGCCACCAGTTTGACACTCCTGATATGCCAAACAGACAGAAATTAAAATGAGTGATTATTTAAACTATTGCATTTAGGTAGGTGGGTGGATAGGTAAACAAACAGAGAGATCTGGGATGGTGATAATGTGGAAAATATTTTACAGATTTAGCATACAGAAGCTGCAGTGATTTCAGAATGCCATCCCCTTGAGGCTCTGATTGACTTTTGACAGATGGTGGTTGAACTCCAAGTAGCCTTTTTCCCTTGCCTTCATGCTTGCACTAAGCTGTCCAAGAGAATATTTTTTATTGGACATGAATCAACATTCTTTTTACCTAACCCACAGCTTTTTCTTGCCCTTCTTTACTGTCTGAAGTTATAAAGCAGTGAACTACAAGATTCTGAGAGACAGTTCAAGATTGCTGCCATTTCCCCAAGCAACCCTCTACAAGGATGATTGCTGCACTGAACCGTTCATACGACTTTAATCTCTCCATTTGTTGTAGTGGAAGAGTTCATTAAGGACAAATGAATGGAATTCAATAATATTTCAAACATGGTGTCTCAATACATTACAACAGTATGATTTACTTTGGGCCACAATATCATGGATTTCTTCCTTTTCTGTTGGATATTTAAAATCCATGACAGAATCTGGCTGAGGTTGTCCTCCATCATTCATTCAATTTTTTCTTCTAAAAAATAAAAATCACTCCAGCTGATAACCTTGCCATTTAGGCTAGCTGGAACACCATCTGTATCTAACTTCCAAGTTTCTGCTGGGTTTCATTTTGTTTCTCAAGCTCTTTTTTGGGGGGATTTTTTATTCTTTGAAACATGCTTTTCTTACTTCTCGATGTGACTCACCCAAAGCCCCTAATTTCTTACGGTTAAATATGGACAGGAGTTTCAGGGATTTGTATGCCCCAAACAAACAAGGTAGAAGCTGAAAAGATTTACTGAACAAAGGAAAGCAAAAGAATTACTGACTTGCAAAACTGAGACAAGTGATCAGATTGGCCCCAACCCTGCTAGTTTTTTACAAGGTTTTGAAAACATCATTTTGCCAATGGGCATGGGGAATCAGCAGCAGTGTGCTGGAGCTGATGCAGTCACTATACTGATCTTTCTGATGAATGGTATTACTTTGACTGGGTGTTTTATGTATTATAATGGTTTTTATATGCTTTTATAATGCTCTTTTTCTTGTTTTTAAATTGTTTTGTACTTTTTGCTGTTTTTATATGTAATTGTTCATAAGTCAGTCACATTTGTGGGATGTATGGCTATATAAGTTTGAAAAATAACTAACTAGCTAACTAACTAAATACAGCAAGACATGACAACATTCAACAAAAAATATGAATCCACAATACAATCTCTTTAGTGGCAGGGGGTATTTATTGCAAATATTCCTTAGATTACCCTGGCTAGATTATTGTTTTGGGGGCAGGCCTATGCTGAAACTGAATATTGGGAGGCTTAGGAAAGCTGGGAAGGTTGATTGTTGGGAAGGTTACACATGTACTCTTGCACTTACTCATATTTCTAATTGACAAGGTTTATTGTTTATACTTGTTGGAGTGGCATAGTGGCCTAGAGGTGAAGATGCTCGCCTCCCAGTCAGAAGATTGAGAGTTCAATCTTAGGCAGAAACAGCTGTTTCCCTATCAGGGCAGAAAGAGAAAATATCTGCTGTGAACTTCACATAGGCATCAGGAAGGGCATCAGGCCAGTAAATTCTCAGCTCCATTCAGTCACCCAACTCCACCCCAAATCAAGGGACTACAGGATTGCAAAAAAAAAAAAAAAGTTTATATTTGCTGTCTCTCAGCTAACTATGCAAGACAATACCAGCAAAATCCTCTCTTCCCAGATAGCCGACCTTGGCACTTCTAAAGGAAAAAATAGTAACATTCCTAAGTCAGATTGCATGAGAAAAAAAGTTAATTATGGGAAGCAATAGAGGGTGAGGAGTGCAGAGGTTTATCTTTTTGAAATCAAAGCTTTATCAAAGCCATGGCATTGCAAAACTACCAAAGAGACACCATTTTATACAGGAGTGCATCATCTTAGCTCCTTTCACAAGAGTACCACAGCCCCGTTCTCTTCCTTCTAGTATTGGAAAAGAAATAGTGGCTAGAGGAGAAAATGGTAGGATCTGTTTGTTTTGGGAACTGGTTGAGAGAAAGCACTGCTGGCAGAAGAGGAGGTCTTTAGAAGAAACCCAAGGAAAGAAGGGAATCATGTTCTAGTAAAAGAAAGAGTTGAGGAAATGTGTTGGTGTAAGCTTCCTTTCCTCTGAATGAATGGAAAACTACAGTGGAAAGGAAGGGATGAGGCAGGACTGAACTCATGGCCAAAAGAAAGCATCTTATTTTTAAAATATTAGATATGCTTTGTTTCACAGGGCTGCTCACTGATCTTGTTATGCTATTAAAATCTCAGCATAACTGGCTCATAACAAAACCAATGGGAGCTGAGAACCCAGCAGAATACATATTGTAGATATTGATTACATTGCAGGAACAAACAGGATACTGGTTATTAATTAATTAATTTGCTTTATTTGTGTTTTGTATTTTTCCATTCTCTGACTGTAAAGTCAGAGAATGAAAAGTTTAAATGTTACAAGTTTAAATAATGTAAGAATGTTACAAGTTTAAATAATGTAATACCAAACAGCCATTTTGTTTTATTCCTTGCAATAAGCAATACGAAAAACTTGTCCAGAATCTGGATATTTGAAGCCAAGGCCATGTTTGCTTAATGTAGAGAACAGGGCTTGTGCTCTGAGAAGTTATATCCAGTTTTCTGATCTACCCAAATAGATTAATAAATTACTATATAAATTTGGTCCAAAGTATCTGTTTGGAAGAGTTATATCCAATCTCTTTATGATACTAAAAGGAGCCTTATGATTGCAAAATATCCAGTAAACCAGTGATGGGATTCAATTTTTTTTACTACCGGTTCTGTGGTCATGGCTTGGTGGGCATGGCTTGGTGGGCGTGTCTTGGTGGGCATGGCAGGGGAAGGATACTGTAAAATCCCCATTCCCTCCTGATCAGCTGGGACTCGGGAGGCAGAGAATAGATGGGGCGGGGCCAGTCAGAGCTGGTTATTTACCGGTTCTCCAAACTATTCAAAATTTCCTCTACCGGTTCTCCAGAACTGGTCAGAACCTGCTGAATACCACCTCTGCAGTAAACTGTAGTATGTTCTCAATGTGCTTTTAAAGACTTTACCAATCAGTTGTTTTAAATTAATTGTCGTCATTATGACAATTTAAGACTGTTTAATAAACTTTTGTTTTTAAACAAAGTTAAATAATACATTAATATTAGTTCTCATTGTTGGGGAAAAAGAGTACAGCTATACTCTGATGCAGAGAATGCAGAAAACGGAGACAAACTGATTCAAGGTAGAATAGTTGATTTCAATTGTTCTAATCTTCATTTAAAAATTCCATAGAACTCTGGGCTCAGAGTTTTTTTAAAAAAATCTGTACAGTGCCCCAGCATTGTGTCCCCACAAAAGGAGGGGGGGTTATTTGTGATTTGTTTGCCTAAAAGATCTTAGTGAGTCGGATAGGGGAAGATTGAACCTATGCATTGATAGGTTTGTCCTGAGTGCCCAATGATTCTTCAGTAAGACTGTGGCTAGTTGTAATCAGAATTATCTTTGAAATAGATCACAACCTCTTGGGAGGAGTGATCATGGGGATGAATATTTAATTTTATGATTTGTAGTTGCACATTATTTTTCCATAACACGTCTTTTACACTGATACGTAAATATTTCTCGAATGGTCTTAGCCTGGCTTATTGATTGCTTCCTTTTCAGCAAAGAACAGTGGTTAAGTTGTTATAGGCCCTGCCATCTTCAACTCCTGATACTCAACTCCTAGAAAGTAACATTATTATTTTTTACCATGACCAATTCTTATTTGCAAAAACCCCTTTAGCGTATCTGTCTGAAATCTGTGATAGATATTTCTCATTATAGGAGCTCTGCAAATTTCATCACAATCTTTCTCGAAATGAAACAGATGATGGTTACTTGTATTTTTTTAAAAATTACAAATATTTTAAAGGACCATAACTGAAAAAGTTCAGTATCAATTTGATAATCTAGCCATTCTATCATTTAATTCAGTTATGGTGAAAAAGCCTTGAGAAGTGTTCCTGCAAAAGGGAAAATGGATCAACCTACAAGCTACACCAAATATGCAATGTGGCATATGAGAGACTAGTTTTAATAAAGTTTCAAATACTTCAGAACTAATATAAATGGTATCAACTGCAGACACAAATGACAGTATAAAATCCTAAATTGTTGAGTTGATTCTAGAGTGGTACCGGGTTGATTCCCTATATGGAAGTATACTTTGTCAAAATCTGATAATCTGGGATTTTTTCTTCCCAACGAGTAAACTTCCAGTGCTGAAATGTGTGAAAAAATTTTTTTCTTCTCTTATATGCTTAGTTGTTCCAGAAATATGAGCAAAGGAGTCTATGATCTTATTTTGTTTCTTTTCAGGAGAACCTACAATCACTGCATTTCTTTTTAAGATAAAATAATTCAGGTCCTTTTCTATCATTATGCTCTTATCTGAAAAAAAATGTATATATTCATTTTTCCTTCTTTCTTCTTCCCTCCTCACTGACTATATATCTCAGTTGGGGCCACTCACTGAGACTGGTGGAGATTTTTTTAGAACTACCAATCATATGTAATAAACGTTGACCTAATCAAGATGACTTAGATCATAGCATCTGTTTAAATGTATGGTATTGACATATTAAGACAGCCTATTCCAACCTTTAGCTGTCCAGATATGTCAAGTTAAAATTCCCATCATACCCAAGTGAGACAGTAGATATAATTTGCTATTTCTGGAGGGTAGAAGATTTGTGAAAGCAGTTGTAAACAGGGGCCAGTGTTGAATGGGTTTGTATGATGAACCTCTGAAATTTCGCCAGCGTCTTTTTTTGTCAATTCCTGTTGACTTTGTTTAGTTTCTTCTTACAACAGTCAAACATATTGCAACTAATTTGGCTGCAATTTTCTTTTTCAGTTTCCTTTTTGCCTTAGCTTCCTTTCCCACCTTCATAGAGGTGAAGCACTCCTCAAGTGGATAAAATAAGCTATTTCTGGTCCACATATGCACAGCTCATTATATCTCCTGACGACTTTTGTCGGTAATCCATTTCTGTCAATAATGTTATGCTTCGATGCACTCTTCATTAAAATTCCATTACAGGGCATTAAAGGCTTGACAGATTTGGGAACTGTCATCCAATCAACTCAACATCACCTATTTGCTTTCAAATCTGATATTGTCATCTGTTTTGATGATGCTGAAAACATTGCTAAAGGCAAAAAGCTTTACTGTAACTATAAAATCAGTTTTAACAAAGTAGAGTCACTTGCCTTGTGTCCATGTTGCCATTTTGGCAATGATATGTAGGTGGCTTGCCATTCTTTTGGGAATTTTTTTTTCATTTGTTTTACTTCCCACTCTACCCTATTCTCTGGAGTTTTCTGGTGGTCTTCCATCAAGTATTACTTAGGTTTACTCCTGGTTAGCTTTTCAAGAAGAGCATAGGATTGATACCTAGCTTGGCAAAAACTTAAACTCTTAAATAAATGATGGTGTCCCCATGTATATTCATTGCATTGAATTTAATGTATAAAAAGAAATAATAAATGTAACACATAAAGAAATAAAATAGCAAACGACTCCCTTTCCCTTCCCTTCCCTTCCCTTCCCTTCCCTTCCCTTCCCTTCCCTTC
>WNWU01000057.1:2037422-2068773 GCA_012654045.1 Ptyas mucosa
TCCCTTCCCTTCCCTTCCCTTCCCTTCCCTTCCCTTCCCTTCCCTTCTCTTATTTTATTTATTTATTTAATTTATTTGTCAAGTACATATTAGACAATATATATAAGCATGAATTGAATACATAAAATGAATACAATTAAAGGGCACATTAGGTCAGGGATGGTAGGCACGCTGGTGCTCTTTTGCAACCTTCCCTCAGATTTCAGAAAAGCAAAAAAGCAAAGCCACAATCGATGAAACTATTTAGGTATGCATTTTAGTGAATGCAAGAATTCACACTACAATCAAGTCTTAGCCTTGGTCTCATATTCAGAAAAAAGAAATCCGTCTTCACAGCCACCCAAAACTATTAAGATCTGCCTTTCTCTCTTCTTGAAAGCCCTAAGCAGAAAGATTAGCATCCCTATTTGTTAAGCTTCTTTATCCTAATCTTTTTGAGGAGAAATGAAATAAAGATGCTGAACATCTTTTCATGTGAAGATTGTAGCTAGCATTTGAGAAATTGAAAGGAATCAAAGAAATCCACCTCTCTGGAGAAGTCGACTTGTACAGTAGGTATAGTCAAAAGGAAATGCCTTTCCTTTTATATCTTATCCCTTCCTCCACTATCACAGCCTGTCTTACGCATCCTTTACAAAAACCCAAATGGCCAAGAGGCAACTGATTTTTTGTAGGTAATTGCTTTATTGTATTATAATATAATATATTCAGATTATATTTATTTATTTAATCATATTTCTATACCGCCCTTCTCCCGAAGGACTCAGTGTGGTGTACAGCCAAGATAAAAAACATAAACATGCAAACATTGATAAAATTGCAGTTTCAAATTATTATAAAGTTCAGCCAAACAGAATAGGACCCAACATTAAATTGACAAATTTAAAAATCATTTAACTGTTTAGCTCCGCCTGTTGGAACATCAGGGTCTTGAGGGCATGGCGGAAAGCCCGAAGGTCGGGGATGTTACGTATATCCGGGGGTAGTTCATTCCACAGGGCTGGAGCCCTCACATAGAAGGCTCTCCCCCTGGGGGTCGCCAGTTGACATAGTTTGACTGATGGCACCCTGAGGAGACCCTCTCTGTGAGAGTACACTGGTCAGTGGGAGGCTATTGGTGGCAGAAGACGGTCTCTCAGATACCCAGGTCCTAAGCCATGGAGTGCTTTAAAGGTGGTGACTAACACCTTGAATCGCACCCGGAAGACCACTGGGAGCCAGTGCAGCTCACGCAGGAGAGGTGTCACATGGGCACAACAAGCTGCACCCATAATCACCCACGCGGCTGCATTCTGGACCAGTTGGAGCCTCCGGGTGTTCCTCAAGGGGAGCCCCATGTAGAGAGCATTACAGTATTCCAGACAGGAGGTGACGAGGGCATGAGTGACTGTGCGCAAGGCATCCCGGTCCAGAAAGGGACGCAACTGGCAGATCAGGTGAACCTGATAAAAGGTCGCCCTGGCCGCAGCTGTCATATGTTCTTCTAAAGACATCTGCGAGTCCAGGAGGACACCCAGATTGCGAGCCCTCTCTGTGGGGGGCAAGATCTCATCCCCAATAGTCAGCGATGGCACCAGCTGGCTATACCGGGAAGTCAGAAGCCACAGCCACTCGGTCTTCGACTGGTTGAGTCTGAGCCTGTTTCTCCCCATCAGATCCGTATGACCTCCAGGCACTGGGACATCACGTTAAGGGCATCATTGGGGTGGTCTGGGGTGGAGATGTACAGCTGCGTGTCATCAGCGTACTGATGTACCCTCACCCCAAAACCATGGATGATCTCGCCCAGCGGGAATATAATACAGATATTAGTACAGTAGCATTTATGCAATATAAACTAAAAAATGACTATAATAATTTAGACTATTTAAAACTTTAAAGATAAATACAACATTATACCCATGTTAACTATGATTCTGAGATGCTAGTGAACACAGGATAACATAATTGTACAATTAAGACCAAGTGTCAAGCAGCATTGACAAGCTATTGTAAAATGCCTTGAACTATTGTATGCTAAAATAAATTTCTATTTTGACTTTGATAATTAGCAATGAGATTTCCAGCATATTTTTATTTATTTTTTATAAATATTTTAAAAAATAACAAAACAAAGCTAAGAGAAAAGAAGCAAAACAAAACAAAACAAAACAAAACAAAACAAAACAAAACAGCTGCTTGGAAAAACAGAAAAACACCAATTTCTTTATATTCCGACCAAGCTGAAAATATTAAGGGTCCTTCGGAAACCATATTGTAATAATAATAATTTATTAAACATGTACACAGCCTGACTCTCAATAACTCTGGGTGGCTTACAACAATCAAAGGGAAAAAATGCAGCAAAAGCAATACAATTTAAGAAAAAAAAAAAGATGGCAAGCATGATGAACTGAGGGAACTCATTCTCCCTCACTATAAAGAGCTGGATGAAGACCCAGGTCTTCACAACTCTTCTAAGTGACAGCAGAGTGGGGATCATCCAGATCTAAGTGGAACCTTGTTCCAGAGGGCAAGAACTGCTATAGAGAAAGCGTACTTCCAGACTCCCAAGATATGACATTACTTAGCACATCAATCCTGCAGGATTGACTCAGCAAGGCAGTTGCTACAAGAGTCAGGTGGTCCCTCAAGTAAACAGGCCTTATGCCATCTAAGTGTGTGTATCAGCCTGGCTGTTTGCTGAATTGCATAGAGGGAAGTCATTCTTTCTGCCAACTGATTTTTGTCTCCTAAATTGGTCAAAAAATATTTCACTGACTACTGCCTCTTTTAAAAGTCCCGATGTTTGAGAATATTAGAGACATGACCTCATTTTCAATCCACAATGGAGGCAACATATTGTTTCTGTACTAAGCAAGATATTTATGAGTAGCCTTAAACCATATGGTTTATTTATTTTTATTTTTCGATATCTGAAATTAGTAATGGAACAAGAAGTAATCCTGCCAGAAAGATCAGTTTACTGTCAAAAATGGAAACAAACTGAATAACTATTCTTATGATTTGCATATTGTGCGAGCTGGGTATTTTGCATAGCACAAAGGTGGTTAAGTATGTACTGGAATAAAAGTGAGGTATGTGCATTGATTCCAAATCCTCAAATATGTTCTTTTAAGAATTGTATTCAATTCCCATTCTTTGCTTTTCAGTGTCAAATGGTTTGTGTGATTTTATTTGCTTTCATCAGTTTGTTATTATTTACATTTTATTTTTATTAGCTATCTTAAATGCCCTTTGGACAGAAAAGGAGAAGGAGGAGGAAGAGAAGAAAGATATCCAAAACACTTATTTATTAAATGTGAACTAAAAGAGAACTCAAGGGTTATTTTATACATCTATGTGAGATTATTTGCATTGAGAATGCTAGATAAGTCTCCCAGAAGGTACATGTGATCTGCTAAGCTGCTTTAAGCTACTACTTTGAGGAAAATGTCAAGATATATATGAAATATTATAGATTGCTATCTCATTACGGTAGCAAAATGTTTTCCTCTCAAATCAGCATTAATAAGGCAATTACTGTTTTGAGAACCTAAGTTTCAAAGTAGGTTCATAGAATACTTTGGAGATAAAGACAGGCTTGAACAGGCTTACAGAAAGTTTAATAGCTCTTTGTGTTGTTAGAGGAACTACTTTGTGATATTAAGTTATAGAATAAGAATTGGAAGTAATATTATTGTAGCTTGTACAAAGAAACCCATTATACAGATAGTCCTCAGGTTATGACCATAAATAAGCCCAAAATTTATGTTGCTAAGTGAAACATTTGTTAAGTGAGTTTGCCCCATTTTACGACTTAACTTGACACAGTTGTTAAGTGAGTCATTGTATTTGTTAAGTAACATGGTTGTTAAGTGAATCTGGATTCCCCATTGACTTTGCTTGTCAGAAGGTCACAAAAGGTGATCACATGGCCCTGGGACATTCCAACCATCATAAATATGAACCACTTGCCAAGCATCTGAATTTTGATCATGTCACCATGGGGATGCTACAATGTATGGTTTTGAAAAATGGTCATAAGTCACCTTTTTCAGTGCTGCTGTAACTTTGAACAGTCACTAAATGAACTGTTGTAAGTTGAGGGCTACCTGTATTTAATTATTATTGTTCATGCAATTTAAAGACTGAAATAAATTTCTGAGTTTCTGGGATATGTGTGTGTGTATTTATGTGTATATATTGTTGTTGTTTTTATCAGGCACATACTTGGGTATTGCAGAGAGTGACAAAACAGAGACCGATCCTTTGTCATAAGCTAAGGACATTACTTTATGGCCAATAAATTGAGGAGTGAAGCAAGCTGTTAGTATTTAGCAAAGACAATGCATACTGGATTGCCATGTGCAAAGTGTGCAAAGTAAAGACACTGCGAGTGGACTGTCATGAGCAAAGTGCTAATAATATCACTAATTCATATGTTTTGAGCAATTTGCTAGTTAAGGTTAGGGTTAGGGTTAGGGTTCAGCAGGATTCACTTCAAGGATGGTGGCTATATATTTCTGTGCCTTTCTTTATGTTTTAGAACAGTCATTGGGAAAAGAAAAGTTTTTTGTGTGTGATACTAAGATTGACTACAGTACTACTCTATAACTGTAACTATGACAAATGCTCTGGAAATGAGATGAATGAAAGTTGCAAGAAAATAGAAAGAAAATTATTTTTCATTTGGTGGTGATGGTAGCGTTAAAGTAGTATGTCATGGGAACACCTGAAAAACCCCATAAAAGTCTCAGGTAAAGTCTGTTCTAGCCTCATTAAATAACTAGTTTAGTAAAGTCTTGTTGTTTTGGTCATTAACTCTCTAAATCAAATGGGAAACTAAACTCTTGCACTTCTGATTTATTTAGTTGTGAAAAAATAAAGAGCATCAGCATCAGAGGTGGGTTTCAGCAGGTACTGACCACTTCTGGAGAACTGGCAGCGGAAACTTTGAGTAGTTTGGAGAACCGGTAGTAAAAATTCGGAACTGGCCCCGCCCCCATCTATTCTCTGCCTCCCAAGTCCCAGCTGATCGGGAGGAAATGGGGATTTTGCAGTAACCTTCCCCTGGATTGGGGAGGGAATGCAGATTTTACAGCATCCTGGAGTGGGATGGGAATGGAGATTTTACAATTATTTTACAATAATCTTGCCATGCCCACCAAGCCACGCCCACCAAGCCACACTTACAGAACCGGTAGTAAAATAAATTGAAACCCACCACTGATCAGCATGTCTCCAAACATGTATAATGTGGACTTAAACTAGTTTGAAAATTATTTTATTTCCTGGTAGGCATCCTACTCAAAGTAACCTGCTAATTTTACTTTTCAAAAAGATGATGGACTTTCTGTTGTTCTTCTCAAAGTCACCTTAATTCACTTGAATGAGTATCTGCTTTTAGTAGTTTATTAGTGCAATGTAGAATTGAAGAAAGTTTTTAAGTTTAAAAAACAGCATACAAAGAAAATCTTGCGCACATCTTCTTAAAAATATATCTTGCTGAATTCCATTTACTGTCCTGGAAATATATGCACAGGTCACTGAAACAGCATGTTAAGTTGCAGGTTGTTAACAAAAGTCAAAATGACTTTTCAGAAAAACTCAGCCTCTGGATCAGTAATGTTGAATTCCAACAAGTAAGCTCTATTACAATCAGAAAGCCAACGCAGAAATAATAATCTGTTATTCTTCCATATATCCCCACGTCTTTCCAAACAATGCACTTTGAGTACCAATTTCAGAAGAATAACATACAAGGGAAATTATTTATAGTTCACTATTATGCTGAAAAAAAAACATTTCTTGTCTCTAAAAAGCCATAAATTACGATATTGGCTGATTTGCTGAATTGATTCAACTCATGGAGTTTGCCCAAATTTATTTCCCAATTTTTAGTCTGCTTTGCTGCCTCCTGCCAGACAGGTTTGGGGGTGGGAGTGGGGCAAATATGTGCAAAATGTGACATGCAGTTGGCAGCCCAACCTCATTCTCCTCCTCGTCTTGATGCATTTCCTGTCTGTGGCAAGGAAGCAAAACATAGTCAACCAGGCTGCTGTATGATAGAGAGGCTAACCATCACCATTTAGAACAGTCAGCACTACTAAAGAGGAATTAATTGGCATTCCCTCTCATTGGAAACCACCTGTCCTGCAGCTCCAAAGAAAATGCTGTGGAACTGGCATTGTAGAGTTTCCTCTGGAACAGGAGCTGAGCCAGTAAACCAACTAATTGGTTCATTTTCCAAACTTGGTGGATTTGGAAGCAATTACCACACTGTATGAGTACTTAAAGCTTTATTCCAGCGCTCTATTCTATCCATAATATAATAACACAAGTTAGTGATTATAGAGTATTTAAAATACTGAAGAATACAATAAAAAAAAGGACCTTGTTGTGGTCTGTCAGCTGCCAGGCCCTCCAACAGCTGAATCAGATGAAGAGGAGGCGTGGGAATCAGGGTCAGTATCAAGGCAACTTGAGAGCTCCGAGGGGGAAGATGGAATGGAGCTGTCAGAGAGAGAGAGAGAGACAGAGGCAAAGCCTGGGTCATCTGTCAGCCCTCAGATGGAGAGTCAACAGCCCCCAGGCCTGGAGGTGTCTGATGAGGAAGAGGAGGAACAGCTGGGTCTGGTGCCTGATGCGTGGATGCGCAGAAGGCAGAGGAGAGGAGAGGAGAGCAGTGGAAATCTGTGGGCCAATCCTTGGGACATAAGAGCCACCATTGCTAGTGAAGCCCCACCCTAGTTCTGGGGATAAAACGGCAGGGGGCAGAAATGAATAGATGTGGCAGACAACTATTCATCTCCCTGCCGGACAGATTTGTTAGCCTGTGGTGAGAGAGAAACGTGGGGCTGTTGGCATTCCTAATAAAGGAATCATTGATTTAACTACAGAGGGTTTGTCGTGTTTGGGGGTGGTGGTCAAAACAGATCTTCACCCATGTGGCTATTTGGAAACCTCGGAGAGAGATGATGGCAGGTGGGCCCTCTGGAAGCCAACAAAGATGCAGCAACATCCTGGTTAGGTCTCATCAAAGTTCCATCCAACGGGGTTTTGAAAATAGCTTGTATAGGCTCTGAGCCATCCCTTTTCAATGGCGTCATCACACTGGACTTTGCTAGACAAATTCATCTTACTTTGTGTTTGGAATGCTGTGTCTAATTTTGACAAAATGGGAGCAACAGGATTAATGGATATTTATTTAAGTCCAGCTGCAATGAGAGCATCTCAAAGTTTAGGAGTGTTTGTTTCTATCAGGTAGTGATAAGACTATTTCAAAGTTAAGGAGCATCTGTTTCCCAAGGTTTTGGATTGACGATGAAAAACTTTACCCAGATGTTGCGCCAATGACAGATCAAAACAAAGTATAATCCAAAAAGAACCCTTTCATGATTAAAACATATGCTTGTTTAATTCTTTATAATATACTCAACCATTATATATGAATATAAAGTTCCACCAAGAGAAAGAGCTACATACCATCTCCATTTCCTCCTTGCCAATCATCTGATAACACCAAGACCAGAGGTTCGCAAATGTGAGTGCACGGGCGGGTGCGTGTGCTTCCCTCGCATGCGCCACCTCTGCACATGCACACAGCTTTCTGTGTATGTGCAGTAGTTGCACATTATGTCCGGGTGGGTGGGCGGAGCCGCCTGCAGTCGCCACTACCAGTTCGTGCAATCTGGATAGAACCGGCTGAATCCCATCAGTGACTAGGACTATAGCGTAGCAGCACTCCTTGAAAATATTCCCAATTGAGATTGAAAAAGTATAACCTAATTTGCATACTGTCAGTGAAATATTCATCTCCTCCTTTCCCTGTTCGCAAAACAGATACTGATTTTACATGAGTCTCTGCTACGAAGTTTGCTTATGTTCAAGTACCCACATTATCAGTGACAATAGAAATTTCAATAAGAGGGATTATATATAGCTCAAGATCGAACTGTGCGGACCTTGATATTCTCTGAGCTTGGCTGTTGCTTGCAGTTATTTCACTACATTTCATTATTATTATTATTCAGTTATTTCATTAATTGCAGTTGTTAGGAAATATAATTGCTACTGAATGTGGGGTTTGCTCCCTGTTTATGTACAGCAACTTGCTATCCCAGTATGGATGGGTGTGTGGTTTTTTCCCTTGGTAGTTCCTTGATTAGAGTATAATTTTCTGCTAAACAGAAAATAGAATACAGATAGTCCTTGACTTACCACAGTTCATTTAGTGACCGTTCAAAATTATAACGGCACTGAAAAAAGTGATTATGACCGTTTGTCACACTTACAACCGTTGCAGCATCCCCATGGTCAGATGATCAAAATTCAGAGGCTTAGTAACTGACTCATATTTATAATAGTTGCAGTGTCCTGGAGGTCATATGATCACCCCTTTGCAAACTTTTGACAAGCAAAGTCAATGGGTAAGCCAGATACACTTAACAACCATGTACTAACTAGACAACTGTAGTGATTCACTTAACTGTGACAAAGCAGGACATAAAATGGGGCAAAATTCACTTAACAACTGTCTCGCTTAGCAACAGAAATCTTGGGCTCAATTGTGTTCATAAGTTGAGGACTAACTACTCTCGTTACTGACTAACTACCCTAATCAATTTCTACTAAGCATAAACAACATCTGAATCATGGTGCTATCAAGGAGAAAACCACATCCACACCAACACTGGGAAATCAAGCTACTGAATACAAACAGGGAACAAAGCTCATTCCTTACTGTACAGCAACACTGATGATGTTACCTAGGCAGGAAATGAAACATCTACAAGCAAGTAACCAAGCTCTGAGAGCACCAAGGATTCCACAATAGAAATTGGTTGTGAAAAGTGACCTTAAGAACGTAGTAACTTTTGGATTTTGGGGAATAGAGGTAGCTAGGGTCACTGTACATATTTGTGGTTGGGTAGTCAAGGCTTTCAGAGATACTGATCTGATACTGATACTGTTCTATCAGTGTCCAGGGAACCCAGCAATCTTGTGCCCCATTTGGAAGATCTTTTGGTTAATAACACTGGAAACTATTTTAAATATGGATTACTTCTGAGTAAATGGAAAATGCTATTCCTTTTAAAGTTGAACTACAGAATTCTGAATTATAAAAAGCCTTTCGGCAATGACTTTTTTTGGATTACAAAACAGAGATTAATATTTTATGCTTGCTCTGCAGTGTTCTATGTAGATTAGGTTGTTTAAAAGTATTCTCATTAGGGAGATACTTTAACAATATCATCAAAGTAAATGACAGTGTGAACTGTGATACCTTTTAACATCTAGTTAGTGTGGAATTTTATGAAGCATCACGTTTTCCATTAAAAAGCTTTTTTAGACAAAAGTTTCTCAAGTGCATGCTTTCAAAGCTTCTGCTCTCTTTGGGAGACAGTATCAATTCTATTTCACCAGAATGATGAAAAGAACTATTAGAGGGCAGGGAGGCGTCTTCAGATAGCAAATAAACAAGTTTAGGTATCTGGGTGAAATAGTGGTTGAGCAAATCACTCTATCATTGTTACGTACAGTATTTAGCAGCACAGTTAATTTGTCATTTTAATCAATGTTGACACTTGAAAATAATTACACCTAAAAAGCGATTGACTAGATTCAAACATTGCATTAAAACACATAGTGGTTGGTTTTAAATGTGGTCTGTTCAATAAACTACGGAGATTGAGTTCATATGCTGCTGTAAATCATAAACCATCGTTTGCAAACTTCAGTGGCTTGGCTACCTATACGAACATGCAAATACAAGCCATGCAAAATCCAATTATGTTTTGCTGCAGTAAATATGTCTTTTTATATTGATGAATGTTTAATTGGGAATGCTAAACTTTCTGATGTGGAATGAATCATTACCACACATTTAGATGGAGGAAAATAGTTAATGGAACTTTACTATGATGAAGGTGCACTTACATTATAACTTGTCCTTGTTTACCGCTCCTTTGTTCAATGACCATTTGAAATAAGCGGTACTTATGACCAGTCCTTGAAGCTCCCATTGTTGCACTACCCCACGATTACATGATGATGATTTGGATACTTGACAACCAGCACAAACTTATGATAGGCAGTGTTCCATGGTCACGTATCATCATTTGTCCCACAAACAAAGTCAGTGTAGAAGCCAGCAGGAAGATTACAAATAGTTCAGGTAAATGTCCAACATCTGGCAACAGCCCAAAAATACTTGTGCATGCACTCAACTTGTCAACTTGTTCAGACACCTATGTATCTGGCACAGCAACCAGCTACTCATAGTTACAAGAAGGATGTGGAAGAAGATGAAATATTGAGTATAAAAGGAATCAATTAACATTTTGATAATCAATAAGGATATATAAACTATAGATCAGAAGAGTACTCTTTCTATAAATTTGATTTACAAAAAGAATTAGTTAATGTTGTCAGTGATTTAATGAGGAGGGAGAAAGAGAAAATGAAAAGAAAAAACAAGTGTTTGGATGTTATTTGAAGGGATTAAAGATTAAGATGGTTGGGAGAAAGGTGAAAGAATATAAAACTGGTTAATAGGCTGTTGTTTCTACATGTTTTAAATGGATTTTTTTCTGGCTTAGGACTGGGTGATATTTCAAGGTTTTGTTTATAGGTATGATTTATATAGGAGTTTATTTGATGTATTTTAAGTTTATCTGATTAAAGTTATAACGTTATTATCTCTGGTAACTTTTATTGGAGGTTTTTTTTTATTAATTGGATGTGAATGAAAAGGTTTGGGGGATTTGTTTAATGATAGAAAATGAAATGCAAACATAAAAGTAAGGAATTCTAGTGGGTTTATTAGCTAAAGTTTATAATAGGTTGTTATTTGGTAATTCTTAATGGCCTTTTGCTGATTAGAATGAATGATGAGGTTTTAAAGATTTGTTTACAGAGAATGAGGTGATATAGGATGAAGAGATTGTTTAGAGTATTTTAAGAGATGGTGACAAATTGTTAAAGTTATTTAGATTTGCTGGGACAAAAAAGAAAGTGACTTCTTTTTTTCTCTTTTAATTTCTTTTTTCTTTTTCTTTTTATACTTTGAATTACATTTATCTTTACAATGTAATTAATAAAATTATTATTTAAAAAATTTGCAGACTTTTTGGGTTCCACTCCTTATGTTATTGCCATAATGTTGGAGAGACTCCATGTAGTTCTTGGAGTGCAAAATTAAAATGACAAAAAAGTGAGGCCTCCAGCTTGAAACAGTTAGTATAATGGAGAAGAACATCACTGCAATCTGTTTCAGTCAGTGCCCATAAACAATTTTTTCTTGTTTTATTTATTCTGCTGCCTTCTAGGCTCAAGTAGTTCATGTACCTCTCACGGCTCTACAAGTGACTTAAAAATAGTTGGAAGGAATTTAAATAAAATTTGCTGGCTGCTGTTTGAAAGGCAGCTGATTTCTGTGTTTCTTTTCCCTAGGCAAGGATCTGAATTTTGTGGTAGTGACTGACACTTTCTGGATGTTACTGATGCCAGCTGGTTTGATAAAGTGTTATTAAATGCATCTGCACTGATAATAGAATTAGTGCGAGAGACTAGCGTTATCTCTTCATTCTCCCAGTCCTGAGGCTTTATTATCTTCCTGCTCCACTTAACATGGAACAGATGTCATTTAAATTTGGTACATTTCTGTAAAACTTTATAGATTGTGAAAAACACGTCTAACAATTAATCTGGACAATTGAAGCAGCCGCTCTGGTGATGGAAATTAGCTAATATTGTACTCTGAACTTAAAGATGAAAATTATGACGTTATTGGTTATTGATGGGGTCAAACAGTCAGGTTCAGAATATTTCAACAGCTCTCTGTATCTGGCTTTTCTTTCTATGCACTTCTAGTACACAAATTAAAGAATTAAAGACAGTGAGAGATACAAAGGCACAAAACACAAAGATAGTGAGAGTAAGAGATGCCCTGAGATCAGTAGTGGGTTTCAAATTTTTTTACTACTGGTTCTGTGGATGTGGCTTGGTGGGCATGGTGTGGTGGGCATGGCAGGGGAAGGATACTGTAAAATCTCCATTCCCTCCCCAATCCAGGGGAAGGTTACTGCAAAATCCCCATTGCTTCCCGATCAGCTGGGACTTAGAAGGCAGAGAATAGATGGGGGCGGGGCCAGTCAGAATTTTTACTACAGGTTCTCCTAACTACTCAAAATTTCCACTACCAGTTCTCTGAACTACTCAAAATTTCTGCTACTGGTTCTCCAGAACTGGTCAGAACCTGCTGAAGCCCACCTCTGCCTGAGATGGTCCAAATGACCACAGAAAAAGAAACAACTAAAAAAGTATATTAGTGAATGGTACCTAAGTGGAATAAAAAAACCCGTAAAAACTAATCTCCCAAGAAAGAACAAAAGTTAACTGAGGGGTCAAGCCTGCATACATGACATGGCTTGTCTAGAATAGAACCCAAGTATTTACAAGAGCTATGCATGCTTGAGTGAGCAAGTCTGGTATAATGGTTAAGGCAACACACTAGAAACTGGGAGACCAGGAGTTCTAGTTCCACCTTAGGACAAATCCAGCTGGGTGACTTTGGGCCAATCATTCTTTCTCAGGTCTAGGAAGCAGGCAATGGCAAACCACTCCTGAAATTTTGCCAAGAAAACTATAGGGACTTGTCCAGATAATCATTAGGAGTCAACATTGACTCCATAATAATGATAACCACAGCATCCAGGCAGTGGCTTACAACTGGAACATTAAAAGAAGAAAAAGAAGGCTTGATTTTGGTTGTTCAACAGCAAGCTATTGAACTGAAAAATCATCAAATGATTCAAAATGCAGATTGTGCAAGGAAGAGGAAAAAACAGGTTACAGTTTCAGCATGTTCAAGAAGATTGTACAAACTGATTATAAAGAATGACATAATGCAGTCACCAAAATGATTAACTGAAACATATGCCAGTAATGAAAAATAAGTGGGCACATATAGTTGAAAAAAATAGTCAAAAATGAGCAGGTTAAAATACTGTGGGATTTCTGAATACAAACTGATAAATGTCTTGGCACATAACAAGCCAGATTTCTCTGTGATTGAAAAGATCACAGTACTAGTGATAGTAGAAGAGAAGACAAAGAACTGAAGAAAATCATAAATATCAAAATCTGAAAGTTGAGATTGAAGAATTGTGACATGAACCAGTTGTGGTAGTTCAAATGGTTATTGGCACACTGCACGCCAAAACAAAACACTGTGGACAGCACTTAGAAAATCTGCACATTGACAAAATTTCCCTCTGTCAATTATAAAAGGCCACACTATGTGGATCTCCAGGCAGGATGCATGCTATTCACAGAAAAGCTGCATTTTGCAATTGACTGATGGGGATTTTGTTAATGCCGATGGTTCAGATGGTGCTCCAGGAGTTTTGGGATTGCACCCATGACATCTATTACTGTTGTTGCTACCTTTGCTTTCTTTTGCCACAGTCGTTCAACTTCCTTTTGCATAAAATTCTTTTGTATTTTATGATTTCCTTCAGTACTTTCTTTTCTATTCACCTGTCTGCCTCCAATATCCACTATCTAGACTTATTTGTCTTGACAGTTGTTAAGACAGTTGTTAAATCTGGAGGATTATGTGGCGGGTACTTGTCTATTTTAATTCTAAAATCACAGAGCACTTTAGCTTCTCCATTTTCTAGCACTTTGTCTAGTACTGTACTTTTTGTGTTATTGCTTGAAGGAAATTCTTGTAGATATTCCAATACAGCATTTTTGTTACTTTGTCATGTCATTTTTGTTGTCGGTCTGTGCAATCTTCTTGCAGTGTGCTAAATACTAGTCCACAGATTCTTTGCAGAGACAGCATTTGCTGTCTATTTCTGTTTCTCGGTTTTGGCATTAAATGTTGTGAGCTGGATAAAAATGCAAACTACAGTCTAACCATCTGGATTGCTGAGTGACCAACTATAATAATAATAATAATAATAATAATGATGATGATGATGATGATGATGTATATTTGAAATTTATTATGTAATTCAGACCTCCTTTGACCACAGCAGTAATCATTTAAGCAGCCTATTAAAGTAGCGGCTGCTTTAAAGAGCCAGTTCTTGTTCAAGCTTGCATGGAAACCTTGAAAGAACACAGACAGCTTCAAAAATAATGTGGAAGAGTATTTTGGAGCCACACAAGGGCATCTTAATTTCATGTTAGCCTATTATTTCATTCTTAAAAATAAATCCCAAAGTAGGGAATAATAAACAAATTAATTAAAAATAACTAGCAGTTCAATAAAATTATCTGAAAAGAACAATCTTGAAAGCTCTACTAAACCAATTTGGAAGGAATACCAGTACCAATAAACTGATACCACAAATGAATGATACTTGATGCCAATGATATCTAACAGTGAACAATTCCATTGTATGGCAGTGGTTTCCCAAATGTCATCTTGATACCATAATACTCTGTTGCAGAGGAGGTGCTCTGGAAGATAGTAGCTGATTATCTCTCATGTCAAGAAGTACTTCTTTTATCAGTTCTGAATTTCGCACTATTGAACTTCATTGGATGACCTGATTTTGGTATAACAAGACCAAAAGAACATTTTCCTATCTGCATTTCCCAGACTGCTTATATTTCTATTGTGTTACCAGATGCCTCGTTTTCTATACTGAAAAAAACCCCTACAAATGATATATTTTTTATCTTAAAGAGAGTTGCTGCAAACCCTTAATAATTTTGCTTGCCCCTTTTGCAATTTTTAAAAGCCCTCCTTTGGAGATATGATGACGAGAAAAACACTATTCTAAATTTTCTTTTCTGTTTCCTTCCTGATGATCACCAGCATGAAATTTACTTTGTTTCAGTGAAAAAACATATTGGGTATCCATTATATACATAATCATGGAGAGCTGAGTCTGTGTTGGGTTTTTTCTTTAGGAGAAATGTACATGATCCCTATCCATTTTGGGTCGCTCTCTGGGTTGCCATAGACATCCTGCTAATAGCCTCCTCTTGTTCTCAGCCACTGAATGTGAATTAAAAGAACAAAGAAGAGCTTTACTGCTGTGTTAAAGGGCTTTAGAAAAAGTTTAGTATCACTTCTAGACTATGTGTAAAAGCCAAAACTTTTGAGGTAAAATGTAGTTATATTTAGAGATATAAATATCAAGAAGCTACACAGGACATGTCACTGAATTATAATGTATAGATATCATAAGAGTTTATTATGCTCCTACTCCAGTGATATTTTGAAAGGCATTGGAAACCTGTTTATTTATTTTCCCAAGCGTTGGTGTAGAGCGATGGAGAGATTTGATTTTGTCTTGTAGGATTCTTTTTTCCCTCTTTTTCCTGGATGCACATCTTTTTACTCTTTCATTTTATTGTTTTAGATTTTATATGGTATTTTTATTTTATTTTTATTTTATTTCGAATTTATATACCACCCTTCTCCCTGGGGACTCAGGGCGGTGTACAGCCAAATAAAAACATACAATACAAACATTTAAAAACAGTTAAAAGAATATATATCTGTTTGGCCCAAATTTAAAATGACAAACCAATTTAAAATTATTTAAAAATTTGTTAAGCCAGCCCAGCTTGCTGAAAGAAGAAAGTTTAAGGGCATGGCGGAAGGCACCGAGGTCTTGGATTCTCCTTATCTCTGGGGGAAGCTGGTTCCAGAGGGTGGGTGCCCCCACAGAGAAGGCCCTCCCCCTGGGGATCACCAGCTTACATTGTTTGGCTGATGGCACCCCGAGGAGGCCGTCTCTGTGGGAACGCACAGGTCGATGGGAGGTTGTCGGTAGCAGCAGGTGGTCTCGAAGATAACTAGGTCCTATGCCATGGAGCACTTTAAAGGTGGTGACCAACACCTTGAAGTGCACCCGGAAGACCACTGGGAGCCAGTGCAGCTCACGCAGGAGCGGTGTTATGTGGGAGCGCCATGCAGCTTCTGTAATTACCCGCACGGTCTCATTCTGGACCAGTTTGACCCTCCGGGTGCTCTTCAAGGGGAGCCCCATGTAGAGAGCATTACAGTAGTCCAGGTGAGAGGTGACGAGGGCATGAGTGACTGTGCACATGGCATCCCAATCAAGAAAGGGCCGCAACTGGCGAATCAGGCGAACCTGACAAAAGGTCCCCCTGGCTACAGCCATCAGATGTTCCTCCAAGGACAGCTGCATATCCAGGAGGACTCCCAGATTGCACGCCCTCTCCGCAGGGGCCAAAGACTCACCCCCAATAGTCAGCAATGGAGTCAGCTGACTATATCGGGATGCCGGGAACCACAGCCACTCAGTCTTGGAAGGGTTGAGCTTGAGCCTGTTCCTCCCCATCTAGATCCGCACAGCCTCCAGGCACTGAGACATCACTTCAAGGCCATCGTTGGGGTGGCCTGCATGGAGATGTACAGCTGGGTGTTATCAGCATACTGGTGGTACTTCACTCCAAAGCCATGGATGATCTCACCCAGCGGCTTCACATAAATGTTGAACAAAAGGGGCGAGAGGACCGACCCCTGAGGCACTCCACAAATGAGAGACCTTGAGGTCAACCTCTGCCCCCCTGCCAACACAAAATGTGACCGGTCAGAGAGAAAGGAGGAGAACCACCGTAACACGGTGCCCCCCATCCCCAACTCTTCCAACCGGTGCAGCATGATACCATGGTCGATGGTATCAAAAGCTGCTGAGAGGTCTAACAGGGCTTGAACAGAGGAGCAACCCCTATCCTGAGCCCTCCAGAGATCATCTACCAACATGACCAATGCCGTTTCCGACTGGAATGGATCTAGATAAGATGTTTCCTCCAGGAATTGTGGAAACTGTCACGCGACCACACTCTCAACAACCTTCACCACAAAGCGAAGGTTGGAGACAGGACGGTAGTTGGCCAATACTGCTGGGTCCTGGGAAGGCTTCTCGAGGAGAGGCCTCACCACTGCCTCTTTCAAGGCAGTGGGGAAGTGACCCTCACTCAATGAAGCGTTAATAATTCCTTGGAGCCAGCCTCGTGTAACCTCCTGGGAAGCCAGTACTAACCAGGAGGGACACGGGTCCAGTAAACATGTGGCTGCACTGAGTCTCCCCAAAATCCTGTCCACGTCATCCAGAGTCACAGAGTCAAACTCTTCCCAGATAATGTTCTCAAGACTGTTCCTCATCACCCTGCCCGAATCTACCCAGTCAGAGTCCAAATCCCCCTGGATCTGAGCGATTTTGTCATACAGGTATTGTCTGAAATCTTCCGCCCTGCCTTCCAATGGGTCCTCCCGCACTCCCAGATGGTATAAAGCACCCAGAGTCCTTAGGAATTGGGCATTTTTAAAATCTGTGTAAACAAACAAACAAACAAACAAACAAGATGAAGATGAAAATAAAGTGGCTATTATAACTTACATTTGCCTTCCCTGCCTCTCACGTTCACAAGATTTATGAATTAATGAGAATGACAATTTCTCAACAGTGACAATTGCTAATATTCCACAAGCTGTTTAATCTAGGGATGTATAATTTCTGTTAAACAACTTGCCTTTGATTGGCATGCTACATAATAGGCAAAAGCGGGACCTCCAATTTTTTTGTGGGGGATTGAAATACATATAATTATAGTTATATGAATATAGTTATTATATAATCATTCTTCATATACAATTAAATGACAACTTTTGCAGTAATGGTGAGAGCTCAGGCTTTTGATGAATGCATACATCGTGGCCCCAGATAATGTACTTCTGATTTAGCCTTCTGGATTTTTAGCTTCTTTCATACACTAGAAAGAATAAGGATGAATTTGTTTTTTTCTCCTTGAAAACTGTACTAGTCGGTTTGGATAAAAAGCAGGAATGTGCCGTATATTAGAAAGTTTTCCATGTTTGTATGAGCTAGCAGGAAATGAATTCTAATCGTAGTATGCTAGAACACCTATATTTATTGTAACTAACGAATATGTCTCTACCTTAACAATTATAAGTACTTTTCTGTATTATATAAAGTATGGAAACCTGGGTTAAATGCATTTGTTTTCCTGCAAGTCTGCATCTGTCAAACTTTCCACAAGGGTACTTTTAACTGGTCATTCTAAAAACTTGATTGGAAGTTTTTGTCTTAATATACCCTCTGATTTAGGAATCTTTTTAATACTTCTGTAATGCTTAGCCAGCCAACCTGTCTTGACACAAAGTTTGTGACTCAAATCCTTAGTTAAATTATTGCACTCTTTATTTTAATCTCATCCTGTGAACATGTAGAGTTATGACTGTGATGTAGTCTTGGCTGAATTGATAAGTGCCTTGGGTATAGTAACTCAGCAATGTTTGAACAGGAAACCTGACATGGACAAATGACCCCTTCAGGCTTTGCTTGGCTTCCTGACTATTTCTTTTGAACTTTTCCTGCAATCTTCATCTGCTCTGCTGTTTAACCTACATTCTCAGACCATCTTGTTTAAATTAATCTACTGCCTTTTCTGCTGCAAAACTTGATATATAAAGCATAAAGTACAACTTCACAGCTTGTGAAGTGCTCTCTGTTTAATATGACGCTCATATATCAGTTATCCAAACTTGCCTTTTTCCTACAACTTCCAGAAAGAGCCTTACTCCATATGCATTGTTGTATCATGAACCTCTAAATCTTGATAGTGTATCATGCCAAAGACATATGGGGCTATCATGACTTTTAGTAGGAAAAAAAATGTAAACATCTAGACTTCAAACTTGGTAATTTTGCCTCCACTGAAAAGAATTGGAGTATGATATTAGATATCTCAGGACTGGAACTAAATACGATCCAAATTTACCTTTTCCCCCTCCCCTCTTTTCTCCCCTCAATTCCATTCTCCATTTTATAATTATTATTTTTCTTAGTTTAATTAGCCCATGTTTCTACTCAAAATTATGTGTTTGAATTGCAGTTTACACCCTCCATGGATTATTTTCAATGCAATAGAATTAAAAAAACCCACCTCTATCTTTTGCTTTACATTCTAAACATTTCAAGCCATTTCTATAACAACAAAGTCATCTAATCATCAAAACCTAAAAGCAAATTTCATTTTTTTCAATTTCAAGCGAAAATCTAGAGTGTTTCCAAGTAGAAACAAAGCTAGATAGATTATTCTCTTTAATTAAAACAATCAGTTTTGCCACCTCCGCCAACTCCATCACTTTTGCATTGTTCCTCTTTCTTATTTAATTAATTGTAACTTCTAGCCCCTATCAATATCGGCTCCATCTTTGTTTGTAGAAATAGTCTAGCAGTCTAATGTTCGATGTGTTTTACTAATTTCTAAGTCGTGATAACAATAAAGCTTACAGTGTGTAGTATAATGGAGTATAAGAATACTTTAAAATATTCTTATGGAGCTAATTTTCCCACTTTCATCTAGTACAGTAAAGAGTATCTTCGTTTGGGGCCCTTTACAGATATGTAAAATTAGATCTATTCATATGAATGCAGATTCTCTTAAAATTGTAAATCAGAATTCTATCCTGCAACAGAAGTGTTATTGAAAAAAAAAAATAGTATATCAAGAATAATGTTGCCAGGGTTTTGTTTGGAAAATAATTTCTCCCTAGGAAAACTTTTTAATTCAGCTACATTGATCAAATTAGAGACAAGATTAAAAAAAAAATTAGATGATGGAATTAAAACATTGATCATGGTAAATGTATCTCACTCTCTACCATTTCCTTCAGCCTTGCAATTTTTCTAATGTGAGACTTGATCAAATTCACTGTGAATTTAATAGGTGAAGCACGATCAATTTCTGAGCTATAACTCCATGGATTATCAATTTCGAGATTGTTAGGGAGATTATAGAAGAGTGGTTCATTGACCAGAATACAATTAGGGCTTCTAAAGGTTTGATTTGGTTTATGAATATGGTAAAAACCTATCTGAGATATCTCAAATTTCTGCAGAGCCATGTTTCTCCAATGTAAAATATTATACCACTCTTCTCCAATTTCAATCCTTCCATGTGCTTTGGCTATAGTTTCCAGAGTTCCAGCCAGTAGGGGATTCTCATTGTGAAATTGGGTTTTCTCCCAGATAAGGACCTAAGAATTATATCGTAAGTATATTTAGATATCAGGACAATAAAATTTATTTATTTACACATATATGTACGCGGGCCACTTGCTAAAGAATCCCTGGAGTCCTAAAGACATTGCACAGAAACTTTTTTTGAATTAAACTAGAATGAATGAACATGAGCATGAACTGAATATTAAAAAGTCATGAAATCTGCACCATTAACTCTAAGCTTCCTCAAGTTAATTTCCAGCATATAAATGTCCTGCTTAGCTTATGTGTTAATCAAATTGATACTTTTTAAGTGTATCTCTTCCTATAGGGGAAAATGCTGATGATTCTTTTAAGGTTGGCAATTGGCAATCAGGTCTTAAAAATGTAGAATATTAAGCAAAGGGTGTACCTAAGTCTAGACAGGTCACAGTTTTGAATACAATTACAATAACTAATAAAAACCTAAAGATTGGCTATAATTCTTTGCCTCAATTTGGGGCTCAATTTATTTCATCCTTTGATAATTTCACAAATTCCTACTACCTTCACAACAGCTTTACTTCTCTATTTTCCTCCTGGTGTGGCCCGACCAGCAGTCTAAAGCAACTTAGAAAAAGATGCCAGCAGCATATGACTAGTAGAAGCAAAGAGTTTTCTAAACAAGCAGGGACACTTTACCTTTCTAATTGCCCGGGATTCCATTTTTATCTGTCATTCCCCATAGCTGATTAACAACCAGCCATCAAATAAATGCTGAAAACCAGTCAACTACAAAACCTCAGCTAGAAATACAGTTGCTTTAGAATTTATACTTGACAAGAAAGCGATCTGTTGAAACTGCCATCGGAGCATTTCTTTGGGCTCTGAAGATTTCTGGTATGTGCTGTTTCTGAAAACCGATCACACAATATATACATTTATAACAAAATTCATGTCTGCAGGGTGAACTGGTTTATTTATCCTTAATTCCATAGTAAACTATGAAGCTTTATTTCCACCCTTTTCTTTTGAACTCCCCATACCATTTCTTTGGATTATACCTGTTCTCAATCCATATGTCCTTAGCTCTCTTTTCTTAAAACGCCTCTTCTGTCTGCTTCTTCAATACTTCTTCAGTCACTTTCGCTTGGCTGAGTAGACTATCTTCCAGATTTATATTTTGCCTTTAATGAAACTCAGATAGGCATTCTTGATGGTTTTCTCTGTTGTATTAGCTAAAATCAGCTAATTATTTTTGACCAAAGAAATCTACAGACCAGAGTAGCTCCTGTACAAGTATCAAACACTGTAGATATCAATTTCTTATGAATATTCCTGTTTTTGTTCTAGGATTTATCTTAGGACAAATATTATTCCAATCTCTTTGGTGATTTGAAGGATCAAGTATTTAGTTAGGAAATATGAGTTTGGATTCAGGTCCTGCAAATTCACTGACAGTGAAAGTACCCCATACAGCAGGGCTGTCAAACTCATGGCCTTCAGGCCAGATGCATCACATGTTGGCCACGCCCCTGCCCGGTTTAGCGAAGGGGGAAAAAGTCCCAATATGTCATATGATGCCGCTGTGACCATGCACGTTTGACACCCCTGCAATATAGGGATGGTGAGAAAAAAATCTATGTTTCTAATCTCTTAATATTTAATTATTTTATAGTTAAATATGTGTGATTAACTTGATCAGGAGTCAGAGTTCTCATGCTGATGCTGTTTTGGGTGCTTTGTACAATGATTAGTGTAGATATCAGTGTAGTTACTTTCAATCATGTACTTTTAATGAGTCGGCTAGTTATTACTGTAAGCAAGATACATTTTCAGTTGTGTCCTGGAGGCTTATAATGACATAATTATTTTCTATAATGTAGGTTATAATATAATGTGTACAGGCTAGAAAGATATCAGAACTGGCCAAGGGTCAAGGCAATGTTAATCCTGATACCTATACCTTGACTCAGTTCATAGTAGGATTAATTCTAATGAGCTATTTCAAGATAAGCTCTGTTATTTTTCCACAAGCAATTGCTTTGAGCACTCAGAAATATTAGCCCTGTGATGGCGAACCTATGGCATGGGTGCCACAGGTGGCACATGGAGCCATATCGCTGGGCACGTGAGTTCAGCTTCGGCACACATGCGTGCGCCGCCCAGCTGATTTTTGGGCCTTCTGGGCCCACCAGAAGTCAGGAAACACACTGTTTCTGGCCTACTGAGGGCCTTGGGGGGGGGGAGGAAGGCAGTTTTCACCCTCCACAGGCTCCTAGAAAGGCTCTGGAGCCTGGGGAGAGCGAAAAACAGGCCTACCAGGCCCACCGTACCATCGCGTGCCAAAAGTGGGGGGGGGGGAGCGCATAGAATTATGGATGTGGGCACGCGTGCATGTGACCCCACCATGCTTCCCCCACTTTTGGCACACGATTGCAAAAAGGTTAGCCATCACTGTATTAGCCCTTTTGGTATACGGGAGATAGGTTCGTTCTCTGTCAATATTTCAAAAAATCATGTTGGTATTAATGTTGGTTTTGCTTTTGTAATTTTAACTCGCTCTAATTGGGAATATAGACAGATAAAATTTATACAGTTGCCAAGAGACTTTTGAAATACTTACAATATTATTACTATCCCTTCCAGTTATGGGCAAGTTGAAGCAACAATTTAGCTGTATGACATATCATGCTTTCCTCAAGCAATTTGGCCATCGGCTAAAAGTAAATATTTCTAGGTGTCTACTACATATAATTTCCATTATAAAATTGATGGGTTGTACCTATGGATCAGAATAAAGTCTACTCACAGTTATCTCAGAATAAACTGAACTGAAATATATATATTTATTTATTTTATTTACTTTAAATGTTTATACAGCTGTCATCTTGAATCAAGCTCTGAATGGCCCACACAATAAAACTACATTTATCTACAATAAATTAATATTAAAACAAAAAAAAAAACCACATTAAAACCAGGAGACTTGGCACCGCAGCTAAAATTTCCCATGTAGCCTATAACAAATTCACTTCAGAGTTTAAGACCATATTCTCACTCCTGTGTTCAGCCCCAAGACCTGGTTTCCAGAACTTCGGTAGCTCTGAACTCTGGTTGCTGCTGCTTAAGACCAGGTCAGAGGGAAATCCAGTCATGAACCAAGAGGTTTCTCACAACATATTTGATTATCAGTTTATAGTCAGTGTGGATGTGTGGTAGATTGAATCATCGCAACTAAATAGCAGTGGCGGCAGGATGTTCTTTGGTTGGATGAGGGAATGTGGAACAAATTGAAATTCTCCCACTAGTTGTAAAAGGTGAAAGAGAACAGAAGTGATATATTGGATGGCTGCACAAACATAGTGTTTTATTTCTTTTTACTGTAGCAATTATATATTCTCAGTGTCATCCAAAAACAATTTAGTTGGATACTGTTGAATCTGTGCACATTATTCATTGTGGGGCAAATCCACTAGAAAGATATTAAAGCATTTAACTTCACAGCACTCAGTTTCCCCTCCATACCTTATGTGACTCAGTACTCATGTCTTGATGTGTAGTGTGACTTCTCTTATGTAAACACCATTTTCTATGAAGTTTAACAGCATCCCCTTCCTTAAACACTTAAGAACTGACTTTTCCACGAAGTGCTGGGATAAGGTGATTTTAGTGAAGAGAATTTGTTGTGGGCTGCATGGGAAATTTTAGCTGTGGTGCCAGGTCTCCTGGTTTTAGTATTTTTTTTTTTTGTTTGCAGCTCTAACCTCTACTCTGTTCCAAATTGTATGAGAATAGGTCTTACATGGTGTGGAACTGGCAGAATACGTGGTTACACATGAAGATATTATTGCATAATTTTATATCTGTTGCATATTCATATTGTTTTTCTTAATGTTTTCCGGCTGTCTAGGATGATCCAAGAGTTGTTTCTGTTTATCATGAAAATGTAAAAAAAAAGAAAAACTATTGGAAATTCCAACTGTTTATCTAGGTGCCAATGCCATTTAGGGCATAATCATACTCTATTCACCTATGAAAAGAAGAAGAAAAAAAGCTAGGCAAAGAAAAACTTTGGATTTTTTTTTTGTTTTTTTGTACGTGAAGTCAAGGGAGGGGTAACAACTGACCCAAAGCCAAGTCCAACTATCCTCAGGCCCTGCTCAAAAGCAGGGAACAAGGAAACAAGGGACAGTCAATAAGTGGGTGAATGGTCCCACTTAATGTCCGCCTGGATCCGGATGCCGCCTCAGAGTCGGATGTCAAGGATTGACAGGGGAGCCAGCTGGATCAAACAGTCTAGAGGTTGCCTGCTAAGAGGTACAATCCGCCGGAGGGGTGGAAACAGGAGAGACTGTGGCAGGCGGAGCACAAGTGGGCTGAAGAAACTGTCCACAAAATGGCGGCCACGCCCAAGGACAGCGGCGTTGTTGACAAAATGGCGGCCGCGCAGGAAGAAAAAACGGCCGCCGCGGCGCTCCAGGCCTCGCTGCTATTAGCTGGTCCCTCGTCGCTCGTGGAGGCGTTACGGGCCGACAGAGGCTTAGGCGCCCGTCAGAACGGAAGCGCAGCCTCGGAGAGAAGGGAAACCCCTGCGCGCGAGCACTCAGAAGTGCTCCAGGCGCTAACAGTTACGAGCGGGGCTGAAGGAGTATGCCACGGAGCAACCGGGCAGTAAAACTCCACAGCCGCTCGAAATCCGTAGGAGCAGGGCGGCGGCGGCGGCGTGGTAAGGCTGCAGAGCCGGCACGCTCGCCCGCGGCTCCTTCAAAGGCGCCTGCAGAGATGCCGATAGCAGGGCAGAGCTCTGAGGCGACGAACGGAGGCAAAAGACGAGAGCGGGAGGCCTGGATCCCCAAAGCCTGCACCGCCCTGTCAGCACAACTCACAGTTCAATTGTCCAAATGGGATAAATAGTCCAGAAATATTCCACACAGAAAAAACAAACGAAGGAAGGGAAGGTCTGAAGTAGGGATTTCAGAACGACAGGGAAGAAATCCACGAAAAAGCTCTTGTCAGCCTGACTGAGAGAAATGAACTGAGCCTCAGCCGAGCCCTGGGGGCGGAGTCGACTCCTTTCTTAAAGGGATATGCTCTCAGTCTCAGCCTAGCTGAAGGGAATTACCCACGCTCTTGGATTCTCCAAGCAGCGCGCTAGAGAATATTCTTTATACATATCTTTCAAAGTAGAAGAGGATGTTTTGAAAAGGAGCAGTGTACCTCAACTCCAGTCCTCATTTAAGAAAATTGGAAAAAATACAATCAATTTAAGATTAAATGTTTCTCATTTTTAAAATCTCTGATAGCAGAATGATATGGTTACTACATATGGAGATTAGAGATGCCACCTAGAAGCAAGTAGAGCTGTATCTGTCCTATCTCATGAAACTGATGAAGTGGGTGGAAGGAGACAAAGATCCAAGTCGGAAAATGGCAAAGGGGAAATTAAGGCGGAGTTTCGAAAGACTTAGTATAGAATGCTAATATACTCAGTTGCAGCAGTTAAATAAATGTGGCCAGGAATTAAGCAACAGCTGTATCTTCGAAAGTTGGCAATTATCCCTCATGTGCTGGAATACCATCAAACTACTCAAAATTATATGTTTACAAATAAAGACAGCATTATACTCTAGGTCACCAGGTTGTGAGACTTATATTGATGTAGCCAAATCAAACCCAGATCAAACAAACAAACAAAAATAAGCTTTATACTATCAGCGGATTGGAGGAACAGCCTCACCCATTTTTGTAAAAATCCCATGTTTTGCTGGGGATCTCTCAGCAAAGAACTTAATTCCCAAAACAGCCTACTTAAAACTGAGCATGTTCAGGGACATAGAATATTGTAGCAAGGAGACTCAAAACTAGGCTGGGTAGAACAGTATGGAAAGATTATAGGCACTTGGCTTGAATTTTGTACAGAAGGATTGTATTTTATAGCATTTCACTGAAATATTCAGATGTAGAACCTATGGGATAGTTAATCCCATTTAACTCAGTGGGACATTCCTTTGTGTGCAAATGCATAGAGTAGCAACTGGTTATTGAGTTAAATAACATAATAGGATACATTGTTTATCTTTCTTGCCTTTGGTATTCTTGTTTCTTCTCAGACATATATTACTAGAAAACACTCAAAGCAATTTAAAAAAGAAAGGCATTCTTGAAAGAACTTTCCCTTGTAGCACCCTGGTTACAAGCCGTCACTGCAGTGTAGAGATAAAGAGAAATGCTTTTAAAAGGAACTTGTTAATGTAGTATCTGACAAACAGCAGAGCCCCCCCCCCCCAGCAGAACTGTTTGAATACCTTTGTAATTTAGCTATACAGAATTGATAAGAGAACAGCAGCACCACTGAAGTTTTGTACTTAAATGTCCCATGTTTGTTTTGAATCTTTTTCAAAATCTCCTTCCCTCTCCGAAGAGTATGAGAATCCATGTGAGCTGCCTGAGGCTGAGACTGTGAACTGCAAAGCATTTGCTAGAGAAGCACTCTGTGGATGCAAACTTTGATCTAACTACATATGTCTATGGTAGGATAAAATCATTTCTATCCTAAGGCAGGGGAGTAATGCAGATTTAGGAATAAATGCAGGCTTTTCTCTTTCTCTTTCATTGGGAGATAAAGTTTTGCAAGTTTCGAGATAGAAGATTATTTCCTGGGCTTACTATGCTACAGTAGGTACTGTATATGTGTTTGTAATAAAAAGATAATGACAAAGGTGCCCTCAAGTAGAATTTGGGTTCCTGTAGTGGCTACTTGAATACAACTCCCCAGTTGCTTTGCAATAGCATGGGATTGGCTTGCTGTTTGCTGCTTCTTTTTGTTTCCTTCTCCTTTTCCTCCTTTTCCTTCTCCATCATTGAGTTGAGTCATTGAATTCTGGTGTCTGCCTGAAACTGCAGTTTCCTTGGCAACATTTCAGGAAACAGATACTTCCTGATTGCCCAAAGCCAATCAGTTGGTTTTGTATCAACTGGCAGAAAAACCCAAACTCTTGATTTCCAGCCTGGTGTCTTAACCACTACATCAAATCAGTTCTTTTGGTTTGCTATCATCATCTTCACAGAGTCTTTTAGGAAGGTTGGGCTGATCTTTCCATTATCCAAAGGTAAAATATCTCCTGTTCTCTAACTTCAGTATTTGAGAAAGTCACCCTTGTATCGAAAGGTATTTAAATGAAATTAATATACTAATTAAAAAGATGTTGGAGTAATTAGCTCCAAAATACATTGGGAAGAGCTGTATGTGTGTTCATACTTACAAATGAGTACAGCTATATAACCAAAATACTGGATCAAATTATATTTACTTCTTCAGTAAAGCTATCGCTTATGTCTTCAAGTCTTTTCTGGACCTTGGTTCCAAAATGATCACTGTTTCTCATGACATTTGTTTTAACTTAGTTGGTTTACTTTCTGCATCAAATGAAGGCGATGCTGAACAAACAGATGCTTTTAGTAACTTCAAAGGGAAAAAGAGGGAATCTATAAAAGAGTAGCACAGATCTTTTATTCAACTTTTTTTTAAAGTTCCTGTTGTCATTCAGAGGTCATTCAGGCTTGTGAGATTGGGTCATATTCAGGCAACAATAGCAGCAGCCCCATAAACCTGCTCCATGATTCCAAATAACTCCTAGAATTACCATCATTTCAATGGTTTGCTGATTTCTAGGATACTTAAAAAGGCAGTGAACACTCTCAGGCTTGAACAACCAATCAACATAAAAGATGTTCAGCTTTACTGATATGAACCAACATTATAGCTTAGCAAGATGACTAAAAGCAATAAACTAAAGCTACTCTAAACATGGCCAAATGCTGCTTTAACGGTGACGATTGTGGTGGTTTGCAATTATTGAATTTGTTGCAATGTAGAATCTCCCAGGTACCACAAACTTGGCATATCATGTATTTGTAATAAGTACTTTATGCATTTTATTTGTCCGTATGCATTATGAATGCTGGATGAGAAGTGCAAAGCATCTGTCCATTATGTTCTAAATCTCAGAATCTGTTCCAGGGACAGGTAACATGATGCTAGTGGACAACTCCCTTTTCATCATCTAGAAACCCCTGAACCATCTGGGTTTTTGTTAATTTTAACTGAAACAATCTACGGAGAATCAGTAAGCTATTATGTAAAACTTCAGCATCTAGAAGCATTTTTTTATTAATGGTGCTATGTCCATATATTGGGTCAATATTCCATTTAAGACCATGGTAAGCACATCCATATGCAATGGAACTCTATAGTACTCGTTCCTAGGAGAAAAATATCCTCCCTCTGTCGGTGGTTCATTTTCAAGTTGGGAAGAAATCTGATGTCAGACAACTGGTGAGGAATGGACCTATTTTATTCTGGCCGAGATCATAAGCGGATGTTAGACAGCACTTGTGCTGAATTGTCATCTCTTTTAATAGGTTTCTATTTAAGAGCTTTTAGCCAATTGTTAACAATACAGACACAAATGGACATCCATTTTTTCTGTCCATGTTCTTTCAGCATGATCACCACATGCTGTTTTCATGACCATGAGCTATCTGGTGCAGGTATCCTTCCTTTTCAACACTTAGAAAATATCACTTGTTAACCACAGCATCCACAAAGGCAATATCTAGCTAATCATAATACATAAGCTGAAGGCATAAGCCATTGGTCTTTCTTGTACACAGCTTTTTTGGTTTTGCTCCCTACTTCTTTATAAAATGTTGTTGCTAGTGCTTACTATAGATTTTCTGCCAGCCCTTCATGCTATTCTAAGCATTTTTGCAAGCAAATAAAGAAAATATTTCAACAACCCTGGTCTCGGTGGTTGGAGTTTGGCAAATTGCTGATGATGATGCTTTCACAAAGATCATGTGGGAATTATTGTAATTTTGCGTTGACTTTTATTCCTGTGTTGCCTTTTCAACTGAACTCAGAAGATAATGTTTTTCTCATAAAGCCTCTTGTGAATTTTAAGTGAGGATATTGTTTCAGGTGCTCCCAGGTTCACCTTATGGTCACTCACTCAGCGCACTCATAGTACTGCTCAACAGTTACATTCAAATCACTTTCAAATGAACGCTGAGGCACAACTAGTCCTTTGGAATACACAAAGAGCCAGTGAATTTAAAGTAACAGCAAAACTTTACTGGTTGCAGTGTACAATTGCTCTTTCTTTCACATACATACATTCATCCACACTTATCCATATCCTTTTCAAGTAGGCTTTCAGGCACTAACCAGAGGGACAGAAGCCACCAAATCTGAATCCAAAGAGAATTCAAAGAAGGGGCAGGTTTCAGGACCTCCTTTATCGCCCCAAATCCTTGCTTTGTTGATTCATAAATACCCTTGCCTTGTTGATTTTCAAGTCTGGTAGCTGTTAATGAGACTTGGGAGTGGGGTTTCCATATGCTGAGGCCCAACTTTTGTCTGGTTCAGATGATATATTTTCCCCTTGTTTCTTTAACAACTTGGTTCCTTTTAAACAATCTATCTGAATGGATCTTTTAGACAAGATTCCTGCCTCTTGTCCACCCTGCTTACACATCTGCTTCATCTTTAGGTATGGCAACTTCAGTTTAGTCTCATAACACCAAACACCAAGGTTACCAGAATAAATCTTTTGATATTTCAGTATTTGTATGTGGGTTTTTTTTTTTACATTCTCACATAGGATCTTGCAGTGATTGAGGTACAGTCTGCTAAAACCTCTATTTTAAATTTTTTTTATTCTATATATTGGTTTGGATTTGGTGCCTAAAAACATTAATGACCCTCATAGTAGCAAGTTCCACTAAAACAGAAATTTAGCTATTTTTCTGTATAATTTGAGAGTTATACAAATTTTTACAAGCTACCACGGAAGAAGCTGTAAACAGTCTTCTCATCATAAGTGCATGAATGAACTGAGGGATTGTATACTTAGCTAATAGTATTTAAAGTTAAAAACTTCAAGCAACGGTGCTTTCATGGAGAAATTCCAGCATGTAATTCCTTCTGGCAATGTTTCAGTGTTGAGGGAACTGATTAAGCAAAATATCTTCAAGGTATTCTTGTTCCTTTCTGCTTTCTGACCTTTATAGCTACACAGTATTTGTGGCTGCAGTAATTCCTGGGCAACTGGATTATTGTACCTTTCCTTTGAATCTCATTGAACTGCCAAGGTGCATTTTCTAATCCTTAGACTTTGTCTAAGGTTCAAACTAGATGTGATGCAGTCGTATCATCCTTCAATACCTTCAAATACTCCAATACCCTTAAACGATCCATCTGTTAAACTGCTGAAGTTCACAGATGACACAATAGTAATTGGTCTCATTCGAGACAATGATGAATCCGCATAAAGATGGGAGGTTGAACAACTAGACTCGTGGTATGACCAGAACAATCTGGAACTGAACACACTAAAAACCATAGAAATGGTGGTAGACTTTAGGAGAAACCCTCCCAAACTACCATATCTTACAATACTAGACAACACAGTTTCAATAGTAGAGACCTTCAAATTTCTAGTTTCTACCATATCTCAAGATCTAAAATGGACACCTACCATCAAAAAAGTCATCAAAAAAGCACAACAAAGAATGTTCTTTCTGCGCCAACTCAGAAAGCTCAAACTGCCAAAGGAACTGCTGATAACAGTTCTACAGAGAAATTTTTGAGTTGGTCATCTGCACCTCTATAAATGTCTGGTTTGGTTTTGCAACCCAACAAGAGAGACACAGACTTCAGAGGATAATTAGAACTGCAGAAAAAACAATTGCTACCAACCTGCCTTCCACTGAGGACCTGTATACTGCACGAGACAAAAAGAGGGCTGTGAAAATATTAACAGACCCCTCGCATCCTGGACATAAACTGTTTCAACTCCTATCCTCAAAACGATGCTATAGAGCACTGCACATCAGAACAACTAGATGCAATAACAGTTTTTTCCTGAACACCATCACTCTGCTAAACAAATAATTCCCTCAACACTGTCAAATTATTTATTAAATCTGCACTACTATTAATCTTCTCATCGTTCCTATCATTCATCTCCTCCCACTTATGACTGTATGACTGTAACCTTGTTGCTGGTATCCTTATGATTTATATTGACTGTTTCCTAATATGATTTGATTGCTTATTTGTACCCTATGACTATCATTAAGTGTTGTATCTTATGATTCTTGACGAATGTATGTTTTATTTTATGTATCCTGACAACATATGCACCAAGACAAATTCCTTGTGTCCAATCACACTTGGCCAATAAAAATTCTATTCTGTTCTGTTCTGTTCTGTTCTGTTCTATTCTATTCTATTCTATTCTATTCTATTCTATTCTATTCTATTCTATTCTATTCTATTCTATTCTATTCTATTCTATTCT
>WNWU01000057.1:2069379-2103149 GCA_012654045.1 Ptyas mucosa
GTTGCTGGCTGCAGATGGTCTGCCAAATATCCCAGGCCTAGGCCATGTAGGGCTTTATAGGTAATCACCAGCACCTTGAATCTCACCCGGAGGGCAACCGGCAGCCAATGCAAGTCGCACAGGAGAGGTGTAACATGGGAGCATCGGGACACTCCCATCACTACCCGCGCGGCCGCATTCTGCACCAGCTGAATCCTCCAAGTGGTCTTCAGGGGCAGCCCCATGTAGAGAGCATTGCAGTAGTCAATACGAGAGGTGATGAGCGCATGAGTGACTGTGCGTAGGGCATCTCGGTCCAAGTAGGGGCACAACTGGTGCACCAGGCGATCCTGGGCAAATGCCCTCCTGGTCACAGTCGTTACATGATCTTCCAAATTTTTATTTGTTAATAAAAATTGTTAAATTGTTATTCCAAACAATACCTCACCCGCTATAACCAAAGATGTCCAGTCCAACCTGAATTTTATTGATTCTTATTTACCACCAATTTGCTTTGACTGTTAATAGTTCAGATTCTTATAGAGCAGGGGTGTCAAACTTGATTTCATTGAGGGCTGCATCAGGGTTGTGTTTGACCTCGAAGGGTGGGGGCATGGGGCATGGCAGTGGGTGTGGCTATGGTGGGCATGACATGGGACTCATGTCAGGGGCAGCTGTGGTGGCCAAGTGATAAGGCAGGACTTCCCTAAAACCTTCACTCTCATTATAATCTCCTCCCTCCCTCCCTCCCTTTTCTTCTGTTTCCTTCCCTCTTCTTTCTTCTTCCTTCCCCTCTTTCCTTATTTTTCCTTCCTTGCTCTCTTCCCATGTTCCCTTCTTTTTCTTTTTCCTTTCCTGTCCCTTCTTGTATGCTCAAATGCAAAAGGGGAAACATTTTTTCTTTTGTTTTGTTTTTAGTTTGTTTTGATAGCCCTCTGTCAGCGAAAACAAAGTCTGGGTGGACATGCACTGTTTTTACTGGCAGAGGGTTGCAGGAGGCCGTTGTGGTTGAAAATGGGGCACAGCCCCCTGAGCTCCATTTTCACTAGCAGAGGCACCACAGGCTGGTCCTTTGCTGTTTCCAGGCTGGCCCTGCGGGCCAGATCTAAGCACCCCACAGGCCAGATCCCGTGTTGTAGAGAGTTTAAGCTTGCAATAAACCTTTATATTCATTTGAATTGCCTTGACTCCTGATTTCCTGCATTCGACAATTTATTTAATGCGTAGCATAAATATACATCCAGATACATACCCCACAAAATCCCATTCTAATGGAAGTGAAGGCTTGATGGAATTCCGAGGACACCTTTCACTATAAACAACAACTTCAATGAAAGAAAAATATCTGCTTTGGCTCAAGACTCCATTTTGTGAGCAGCCAGCTGTGCTACGCCTCATTTTCTTCATAGTCTGTATCTCATTATTGCTTGTTAACAACTGCAAGCAAGTTGGTTAAGAAGTGTCTTCTTTAGGTTTTTTTTCTTCTTCTGACAATTTCTGGCTGTGTTGCCTTCAGATCTTCCTTTCTTTTACCTTTTTAAAAGAACATCTTCCAACAGTGTAATTAGCAGGTCTCTGGACTCATTTAATGTGCAAAAAGGAAAGGAAGGTGATAATCTCCAGCTGGTTTACATTTTGCATCAAATGAAACTTTGCCACTTTTGAAAAGAGAAAACATTTCTAGAAATACACACTTTAATAACTTTTATAAAGTTTCACTCAAGGTAAATATACAGAGAACAAAAGTACTTTGTCCTACACGGCTTGCAGTTGAGAAAGACTGAGTGTGTCATAATTCATACTATGACCCTCTTTGTTTGGCTCATATTCAGTGAGACTTTACAAGAACTCAGTCAGTTAGAATCTCTAGGCTGGCTTTGTTTATCCTTTGTGCTAGATTAAATCAGACTGCCTGGAAACTAGGATGAAACATTGGGAAGTTTTTTTTTTTATTATTCATGTGAGAATTTAAAGAATATATTGCCGTGTAGAATCATCCCATGGCAAATTCTCAACTAGCCTTGTCCACTTCTAGAATACACTTTTCCCTCTTCACATTTTTCCCTTTTCAAAGGGCAGCCAGGATGTTATGCCCATGATTATTATTTATTAATAATAGTTTTCTTCCAAGCTTTTTCATACCTCTCTCCTTTTAACAATGTTGTCATTTCTGCTCCAAAAGGATCCACATTCAGTTTTTAAATAGATAGATTACAGAGACCACATGTAGAACATTCGTTAGGATTTAGCAGACAGTAGAATAACCCAAACAACCAAAAGAGTCAGCTTAGTTGCCCATCCAAAGCAATTAGGCCTCTATATCAGATCGCAGTGATACAGCAAGTTGTTGGATCACTTTAATTACAATAGTAAAGGCATCATTTTCTGTGACACAGTAGAAGGCAAAGGTAAATCATTTTGCATTTTACTAAGAAAGCCACAAAGATAATAGGCAAGATAGATTGATTATAACAGGGATGTCAAATTCAAGGCCTTAAATCTGTTTAAATGTGGTCCGCAGGTAGGCCTTGAAATAACAAAGGACCAGCCTGGGGTGTCTTTGGCAGCCAAAATGGGGTATGTGTCTGTGAGGGGGGGGGCTTGCACACACACCCGTGCCCTGTTTTGGCTGGCAAAGTGCTGCGGGAGGCCGTACAGACCAAGAATGGGGGCAGGGGATCCTCATGCGGCCTCCCTGTGCCCCGTTTTGGCCAGCCAAGTACTGCAGGAGGCCGCACAGGCTGAAAACAGGGTGTGGGGAGGCCACATGAGACTTCCCTCTCCCCGTTCTCAGGCTGCACAGCCTTCTGCAGCACTTGGCTGGCCAAAACAGGGTGTGAGGGGTGTGTGTGAGAGAGGCCCCCCCATGCCCTGTTTTGGCCAGCAGGGTGCTGCAGGAGGCGTCCATCCTGTCTCGCCTCTCCCCCCAGGCTGCCCTGTGGAGGAGAACTCCAATGCTGATCTAGCCTTTGAAGAAATCCAGTTTGACACCCCTGGATTAGATAGTGCCAGATGATAGGTGTTTTAATTGGATGGCACTCAATATGCTATTGAGGAAATGGTGAGGATTTTCAGAGTACTAATTTTGTTTATGCAATGAGAGTTTGAAGCTTTCCAGACTTCTATTGCCATGCAAGAAAAGAAAATGCAAAAGTACAAAGAGAGAATTGCAGTGGGAACATGGGAAACCTAACACAATAAAAGATGAATTGATTACACATTCACATTTAGATATCAGGAAATTAAAATGGACAAGAATTCAGATAGAGCACCATACTGTTCCCTAGTCAGGATCCAAAAAACAAAGAGGAATGTTATTGCTATCATAGTCAGGAAGAATATAACAAAGATGGTACTTGAGTATAATGCAGGTCAGTACCGAATAATGTCAGTGAGATTTCATGTCAGCCCTTTAATATGATAGTTATTCAATGTATGCTTCAACCACTGATGCAGAAGAAAAAGAAGCTGCTGAGTTTTATGGTGAAACTCATGAGAAATCAAATACAATGTGCTGGTTGCATTGGACTGGAATTTCTATGTTGGAATTAGTAAGGAGGGAAGTGTAGTTGGGCTCTATAACATAGGAAACAGAAATTAAGTAGGAGGAGACTGTATCAGTTTCTGCTATACAAATTACTTTTTTTCTTTGCTAATATTATTTTTCAAACAATAAAATAACATCTACATCTATGTATATACATCTAGATTAGTGGTGGTATTCAGCCAGTTCTATCTGGTTCGGGTGAAATGGTAGCGGCGGCTGTGGGAGGCTCCACCCATCTGCCCGGACGTCATCACGTCCTGTTTTTTACACTCTGCACAGGTGCAGAAGGTTCTGCACCTGCGCAGAGGTGTCGTGCACGAGCGCGCTCACATTTGCGAACCAGCAGTGAAGGTAAGTGAATACTACCCCTGATCTATATACATGGATGTCACTATCATTCTATTGATTTCTACAGAAAGATTGGGTCCTAATGAAGATATAGCAGAAGAGAAGCAAGTTTATCTGACAAGACAGAGACAGAAATAGAGTTGATACTGACAGTGGATCTGCAAATGAAAGGCATGGGAAAGGATGTTTCATTAGACACACAAATGAAACTGGTGGATGCTTTAAAAATCAAAGGAGAATTACAAATAATAAACCAAGAGAGTGACCTGGATAATTATTTTATATTGGATTTACAAAAGAGGTTGTTAAAGCTTAGTTAAATCTTGTAAGAGGGGATTAAAAACAAAATGCAAAGAAATCAAGCTTTACATCATTACTTGAATGGAATGAAGATTAAGATTCTTAGAAATAAAAGGAAAGAAAAGAATGTTGGTTTACTTTATCAAGGATAAAATAGATATGCTGTTCTTTCTGTCCACTCTTAATGGACTTTTGCTGGTAGCAAGTCTGAAAGGACGATGCTTTATGGATTTGTTTATAGAGAAGATATGGGACATAGGATGAAGAGAGGCTTGGTTGTAAATCAAGAGGAGATAAAAAGTTGTTAAAATTGTTTATGCCTATTGTGATGACATACTTAAGTGTTTCTCCTACTTGCAGTCATCAATAAGATTCAAAATAGACAATAATATAAAGTATTGAACATTGTAAAACTGACTTTGAAATGGAATTGTGTACAAGTAGTGAACATTCGCCTGCTACAATGTATAAACTTTTTTTGAAATTTGAAATAGAAGAACAAATGAAAAATGCATGATAAAGTGGGCTAAGGTGTTTTGTTATAACATACAGATGGAACAAAGGGAAAATATGTGGTTGAAGAGACTGAAATTTATATTGTTATAATCATAAACTTTTATAAAATGATGTACCATTAGTATATATCAACAGAAAATATGATCTAGAATGCTGTAGAATGTATATATTTTTAACCAAAATCAAACTCCATGAAGTCATTGAATTGAATTTCTTAATAAAAAAGAAATGAATTAATCATATGCTTGCATTATATAACTTGTAAGAAATTAATAATTAAGGAATGATCTAAACATCAGTATATTTTTCCCCCATAGGCTTGTGTTTATTTCTGAAAGTAATATATCACTAAACTGGAAAAAAAATACAAGAAGTGGTAGAGATGCTCAAAAAATGGGGAAAATAAGAAATACGCTGTAGGACACAAAATTCAAATAATTAGGAACTGAAATATTTAGCAAGCAAGTGGCTGTTTTTCTCCATCCATCTCTCTCTCTCTCTCTCTCTCTCTCTCTCCCTCCCTCCCTCTCCCCTCTCTCTCTTATAGTGAATCCTGTAGATATTCTTAGGAAGGTTGTTATAATATTACTGATCTTTGTAAGCACCTCTGAATAAGCCTTTGAATACTTCAAATAACTATATAAATAGTTGGAGAGCTGGAATGTTTTAAGCACAATTTTCAAATTTCAGTTCATAAACTAATCCCATTTCTTCTAGAGTATATTGTTTATTTTTATAAGGAAGTTGATTCTAAGACTTCGACAGTTACATATTCAGTGTGTAACGCTTTATGTATTAGGATATAGATGCCAGCTACCAATAAAAATGAAACACTAACTAGCATATGACATATATCATTGTCATTTCAAGCGACTGGGTAAATTATTCTGCAGTTGAATGACCAATACTTCCTGTGGTGATGAGATTCTTTTCCTTTCATTAAACAGCCATCAAATACACACATCCATGTTCAACAAATGAACATTTGACATGATTTAATGTTTTCCAACCTTGTTACCTACCCATATATTGACCACATTTTCTATGTTTTTGAATTTATTGCTTTTTCTCCCCCAAAGTAATATTTTTTCTATATTTCTTTTTACAGTCCATATTTTTTGAACATAGAATTGTATCATGTAATTTGAAGGGTACCCTCTCAAACATAATCTTGGGAGGGCTTTGGATACATATGAATCCTAAAATTCTGAACAGAATTGGAGCTAATTGGGAAAGGTTTGGGAGATGTTTGCATTAAGTAGATTTTGTATTAGGCAGCTTTCGTTCAACTCTGAACTTCCCTGAAACTCATTAAAGCTACATTCCCAGCTTCATGAATCATTCTGAATTTGTTCAGGTTTCTTGCCCTGATTAAGTTATATGATTCCTGCATACTAGAGTCATAGAAATTGCAATGAGCAAAACGTATGGAGGTGTGGTTGGGAGTGAAATTGCATCATTTCCCAGATTTGAAAATCCCTTTTGTCACAAAATCACTGCATTTATTTTTCTGAAAGGATTCAGGTTAGAGTCATCTGCATGCTATATCAATTTTATGGTGTTTTCACACAATTGTCCTTTATGGAGCCCATGTCTACAAAGCCTGCTAATTAACAATCCTCTTTCTATCTATTCATGTGCAACTTGTTAAGCATAGATCTTTCATAGTGGTCATTTAAAATGGCACTTGTTTATTTCCAGTGATAATCAGTAAGAATTATCCCAATGAGAGAGACCGATTTTGGATTTCTGAAGCAAAATTCATGTTTAGGTTTTCAATCAAGTGAATTACTTTGCTAATGGGATTTTAAATCCAAGTTACATCAAACCAAATCAAAACCTTTGTAATAATTATGATAATTATTTTTGGTCCAGGAAATACCAATCAGATACTTAAAAATATAAAGCAAAAAATATTTTGCATCCTTAGTCAAGAATAAAGATTTTCAGGTAGTCAATGTTAATTAACAGTGGAACAAAAGACTGCTTGCACTGGCAATCATATTGTTTATTTCCTTCATCAGAATCATCAGAATTTTCTTCTTTATTTGCTATGAGTTATATGCCATTCTAATCTCCTCTGAGATGCTTAGAATGATAATGCTAAATAAGACAATGGCAAAACAAAGGAGCAACAAAGAAATACCTAACATGACCCCTATCCATAGAAGGAGGCTTTCCCTTTCCCTGATCTAAGCCTCTCTGGAATAGACAGGTGTTAAAGGGTTTCTGAAAACCCAATAGAGTAGGAGCCAGTCTGATCTCGGGTAAAATGTTATTCCAGAGAAGAGGACTAAGCTAAAAAGAATTCTCCCTATATTCTCTGAAGATGGCACGCCTTAAGAGAAAAACCTGGAGATTTCTCATTCTTCCACTGGGAGAATGCAGTTCTGTAGATAGCTAGGTTTTAAGCCACGTAGGACTTTAAAGAGGACAACCAGCACTTTGAATTCTACCCAAAAGGGATATGGTAACAGTGAAGCTTTCCTAAGTGTTTCCTAAGTGTTGCATTGGAAAATCTAGAGGCTCTAGTCATTAACCTATCACTGTATTGTGGACCTGCTGAAGTTCCAAATCGTCTTCAAATGTGTTGTTATGAATAATGTATTGCCTCCCTCATTCTCTCCCTCCCTCCCTCTTTCTCTCTCCCCTCCCTCCTTCCCTGTGTGTGTATGTGTGTGTGGTTGTGTGTGTGTGTGTGTGTGTGTTCCTCAATTTTGGGTCCTCTACCAAAGGCTTGGGAGTTTGAGGCACAGCTAATTTAGCTGTGCCTAATACAACATTATTCTGAAAAGAAAGGCCTTTTTTAGAAAAGAAATAGTGACAAAGACAGACTGGTGGACTTGTAGTAAAATAATATCTTTCAACTCTGGGGATCCTACTCTAAAGTTGAGGGAAGAGCTAGAATCAGAAGGTTATATTTGCCATTGGTTTGCACATATCAACAAATGAAAGAAAGATTTAAACTAGATAAAAAGAGTTATACTGTAGGTTTGATTTTGTTAAAAATGAATTGAAAACCCCTCTGCGGCAGCGATGAACATATTATTGCTATGGTTTATTTAAATGTAACTTGAAATTGAATTTGAAAAGTGAACATGTAAAAAACTATTGTATGATTCAGTGGGCAAGGAATTTTGGATATAATGTGATGCTTGAACAATGGGAAAATATGTGGACGGAAGGCATTAAATTATAACTTAAAAGAAAAATTTTATAAGTTGATGTATCGCTGGTATTTAACACGAGATAAGTTCAGTGGTGGGTTGCTACCCATTTGCCCCAGTTCGGGCAACCGGTAGTAGTGGTGGTGAGAGGCTCCGCCCACCTGCCCAGATGTCATCAAATACACTCTGCGCATGCCCGAGCGAACTGGTAGCAAAGATAAGTGAATCCCATCATTGGATAAGTTATCTAGAATATGTAAAGGTATCTCAAATGAATGTTGGAAATGTAAAAATAAAGAAGGGACCTTTTATCATTTATGGTGGACATATGATAAAGCAAAGAAATTTTGGAGTAAGATTCATATTTTAATACAGAAAATTCATAAAATGAAGATTAAAATGAAACCAGAAACTTTCCTTCTGGGTTTAATGGAAAAAGACTTCAAAAATTTTTTTGGAACCTTGATCTTATATGTATTGATGCCAGCAAAACTACTGTGTGCACAAAAATGGAAGGACATTTCAATTCCCACCATGGACGAATGGCTACAGAAGTTGATGGAGCTGGCAGAGATGGCTAAATTGACTGTTTTGATTAAAGAAAAGAATATAAGTACTTTTGTTGCTACATGGAGACCACTTCTGGACTTTGTGCTTGAGGTGGAAAAAATGACACTTTGATTTTGGGTTTTACTGATTGGATTGATTTGTTGTTATAGAAATGGCTAGTTTATATTGTTTTGGAAAAGTAAAACGTTGAGGTTCAATATTAATGCTTTATTCTACTGCAACAGAGAGAGTTGGAAGTCAATGCTCCCCCACCTTTCTCCGTTCACCCTCATTTTTCTTTCCCCTTTTCCTTCCCAGAGTGTTCTATTATTTGCTTTCATATTTTTGTATTTTATTCTATAATCCAATAAAAAATGTTTAAGATCTCTGCTTCTATGGATCTAGTGCTTACTGCCTGTTTTTGTGCTACTATAATTAGTGCCTCAGTGCTTTCTTTTAGTTCAGCCCTTTTAATCCACTGGTAGGATTTCCCAATGTCTGCCACATCAGCTATCAGTTGATGGTACATTCCACCCAGGCTCTTGTCTTGCCATGGATTCCTCTGCTTGATCTTCCTCCCTTGTCTGCTGGTGCCTCAGATCTTCTCTCAGCAACTCATCTTTGGATGGCATCTTACTGATGTACTCCTAGATATTCTGAGTTTTGTCCAGGACAATGGCTTTAACATCACCAGATCCCAGTATACAGTCCCTGGGTGTTAGACTTGGGATGAAAACCTCTGTAAATTGTAAGGAGCTTTCAGGTCTTCACATTGGCTTCCTCCATGTCCTCTTTTCTCCAGTTCACTAAACCAACAGGGTTCTGATAATTGGTAAGACATATGTGTTGATGGCATGGCTCTTGTTCTTCCTATTGAGCTGAATCTTCAGGACCTGTCTTATCCTTTTGGTGGTACTTGGATGTTGCTGTCTTCCTTGCCTCCTCATTGAAATTCCCTTGTTTGCACCTTGTTTGCGAAGCAGCTCTCAAAGAGAAAGAAGCGGGCGTGGTGCACCCAGAGCTACCACTTCTTCGCAACTGCTGAGGACTTTTTCTGCTTGGAGCTCCAAGCTGTGGGAAGGGGAGGGGCAGCTGCAATGCCGGCAGCTTCAGTGGGCTCCTTCCCTCAGTGGTTTTTTTCTTTTACCTCGTCTAGGTGACTTTGTCATTAAAGGCTCCTCCGCGCCTTTTGATCTTTCTCGGGCGCAGAGAAAAGCGACTCTGTGTGAAGGGACTGAGCCTGCTGCTGAACTTGGAAGCCGAGAGGCTTCTTTTCCACCCAGCCACTGGTGCAGAGCGCTGGAAAGACCTCCGGTTGCTGCCGCCATCTTTGCGCATGCACAGCTTTCTTTTCACCGGCTGAAGGACTTTTCGGCACCCTGTGGCCAGGTGGCTGAGAGGCTTTTTTGCTCCAGTCAGCTTCGGGTGGGCGAGCAAGCAGCAACCGGGGAACCTGTTTGGGGGCGTGGCCTGGCTGCCGTTACTATCGGTTCGGAGAACTACTTCCTAAAGTTACTACCTATTCGGTAGACCTGGGCCGAACCGGGAGCAACCCACTACTGGATACCAGGGTACTTATAGCTAGTTTGTCTGTCTGTCTGTCTGTGTTTTTTCATCATTTAATGGAGAATAATATTAAAATAGTGCATACAAGACTGGGTTTGATAAAGAGTTGGACAGAATGAATCAGGGAAGTACATCTGCCTGAAATTGTCAGCCTCCTGTTGCTCTATTAAAGTTTAAGGTAAACTCAACTCTCCAGGTTGCAACCTGACATCCCTCTTGATGAAAAGCTTTTGTACTAATGTGTTTGGTCTCTTTTACAACTGCCTTGTGTTCTCCAGCTACAGGGCATTAAAATCCACAATTCTATGCCTCATTTGGGTGCCTTAGGGTTTTAATGAGAATGGAAAATGACCCTGCATGAATCAATGCTTTTGACAGGGACTGTAATGAGAATAGTAAATGGTGACAAATGAAACCATTTTGTTTCTTCTTTAGAAGTCTCATCATATGGCTCTTTAGTTGTCATGCAGGGAGGAAAGCAGTTATATAAAGGACTGCTCCAAATACATAGTTGCAAATTCTTTTTATTTTTTATTTTAGCAAGATGATATTGCTAAATTGACCACACGTTTCAGCAGGTGTATGTTAATATCAGAGAGCTTATCTTTTAATCTGAACTCTTGTAGTCTATGAGAAATGGGTAGATGGGCCAGTAATTAGATTTGCTAGTCTGCATTGCAGGATCTATGCTTAAGATCACTCATGGAATTTCATCTATTCAGAGCTGTGTGTTGAAAAAGAGAGGGAAGCTGCTATCTTATTTTTAACATTTAAACACAGTATCAGTGAGGATAGTTATAAAGCAGTTCATTGTGTTACAGTAATTTAGATATATGTTCCCAGAGTGCTAAAATGTTATTTTATAAATGCCAGTTCAGGTCTTTAATATGGATTTTTCTCCATCTGTTGCCCTTTGCATGACTTAGGCTTTATATTTCATACTTTCTTCCCAAGCCATAGTTATTTACCATGCTAAGTAGGGATTGTGGAACAATTCTGAACATACTAGCTTATGGACAACTGTGTAAGGCTGTCCTATGAATTCACAGCAGACAATTTTCACGAAGCCCTGTGGTTTAGCATATTCTACTAAATCGAATAAATGCCCAATTCAGTAATTGAAGTAATTTCCTTTAGGAATACCCCCCCCAAATACTATCACTTCTAATTGGCTTTTTTGTAGGGGGGGGGGGGCATGCTCATTATATATTTCTGCTTTGTGTTTACTAACCATTAATTCCTCATGACTACTCAATATAATTTGAGGTGCTTATTTTTTCCAAGAGGCCTTTTCATACAAACCCAATGTTTTATATTATTATATTATTTTCATGTTAAGAGAGAAACACCTGTTTTCCTAAAGAGAGTTTTTCAGAGAAAATGTTTATGGAAGATGGAAGATATTCAAGTTTTATGGAAAAAAAAACAAATCCGCGTCACCATAGGTCTTTGGGCTGCAGTTCTACAGGTGTTTCAGGTATTTTGGATCATAATGGGATAAAAAACAATAGACTGTCATTTTAATATAATACTGTGCTCTCAAAGTATATCTTTGCATCTTCTCCTTTGGAAAAGCAGTTTTATGCTTCTGTAGAATAGTAAGTTGCCCGAGCCATCAAGAGCCGATGCACAATGGTTTTTAATAGGAGAGAAACAGGGCTTAAACCAGGGAGTTTGGTTACACTTCATTTATTTTTCTTCTCAGCTTTACTCTCTGAGTGGGATTTGTTACAGTAATGATTATTATCAGGAAATATTTTTCTTTTTAAAGACACTTTTTTATATAAATCTGCCCCCGTCTTTCAAATAAAACCTTTATAAATAAACAATAAATGGCCATATTTGGTCTGGGGATCAATTACATAAATGTATATACATGCGTGCATATCTGCATAAATTATATGTATGTAAAATTGTAAGATACATTATGGTAGCCTGTTCTGAGCCATTTAGAATATTTGTTAAAGATGGAGCATATGGCACACCAGCTAAAATTACTTCGTAATTATGCTTCATTTGCTTCTTTAAAAAACAAAATAAAACTAATATTAAAATTTATATTTGGTTCACTGTCTTCTAACAACTGTATTCAAATACTGAATAAATTAAAAAGTGAATTTTTAAAAGTTGCATGGTATCCTTGAGTGGTTCAGGAAGGACTGATTTACCCAGGATCGAGGCTGAAATAGATGATTTTAGCCTTGAGGATGTAGCACAAGTTGAAAGTTTTGCATTCTCTTGTTAAATCACTGTTTCCTCCCCAATCTATTCTTCCCCATCTCTACTGCCTTTTTAAAAATCACACATCTTTATCATGCAAGTTAATAATATACTGCTGTTATCACTGGCAGAGGAAATTGAATGCTGAAAAAGGCAAGGGCTGGCAATGCCAGGCAAAGGATGGATGCCAAGATTTAATGCACTGTGAGGATGAATGTCTACATGGTGGAACAGAAGGAGTGAAAATGTTGGTGCATCAGGAATGGTGATGTCTTTTGGGAAATAAAATCAGTTTGGCTGGAGCAAGAATGTTCAGTTCTTTACATACAAGTGCCATTAAGTTTTCCTGTCTAAGGAAAAGTTCAAAGCTTCTTTCTTTCTTTCTTTCTTTCTTTCTTTCTTTCTTTCTTTCTTTCCTTCCTTCCCTCCCTCCCTCCCTCCCTCCCTCCCTCCTTCCTTCCTTCCTTCCTTTCTTCCTTCCCTCTCTTTCTCTATCCCCTCCCTCTCCCTCTCCCTCTTTTTTTTCTTTATAGGAGCTCCAAGCTGTTTATCTGCATGTTTGTCTTCATTGTTATTCCTACACTAGCAAACCTGTGAGATAGATTGGCCTGTGAGAGAATGACTTGCCCAAAGTCATCTAATGAGTTTGTAGGCTGACTGTGGACTTCAACTTGAATTTCTCTGGCCCAGGCTAGATCAATATCTTTATGTTCAATCTTCCTTTAAAGCAGTCTGGTTAAACTTCAACTTTCTTTTTTTTTCATTTTTGTAAGTCCAGTTTTGTTAGATTTTGATGTTTAAAATGGGCATGTGATGCCTTATTTGTTTTAGTGATTTGATTTAAGGCAAGTACTGTACCGTTAGTCTAGTTTTTCCTTGCATTCAGACTTAACAAATTAACTTTTGCATATCAATACTTTAAAAGAAAATAACATGAATCAACACTTGCACAATGCAGACGGCTATACATATATTTGTGCCAACATTTCTTAGCTGATTTCTCTAGAACGTGCTTCAACAAAACTAGAGAGCAATTTGTAGATTTGGTGCAGAAGAGTAAATTAAAAAAGAGAGAGAGAAATGCATTGTGCAGAAATATTTTCTGATTGCAGGCCTATTTTCTGTGTTTAAAAGAGATGAAGAAAGAAAGCTACCACTATTTTCACTGGTCAGCTGCCAGCAGCTTGTGTGCCTGTAATCATATTGTAATAAATTCTTTTCATTTAAAATTGCCTACAGCATGTCTGCTTTGAGGCCTCAGTCTTCAGTTTATGAAGTATTTCTGTTCCCAAGAATTTACTCATAAAGTTTGCTGTAGTGTTTAAAGTACCAGGCTAGAAACTGGAACACTGTGAGTTCTAGTCCCACTTTAAGCATGAAAGCCAGCTGGGTGACTTTGGACCAGTCATTATTTCTCAGCCCAATTCACCTCACAGGGCTGTTGTGGGAAAAATCTATCTTTTAAAGTCTTAAAAATCCCTGATTATGAAAATATCTACTATCATTTAAATTGTTATTAAAACAATAACAAAGTAAGTTTTAAATGATGAGATATAAACAGATGTAGTAAAATAAATATATGTATAAAATTAATAGTGTACACACACACACACTATTAATTTTACTAGATGTGTTTATATCTCATTATTTAAAACTTATTTTGTTATTGTTTTAATAGTAATTTCATAATCATAAGTTTCATAATCATAAGTTTATTTGTTAAGCATATATAAGATAACAGGTGAAAGTATAAATATAATTTGAATACATGAAAAGAGTAAGTAAAAAGGAATATTAGGACAGGGATGGTAGGCACGCTGGTGCACTTATGTACGCTCCTTACAGACCTCTTAGGAATGGGGTGAGGTCAACAGTAGTTTAAGGTTAAAGTTTTGGGGGTTTGGGGAAGAAATTACAGAGTCAGGTAGTGTATTGCAGGCATTGACCACTCTGTTACTGAAGTCATATTTTCTGCAATCAAGTTTGGAACGGTTTACCTTGAGTTTGTATCTATTATTTGCTCGTGTATTGTTGTGGTTGAAGCTGAAATAGTCATTGACAGGAAGGACATTGTGGCAGATAACTTTATGTACTATGCTTAGGTCAGACTGAAGTCGGCGTAGTTCTAAGTTGTCTAAGCCCAAAATTTGGAGTCTGGTGGCATAAGGTATTTTACTGCAGTTAGAGGAATGGAGGACTCTTCTCATAAAATATCTCTGGACTCTCTCGATTGTATTTATGTCTGATATGCAGTGCGGATTCCAGACAGATGAGCTGTATTCAAGAATTGGTCTCGCAAATGTTTTGTATGCTCTAGTTGGAAGTACAACATTACCAGAGAAAAAGCTATGCAAGATTAGGTTAACAACTCTTAATGCCTTTTTGGCAATGTTGTTACAGTGGGCTCGGGCACTTAGATCTTTAGAAATGAGTACTCCAAGATCCTTGACAGAGTGAGGGTCATCTACAAGGTCATATCCATCTAATTTGTATTTTATGTTTTAATTTTTTTTGCCAATGTGCAAGAGAGAGCATTTGTTAGTTGAAATTTGAAGTTGCCACTTGTTAGACCAATCTGACACAAAGTCAAGGTCTTTTTAAAGGGTAGTTGCATTGTTGGTGGTGTTGAATAGTTTAACATCATCAGCAAAGAGAACACAGTTGCGTTTAATATAATCACAAAGGTCATTTATGTAAAGTATGAAGAGTTTAAATTTAAATTAAAAGAATTTAAATGATAGTAGATATTTTCATAATCAGGGATGTTTCATTCGTGGTGTTTAATTAATTAAGTTTTTAATAACCTTACATTTTTCTTAGTCGTAAATCTTAATTTGACAAGATTACAGCCATATATATGCAAGCAATGAACACCAGTTCAGTTTACGCACATCCTTCATTTCTAAAGATGCACAATAACTATTAGTACACAGATACGTGACATAAGTATCTGTGTACTAATAGTTATTGTGCATCTTTAGATTAGGTCTTTAGCTTTATCAAATCATAGTATAATGTGAGAATTAATCTGAGGGTCACCAAGAATTCATGTATTTAGCCTATATTCATTTTGCTAAATGTTTTCCAATGGAGGCAGAGAGCAAGTTTTTTCTGATTAGATCTATTTTTTTAGTAAAAGGATTTAAGGAGTTGATCTTTCCTGAACTCTGACTGTAAAGGTCTCAAAGGAGTCCTAATATTTAGGCAGGCTGCTGATGCATATAAATAAGAATATAAACCAGTGTAATCATTGCTAATAATAGCAATGGAAGGATCTCTGATCCTACGTCTCTTCTTCAAGGAGAAATCCAGAACATCATCCCGGTGGGAAAATTGATCTTCATTCCAACATTAAATTTCCCAGAAATAAATAAGTAACAACCATGAGTGCTCCTACAGATATTGGTAATAATAACATACAGGATGCATTGAGCTTCCACAGAAGAATTCGTGGCAAAGAAGATGTATACGTATAGCCCTAGGGAAATCATAAGCTAAAGACTGCTAACAGCAGCAAGAGTACCTGAATTACAATTCCCATCTTCTCCATTTAATATAACTCTAGCTGGTCGGGGAGGTTGAGAATTGTAGAGCACCAAAGGCCCCTGGTTCAGAGAAATAGATCTACGTGATATCCAGCTTTGCTTCTATTATCTCAGAACCAGAAGAACACAGTAAAATTCTTTATCCAACTTTCTGCTATATTGAAATTTGCTTAAATGTCCTGTTTAGTGTTCCTGAATTTTAAGCCCTAGCAAAATGTGTTTCATAGAAAAATGACACATTTAAAGGCTAGAGTTCCTCATTTCTTCTTTTACAAAGTGATGAAAGACAGGACTGCCCCATCCTTTTATACATTCATGATATCATGTGCATGGGTGAGGTTTCAATCTGCTTCCTGCCTTAGGCTGGACTGGACCTCACAATCTTCTGTTTGTTTCATCAAATAGGCTCCTCAATGTCCATAGAGCTTTGTTCCATTTATTCTTGAGTTAGCAGCAATTCTGCAAAGTTTGTGCCATTGCTATTCCAGAGACTTTGCACCATAGATACCAAAGAATAGATTTGATGTATTCATCATACAAAACTCTAGCATCCCAACTTTTCCCACCTTATTCTTCATATCTGAACTAGTTGCCATTTTGTTATTTTTGTTGTTGCATGTTTGAACCATAAATCACAGAGTAAGAAAGTACGAAAGAAAAACATTTTTTAAAAAAACATCCTTTTGTCTAGTCTGCAGTAATTTATACAGGTATCTTGCTCCAATTGTCTCTGGAACACTTTCAAAACAATGAATTTTCCTGTAATATTCTCTGTTATGCTTGAGAACTTGTTGATGAACATCCAGTAAGTTATATCATCAATCTTCAAAACCTTTTCTTAAAACCTCCTTTTACAGAAATGGCACCTTTCACATCTTTTCCTTCTCAGATGAGGATAGGAGGAAACAAAAGATGGGTGTTTCGGTGGATGACAAAAATTAGAGTTTTTTTCACTTGCAAATAATTCTCTCCAATTTGTGTCTTCTGTCTTGAATACATACTGTGGGCCATGCCATATACAGTAACTACAAGGAAGATGCCTCTTTAGAATCCATATTTGTGGATGTTTTCACAAAATGGCTGCCCTGTTTAATATGGGCAATCTCCAAATATCCCTTTGCTAGAAGAGCAATGGATAAAGCTGATATGACTATCCTTGTAAGTCTTTTATGATGCTGTCTTCCACTCTGGTTTACCTTTGTCTTCTGTGCAGCAGTACCTGGACACATTTTTCCCCAAAATCCCTTAGCTGCAAACATCTACCAATTTCTGTTCTAAGAATTCTATGTGAGCCTGTGTGCAAACAAGTGATATGAAACAAAATAAATATGATGCTGAAGGCTGGCATTATTATTTTAAAGTATTTTTAAAGTAAATTGCTTTAAAAACTTTCACAAAGAAGGACAGTATCAGCAGTTCTGGAGAACGGCAATTTTTTTGGAAGTCTAAAATAAATCTTCAGGGGGACAAAATCCCTAAAGGTTAGGAAAGCTAGATTAATGAGTACTGAGCACAGTGGCTAACACAAGAAACTACAAAATGGGGCAATGGGTGAGGTGTGGCATTGGTAGCTGAATTCTTAAACAGGCACTTTACCTTTTGTACCATATTCAGGTTTTTGCCTCTTAATAGTTGAATGTAGTATCTATTAAAATTGTGCAGAGTTGATCTCAAAAGTTTTTTCTCCCTTAGTTTTTACATTTCATTTTAAGAAGTGGAACAAGGAAGAGAAAGTTATCCTGTTCCTATTCTTATTGTCCTGTTAGAACTGATCTTTTCAAATAGCCTGAGAGTGTATTAAGAGCTTAGTTGTGCATAGTTGCTAGAGTTTATAGATTGGCAGCTTTGATGTAGCTCCAACAACAGCAGGTGGTTTTCAAGGGGGAAATGTCATTCTGATGGAGCTGCCTGTCATCTCGGTAATGATAGAAACATTATCCAGACATTAGACACATGGGGGCTAACCTAGTTAGGGTTTTATCTCAGTTATCATTCATAAGATCTCTTGCTTCAGTATGACATTGCACACTGCACACCATAATATGAACTAAATAAAAAAGGAGAGATGTAGTAGGAAGACCTCTGGTCAAATCCTGGCTTAGCTTTGATACTCAGACACCTAGGATCATTTTATATATTTCAGCTAATTTTTGCTGAGAAAAGGCTTAGAAGAAAGTGGGAAAATCTCCACCTCAACTCTGCTTTGTCTGTGACATCCTGGATGTTGTAGGGAGGAAAAAACTAGATAATTGATGGTAATAATTCAGTTTTTCTGTCTATTTTATCCTCGACAAGATAGATTTATAGAGATGCAACATTAAGTGAAAAGGATCCCATTTTATATTACTTTTTTTTTTGGAGAAATTAGATTTCAATGTTTTGTTTATTTTTGTGTGTATTATAAGAGAGATACTTCCTTTCTTTAATGAATTATTATTTTTGATACTTGGTTTTGTATTCTTTCGTTAACATGAAAGCTGACTCTGGTTTTGAGATCTGAAATCCCTTTAGCGGCAAAATCTCTTTCAGGTCTTACAGAAGCTATTTCCATCAAGCTACTAAATCTTCCACTATTGTGTAGGCTCTGAGGGGCAATTTCCTTTCTTCATTAGGAAACAGCATATAGACACATGAAAGTAATCTAGATACATTGGGGGTGGGTGGGATGAATTTCCTGGGGATGCTCCCAACTAGCTTCTTTCTTAGATAACAGCCTAAACAATCTCACTTGCTTCATAATTTCACTTTGCTTCTATACTTCTATGGAAACATGTGGATATTCATTCCTATCAATTTTAATATTTTTCTTTTTGATGCTCTTCAAGATTATCCTTATGTTTATCAGTACTGAATCATAATTAGAGCTTCTACTGGCTCCTGGATATATTTTCACACCCAATGCACTATTTTGAAATATTTTATTAATAAGAGCATAATTATTTGATTTGTGACTACATGTCCTTGGGTATCTTTCCATAAGTTTGGCAGTGTTTTCAACCTGTCCTGTTTTGCATAAAAATTAACAATCCAGGTTGCAATATTTAGACTGGCCCAGATATTGCACCGTTGCACCTTTTAAGATCCCCAAAGGACTAAAGATGATTAGATACTTGTTTTAAAACATGGGTGGCTAGAAAAATATAGTGCAGTGGTTTTCAATGGTTTCCTGCATTCCTGTTGCTATTGTTTCACAGAATGCATTTCATCCCTACCATTAACAACACTATTCTGAGCATGTACCTATCAATGATGAAACTTTGGCAGTTGCATGCCTCTTCGTTTCAACTTGCCATTAGAGTATGGGGGAGAAGGTGTTGCTTTCGAATGGGTTAGATGGGGAAATGAAACATCTACAATTCTGCCGAAGACCATGGGAGCCTGGAACCTTTTCAAGGACATCACAACAGGTGTGGAGTTGAAGCTGATGGTTCCCATAACAAAGAGAACTTGTTTACATGGACTATGTGAGATGTTGGGGGCTGTATTGTTTTATTCTATGAACTTGTGTTTGAGAACCTCAGAGTCAGTTTTACCTCGACCTTACCATACAGTGTATTCAATAAACAGTAAGATTTTCAGAGATGGAATGATCCTGGAGTTTTATCTGAATTCTCAAGCTAGATGTTGACAGTACCTTCGCTTGAATAAAGCAACCAACTGTTAGTCACTACATATTTATAGCATTTTCCTACAGTTTCTACCTGTTATTCTTCCTGCATCCAGATGCTGTAACTGGTAACTGTCCCTGACTGTTCATTCAGCAGTTAACCATATCTAATGGCCATTTCACCATTTGCAAAATGGTGAGTTCTTCTGGTAGCTTAAAGCTTGTATTCAGAAATCCTTTATCTGAGCTTTCTGATTTTTGGAGAAAAACGTGTGAAATCCTACCTTGAAGTAAGATCCACTAGCCTCGGAAGAGATTTCTTGTGATTAAACATATTGTACTAAGGATGATGTTGCAAAAATGAAAATGCAGTGGCCATCAGTAGCATCAATTTGCTTAAATCAACCAAGGAAAATACTAGTTATATTACAAATTCTCATCAGCACAGTATTAAGCAACAAACGTAAATTAAACCAGTAGCAATACAACAATTGCATATTTCAATAAAATAGCACTTATGCATATTTAATTTTTATGGCCTTTGGCAGCATATTCTTTTTCAGCCAGAGGGCAGTAGAATATAGATGATGCCATGTTTTCTTTACATAATAAATGGTGCATGTTGAAATGCTAATTTTTAAATTGAAATCATTGAAGCAAAGTGAACCTTAAATAACTTTAAAGAGGTGTTTCCCTCCCTAACATGATTTAATGTATGATCAGTAATAGCAACATTAAGCAGAGAGGCATCAGAATCCCTCTGGAGACATACACTTTATTAATGTGCATCTCCATTCAGCACATTTTGAGCCTGTTTTGCTGCAAACACTTCAGGGGTAGATATAGGATACTGCTGATTAAGATTTGCTATTGCAAACTGCAGCATGTTGGTGAGAAATGAGCTGGACTGACCGACTTTCTTCATCGTTCAAGTAAATTAGAATGCTATTAAGATTCTTTTGCTTTTGTAGTAACAGACATATCGTGTAAAGCCAAGTTATTCATTATGTAGCAGTAAAAATAGAATATATGAATGTCATTTGGGTGAAAGATCAAATTCTGCCTGAAGGTCTATATTACAAGCTTGATCTTCTCCCTAGATCCTTTTCTCCACCTCAGAAAAGTAGCCTACTTTATCTACTGATGTCTCTCTGATATTGAAATGGGATATTCATCTTATCAGCGACTGTAAAATTCAAATTCCTTCTTTAGTCAATTTTCAGGAGAATGTTTTTGAGTTTAGCTATCCTGCTCAAAACCACACTAAACGACCAGCTGAATTATGGCTCTTGCTGAAGAGGAAGTATATCTCACAATACACACCTAGCAACTTATTACTTTACATTTATAAATTAATAAGAATGTTGAACCAAATACTGGATATCATGTTTTTGAGCTTCTTGTGAACTTGCCATAATGTTTTTGACATTCAAAATCTTGATAGCCTCATACATCATAGGGCTGGAGGTGACCTCACAAAGCTTTGATCTTACAAAGCTATAGCAATGTCTCCCTCAAATACTTCATGGTAATAGGACTAAAACGAAACAGTGTCCTTCTGATCTTGTAAACAATCATTTCTAAGCATAGGTTTGTGCAAATTCCAATCTTAACTCTTAATATCTCTTTATGATTCTTCTTAACAATAGCTTTGATGGCTCCTTTTTTATGGGTCCTCCCCCTACAGTAAAGCCCCTGGCTACAAATTTTGTTAATAAGGTATTGACTGAATATTGTGCCTTTTGGTTCATGCTTCTTTCATTGTAAATAACATAGCATTAGGAAGCAAGCATCCCAATTTGATCTAGGCATGAAAAGTAGGCTAACTCCCTGAAGATTTAATATGAAAAACAGGAAATCAATTGCTTGACATTTGCAATCTTCTACATCTGCACAATTTATTAATAATGTTACATTTGCAAAAGAGGGCTGCTAACATCTCTCCCATTTTTATAGGCAATGACTATTTTATTTTATGAAAAATTAGGAACTGTTTGACAATCTGTATTTATGAAGAACAAGTCAAAATCTGTTATGATTACCATGTTTTTTTCCACTGAATTATACAAGTGCTGCATAAGAACATTTCAATATCCTGTATCCCTAAAATAATTGAGATACTTAAACAAAATTAATTATCTCTCTCTCTGGAATTCTTAGTGTTCCCTAAGCTTGGTGGTTTGTAGACATTTTATCACCCAATTAGGTAACATCATCAGTGTGAGTGAATGTTGGGTTTTCTGCCTGTTTATGTAGTAGTTTGTTGTGCCAGATTGGATGGGAATGTGATTTACTCCTTGGCAGTTCCTTTTTTAGAGTATTCTTTTCTGCCTGACTGCCTGATGTTGATCCCTTATTTGAGTGTTGGCTGCTAGAGAGTACGTGCTCTAGTCTTTTTGTTTCTTTCCTAGATTTGTTATTGTCTCTTTTGAATACTATGAAAATGTGATTTATCACTTTGTGTCTGTTGATGGCTGATTTGTCTGAATATCAAGCTTCCAGGGATTCTCTAATTTTTTTAAAAAAAATTGGCTTTATCTAAAATGCTAATAGTTTCCCAGTTGAAACTGAAATTGAATTAAGGAAATTTTAGCGTAATTTCTGACTTCTTATTGGGATTTGGGGACATGCTCTACTAGTCTCTTCCTTGTCTGTTCTACATAGTGGGATCTTCCATTATATGTTGCAGATGACCCCTATCTTGGCTATTGAGTCTTTTGACTTGCTTAAGATAGTTTGGAGGGTTTTACTGTAGTTGGTTTGTGCACTACAAATCAGTTGTAGTAGACTCTTGGTTGACATAGATGTTTTTGATTTATGGGAGTGTTAGTCTTTTCATAGGTTGTGCTGGCTGTGTTGTAGCAGGTTGTGTGGTGAGATACTTTTTGATGAAGATGTGCGGATATTCATTTTGTTGGAGGTTTTATAGGTGGTGTTTCTTCTTTTTGGCTTTCTAGATTGTTGAAGCATGTTTGTGTTCATTTGACTAATGTTCTTATACAGTTCCTCTTTGTGGGAAGTGGGTTGTTGTCTTGGTAGTAGAACACTTGGTTTGTGTGATTTGTTTAAAAAAAAATCTCAGGAAAATGAGAATAATGAAACCATTTTTATTTAATCCATAATTATTTTCCCTCACCCATCTAGACATAAGGTCTGATGTCTCAGCCAAAACTGAACATAGGTAAGGTGCTCTTCTACAGGTATATCAACTTACAACAGTTTATTTAGTGACTGTACAAAGTTATATCATCATTGAAAAAAGTGACATGACATTTACATCCGTTGCAGCATTCTGATGGTCACATGATCAAATTCAGATGCTTGGCAATGGGTTCATACCAGTAGTGAAATCCAATTTTTTTACTACCGGTTCTGTGGGTGTGGCTTAGTGGGCATGGTGTGGTTTGGTGGGCGTGGCTTGGTGGGCATGGCAGAGGAAGGATACTGCAAAATCTCCATTCCCACCCCACTCTGGGACCAGCCAGAGGTGGTATTTGCCAGTTCTCTGAACTACTCAAAATTTCTGCTACCGGTTCTCCAGAACCTGTCAGAACCTGCTGGATTTCACCCCTGGTTCATACTTATGATAGTTGCAGTGCTCTGGGGTCTCGTGATCACCTTTTGTAACCTTCTGACAACCAAAGTCAATGGGGAAACCAGATTCACCTAACAAACATGTTACCAACTTAACAACTCTAGTGATTCACCTAACAAATGTGGCAAAAAAGGTTGTAAAACGGGGCAAAACTCACTTTACGAGACCGCCTGCTGCTACCAGTAGCCTCCCACTGGCTGGTTCACTCTCACAGAAAGGGTTTCCTCAGGGTGCCGTCAACCAAACAATGTTGGTTGGTGACCCCCAGGGGGAGAGCCTTCTCTGTGGGGGCACCTACCATCTGGAATGAGCTCCCCCCAGAGATACGAAGGATCCCGGACCTACGCACCTTCCGCTGCGCTCTTAAGACCTTTTTATTTAACCAGGCTGGCCTGGCCTAATTTCTCCTCTTTTAATAATTATGTAATTTTGTAATTTTAACTTGTTTTAAATTATTAGGGTTTTAAATATTAAGGCCAAATTATTTAATCGGATTTTAATTGTTTTAAATTTTGTATGCATATTGTTTTACTATATGGCTGTTCACCGTCCTGAGTCCCTCGGGAGATAGGGCGGTATTCAAATCAAATACACCTCAAACCTCAAACTTAACAAATGTTTCACTTAGCAACAGAAATTTTGGGCTCTATTGAGGTCATACATCGAGAATCATCCATACTAGGAGAGTACCTGACATGAGTTGTCTAACAACAGCTCATTCAACAACAGAAAAAAAAAAGAAGTAAAAGCAGTTCACATTCACTTATAGAAATAATGTTGAGAATGTTGACCTATTTTCTTGCATTGCACACCAGGCTATGGTAGTTTAATTCATTGGGGAAAAAATGCATTAAACACGTATGGACTTAACAAACAGTGTTGATAAGAGTAATAGCAATTACTTTGCATGTATGATATCGTGTCAAAAACATGAATGGCATATGAGCATGCATCAATATAATGAAGTTGCTGCACATACAAAAGAAAAATATTCAGCAGTTGAACAAATCGCAAGAAAAGAAAAGAAAAGAAAAAAAGCCCTTGACTTAGGCTACCCTTAGGCTGGAATCATTTCTTTTGCTGATTTGCTGTAGCTTACAGCCTAAGACTCCAATTCTATATACATATTCACATGAAAATAAGCCTCATTAATTTAGGTAAAACTTACTTCTGAGTAGAAATGCACAGCATTATATACTAAAATATTTATTTATGATAATAAATTCCTTGAAACACAGGCTTGAATATCTTTTTAAATGTTGGCATATTTTGTATAAATCTCAGCTTGCTTAAAACTGGTTTTTTAATTTATTCATTTTTCTGCTATGAACATTTCATGCTAGCAGTTTACTTGTTTAAAATGATTAAAATGATTTCCTGTTCTGTTCACTCTTTCTTATAATCCAGGTAGATAACAGCCTACTCTAAGAAAGGCTTATTTACAAGTTCTTCAACCAAATCCTTGAAGACCTCCACATTTTATCAACTGTCTATGTGATGTTCCATGAACTTCATGTAAGATGCACATTCTGTAATTGAGGTTCCATGTCAGTATCTCCAATTATTACATTTGAAGTTCTTTTGAACGTCTTTTCTGAAATTTATTTTTGCAAATACTTCAAAGGTTTTTATTAACAGCTTTCAGAGAATGCTAGGATTTTAATTAGTTCTTTTATTCATGGCATGCAAAAATTGTATTCTCTACTCTATATAATAGTTGATATGGATGTCCTTGAAAATGATTTAAAAGAAAATACCTAAATTATGCTATCTGCTGGTTGGATTCGAGCTGGGAGAGTCAGGATGATTTGATAGGGCATGATTCTTGAGTAGACCAACATAGGATTGCACTATTTTCTTTATTAGTTTCAAGGCCACATTTTCCTTTTATTATGCCATTTTAATAACTCAACAATGATACGAATTTATTTTTTAAAGTAAGTAATGGGCAGAGAAGTCATATAAATACAGAATTCATATGCGTGATTCAACATCTTCTAAAGGACATTGAGTATTTGATTTCAGGAAGGTCTATTTCATTATCAAAGCTTTGCTGTGAACTAACTAGAAAAAATCAATGCAGGTTTTCTTTCTACATTAGATAGCTGTTGCGTTACATCAGTACCGCGTGGTCACTGTTTGATTAACTACATTTCCTATTGTGGTTATATTGTCATGGACAATAAGATGTATTGAATGGAATGGAATTCATATGAGCAACTGAATATTGTGATACATATAAGAATACATATATTTTAATAAATAAAATTTAGCAATAACTTTTGCAATTTAAATTTCTACTCTTAATTACAGTCTTTTTAAGCTTCATACATGCCATTATTAACAACTACCACTCCCACTTCCGGTGGGACTGCGACATCGCTGGACGCTTCTTTTTGAAGCGCCTACCCAGGGCTCCGTAGAACCGCAAGTACAGCGACTATCAGCTGTCTTGCGGTTTGGAAACTTTCCCCCTGGTATGAGGGGGGAAAGTGAGTAGACGGGTGGGGTAGAGCTCCCTGAGAGTGCCAGATTTTACCCATAATCTGGCACTCGAAGATGAGAGCTCCCCGTTAAGCCTGTCAGTACTCCGGACCCTGGATGTCTCTGCCTTGCAGAGCTAGATGTCGTTACCATCCCAGCAACCAACTTTAAACAAATACTTTTTGAATCAAGCTGGCGGAGCACAAGCTGCACGAATGAAACAGCAAGTATTTTTTTTTCTTTCTTTTTAACTCCAAAGATTTACTTTCTTTAAAAGATTTTCCCTAAGTGGAAAGTGAAAGCAAGATGGCGTTTGAGTTTCAACGGGGCGTGAAGAAGTGAAAGTTAAAAGTAATTATTGACAAGCCCCTGTTTGAAACGTAAAACTCCTTTTTGAAAAGTGGATGAAACAAGAAAGGAATAATAATTGAAGCAGCAATACAAATTACAAATTGTAAAGGGTCTTTTTTTTCTTGATACTCTTTTTTTTCCTCCTTTTTTTTCTGTCCTTCTGGAAGGGAAGGAAGAAGGGGGGCAAGATGGCTGGTCTTCTTGAAAGCAAAGAAAGCAAAGGAGGGTTAATTAACCCTCAATGGTCTGATTTTGAGGAAGCTTTGAGCTCAATTACCTCTGCTTTATTGAAAAGAATTGATACTATATTTCAAGCTTCTCAAGCTGGAAACAATGAAATACATGGAAATACTGAGTTGCAATCTAGCAGTGGGGGATTGAATGAAGAGTTGGGAGATGTAAAAAAACAACAACAGATCACAGCAGTTTTTATTGAGGAGAGAAAGATTAATGCTGTGCAGAATAAGGAGCAAGAAATTTTGGAAGCTGATGAAATTTTGGTTACATGAATTTTTTTTTATAAAACTCAATCTGCATTTAAAGAGCTGTATCCAGAAGAACTTACATTTCTGCAAAAATGTTATAATATGCAATCCCAAAAATTGCAAAATTTTACTGGAGTTAAAAAAGGCAGAGGGATCAAAGTTAAGAAGAAAGTTCGTAAAAAGGAAAAGAAAAAAGACTGGAAAAATGGAAAATAACCCTGCTTGATGAGATGATGGTCCTTAAAAAGTATTGTTTAACTGTTTAAAGATTTTGAGTTTTTGGAAGAAAAAAAAAACAGACAGCAGTCTAATGCCAGTTAACTAAGTGATGAACGATGATGAGGAGGCAACCTACAGCTGTATTGGAATATTTTGAGAAGAATAAACAGATCACAGCAATGCTGGTGTGTTGGGCTGTGAAATATGCCCTGACTTGAATGATTTGGAATATTTTATTAAGGACTGTAATAAACTTGGATCTAACTGTAATTGCAGAGGTTTTATTGAATATAGTAAATTGGAGTTTCCTGTTTGATGGTAATAAATATAAGGCAAAAGGACTATGGATCTAGGGCAATTGCAGCTGATCTGGTGGTTTCCCTAATACGTCTGATGAATTTACTAATCTAATTTTTGACTGGATTTGATGGATACTATTTCAAATATAATTATAAAGTCACTCGGGGTTTTTTTTTTTTATAAAGAAGCAATTTTTTATTTAGGTGGGTAGACGCAAATGAAGATATTCTATATGCTGTTGGAAGATGTGAAGACAAGAAGATTAGCAACTGGTTTAATCTAGTATGAAGAATTTAAATGTTTGATATAGTTATTAAATGATGTTTTATCTGTATTGATAAATTAATAAGAGGTTTGATTGTTATTTTTTTAATTAAAAAAAATTATTATTTTTTTTTATTAAGTGTTTTAACCATAATTGGACCTTGATGGTTTAAAAGTGGAGGACGGAAGACTTTATATAGTATTTTATTTTAAATTTGGGTTTTTTTGAATGAGGGTTTCTTTTTTTTGTTGTTGTTGGGGTTTTTTTTTTTTGTTTTAAATGAAAGAAGCTATAAAATATCTTGTTAAATTGTATAGACCTAATAATTTGTTAAGTATTAATTAGCTAAATTGAGTAATGATAGGTTTGATTAGGTAATACCTAATTGTTTTATTAACTGCTGTAATTATAAATGGAGATTAATTTTGTTGAATTAGATGGAATAAGAAGAAAGAAGACTTGCTTTCCTTTTATCTATTTGTTTAATGATTATGATTATGATAAGTGTGAAATGGAGTTTAATTTAGAGAATTTGAGCTGTATCTTATCTTGTATTTGCTCTGGGAAGTCGGGGGGTGGTTGGGGAGGGGGGAGAAAATGTATGTAAAACTTTTAAAACTTTTTCAATAAAAAAAAAAGCAACTACCACTGCTCAGAGAGTTTTTATTTATTTATTTAGATTTATATACCGCCCTACTCCCGAAGGACTCAGGGCGGTGAACAGGCACAGAATAAAATACATAGATACAAAAGTTAAAACATAAATAAAACCAAATTAAATAGTTTTTCCCCAGACAATTAAAAACCCAATAATTTAAAATGATTTAAAAATTTCAATTTAAAAGAAAAGAAAAGGGGAGAAGGTTAGGCCAGGCCAACTTGCTGAAATAGGAGAGTCTTAAGCGCATGGTGGAAAGTGTGCAGATCCGGGATCCTGCGTATCTCCGGGGAGAGCTCGTTCCAGATAGTGGGTGCCCCCACAGAGAAGGCCTTCCCCCTGGGGGCCGCCAGCCGACACTGTTTGGCCGATGGCACCCGGAGGAGCCCCTCTCTATGAGAGCGTATCGGTGGGAGGCTGTTTGTGGTAGTAGACAGTCCCGTAAATAACCAGGTCCTAAACCATGGAGCGCTCTAAAGGTGGTAACCAAAACCTTGAAGCGCACCTGGAAGACCATCGGGAGCCAGTGCAGCTCGCGCAGGAGAAGTGTCACACAGGAGCAGCATGTCGTTCCCATAACCACCTGCGCGGCCGCACTCTGCGACAATTGGAGCTTCCGGGTGCTCCTCAAGGGGAGCCCCATGTAGAGAGCATTACAGTAGTCCAGACGGGAAGTGACGAGGACATTAGTGACTGTGTGTAGGGAGTCCCGATCCAGAAAGGGACGCAACTGGCGAATCAGGCAAAGCTGATGAAAAATCCTCCCAGTCACGGCTGTCAAATGCTCTTCTAAAGACGGCCGTGAACCCAGGAGGACACCCAAGTTACGAGCCCTCTCAGTGGGGGCCAATGATTTGCCCCCAATAGTCAGCGATGACACCAGCTGACTATATCAAGATGTCGGAAACCACAGCCACTCGATCTTGGATGGGTTAAGCCTGAGCCTGTTTCTCCCCATCCAGATCCGCACGGCCTCCAGACACTGGGACATCACTTCAAGGGCATCGTTGGGGTGGTCCGGGGTGGAAATGTACAGCTGGGTGTCATCAGCGTACTGCTGGTATTTCACCCCGAAACCATGGATGATCTCACCCAGCGGCTTTACATAAATGTTGAACAAAAGGGGCAAGAGGACCGACCCTTGTGGCACCCCACATATGAGGGTCCTCGGGATCGACCCCTGCCCCCCTGCAACCGGTCGGAGAGAAAGGAGGAGAACCACCTCAATACGGTGCGTCCCACCCCCAGCTCTTCCAACTGATGCAGCATGATACCATGGTCGATGGTATCAAAAGCTGCTGAGAGGTCTATTAGGACCAGGACAGAGGAGCAACTCCTGTCCCGAGCCCTCCAGAGATCATCAACCAACGTGACCAATGCCGTTTTCGTGCTGTGCCCAGGCCTGAAGCCCGACTGGAATGGATCCAGATACGTTTCATCCAGGTACTGGGGGAGCTATCACGCAACCACACTCTCAATAACCTTCGCAACAAAATGAAGGTTGGAGACCGGACGATAATTAGCCAACACTGCCGGGTCCAGGGAAGGCTTCTTAAGGAGAGGCCTCACCACCGCCTCTTTTAAGGCAGCAGGGAAGTCACCCTCACCCAATGAAGCATTTATAATCCCCTGGAGCCAGCCTCGCGTCACCTCCCGGGAAGCCAGCACTAGCCAGGAGGGGCATGGGTCCAATAAACATGTGGTTGCATTCAGTCCCCCCAGAATCCTGTCATCGTCAGGGGTCACGGGATCAAACTCATCCCAGATAACATTCTCAAGACCTGCCTCGGTCATTCCCACTGAAACTACCCAGTCGGAGTCCAGGTCTTCCCGAATCTGAGTGATTTTGTCATACAGATATTGAACAAAATCCTCGGTTCTACCCTCCAAGGGGTCCTCCCACGCTTCCTGGTGGAGCAGGGAGCAGGTCACCCTAAACAGGGCAGCTGGCGATTATCTGATGATGCAATAAGAGCAGCAAAATATGTACATTTTGCTGCTTTTATTGCCACTAGGTAATTCTTAATATGAGATCTTACCAGTGTCCAGTCAGATTCAGCAAGGCTGGCCCTCCAACTACTCTCTAGGCGTCTTTTCTGGCGCTTCATCTCCCTCAGCTCCTTGGTAAACCAAAGAGCTAGGTAAGAACGGCGCCAGGTCAGAGGCCGCAAAGGCACGACCCAATCCAGAGCTCCAGTGGCCACCCTATCCCAGGCGGCCACTAGGTCACTAGTCAAAGTGTGTGCCAGAGCCTCAGGAAATGGCCCAAGCTCCATCTGGAACCTATCAGTTGGATTGTTTAACAGAAAAGAAGCACAGGTGTATCTGTAAGCAAGTTCTGTATTGTCAATTTCCTATTATTTTGTACTGCCTGGAATTTTGGGTTGGTCTTGAAGGTTATCTATCTCTACAATGTATTGCAATATTCTAAACCAGAGGTAACCAGAAAATGGAATATTGCAGTGATATGCTAACCTAATCTGGCAAAAGTGCTTCATGTCAGATTGTGTTTCTAATGACAAACATGAGTCTTGAAGTAGCCCAAATTACTTACAACAAGTTTTTCCAACTTCACCTTTGAAACCTTTCAAAGGTTGCCTAAAGAGTGATCTGAAGATCCTGGGGTGGGGGGATAAATACCCCAAGATTCCCTCAGGGGTCTACAAAATCAAATTTATTTACAAGATTTTGAAGACACATACTAACATTTAATATAATATTATTCTTCTAATTAGAATTTTTATTTTTTAAAAGATAATTTGGATGAAAATATTTTATGTTAATATCTTATGGGTCCTTTGGGAGTTGGGCGGTATAGAAATTCGATAAATTAAATTAAATTAAATTAAATTATGGGTATAATCTTATATTTACACGATTCAATAAATAAATATTCTATAAATGCATCAACTTTAATTTTAAATACAGTAAGCATCAATAAATGTAGTATAACCCATACATATCCAAGTTCTCTTGGGGTCCTCCATAATTTTTAAAAGTGGGAAAGGTTCCTAAAAGTAAAAAGAAACACTGCCCTAAGGGATGGACTTTGTTATTCTGTCTTGCCAAGATGCTACATATAGTGTGCTGATGGTACTTTGTTATCACCAGAGTAGGCTGATTTATTTCATTTCATTTCATTTATTTCATTTAATTAGATTTATATACCACCCTACTCCCAAAGGACTCAGGGCGGTGAACAGGCACGAGATAAAATACATCAATACAAAAGTTAAAACATAATTAAAACCAAATTAAACAATTTAGCCCGCGACAGTTAAAAATCCCAATAATTTAAAACGAATTAAAATTTCACTTTAGAAAATTTAGAAGATATTTAAAAGAAAAGGGGAGAAAATTAGGCTAGGCCGGCTTGCTGGAATAGGAGGGTCTTAACAGCACGGCGGAAAGTACGCAGATCCGGGATCCTCTGTATCTCCGGCGGGAGCTCGTTCCAGATAGTAGGTGCCCCCACAGAGAAGGCCCTCCTCCTGGGGGCCACCAGCCAACATTGTTTGGCTGATGGCACCCGGAGGAGCCCCTCTCTATCAGAGCATACTGGCCGGTGGGAGGCTGTTTGTGGTAGTAGGCGGTCCCGTAAATAACCAGGTCCTAAGCCATGGAGTGCTCTAAAGGTGGTAACCAGGACCTTGAAGTGCACCCAGAAGACCACCGGGAGCCAGTGTAGCTCGCGCAGGAGGGGTGTCATGTGGGAGCGCCATGTTGCTCCCATAACCACCCGCGCGGCCACCCTCTGTGCCCGTTGGAGCCTCCGGGTACTCCCCAAGGGGAGCCCCATGTAGAGAGCATTACAGTAGTCCAGGCAGGAGGTGATGAGGGCATGAGTGACTGTGTGTAAGGAGTCCCGATCCAGGAAGGGGCGCAACTGGCGAATCAGGTGGACCTGATGAAAAATCCTCCCGGATTTAAATGTTTTGACCTTTTTTTGGGGGGGGCATTTTGTGTTAAGGATGAATATTTTTTATTTCATCCTTTAAAGCTCCTACAACTGCCCCCCAAAATGTAGCTATTATGTGAAGGAGGGGAAGTCTTTGGATCTCTAAATGAATGACTACTACTGACCTGGATAAACCGTTTTCCAACAATATTGTCTGGTAAAAGGATTTCCAGCAAAGACAATGAGTTTGTGTTGTTGTCATTTTACTTGCTGCACAACTATTCAAAGCCGATCTGAAACTGGGAACGGATATGACATTCTTATATACAGTATGGTGGTGTTCCATGGAATAGAATACTCATAATCAATCACCAACTGCCATGCGGATGACAGTTGATAGCCGTTTCCTTTATTTAAATGATTTGAAAACATATATGCTTATATGGCGTCTGTAATTGTTTTGGGAAAATTTCTGATCCATGATATCAGGATGCTGATATTCTCCAAGTCTGCTTTGGGATTAGGCCCCTGTGATTGATGTTCAGCCAATGTTGGCTGTTTTATATTTTTAAGCATAATGTTCTTTTCACATCCTTTCCTATTTATGTGTCACCACCCTGTTGCTAACTTTTTAACTCAAATCCACATTTTTCACAGCCTGTGTAACTATTGCTTAGCCCAGGAAAAGGCCCACCAAGGGTGAAGCAATGTTGTCCCCTTTGGATCTGAATACTGCACACATCTAACAGCAATCACTGGGGAAATAGCATTCAGGGGAAAATAGCCTTTTAAGCAATAAACACTGCTGAGGGAATAGCAATGAAAACTTGAAAAAAAAATCAGTAGGAGAAGGAACAGTCAGTATGAAATGGCAATGAAAAGGAAAATAATGATCACTGGGAAATAATTGTCGGTGGGGAAAAGGCACAAGTGGTGTTGAGGGAATAGCATTGAACAATCCCAGGGGGCTAGCAACGGGATAGCATCTACACTGCGGTTTTAGGGGGACGAGAATTACGTCCAATACGTGCTCTGTACAAGCCCTTTTCTCTGTTTTAAGAGAGTGAGCTTTTAACAAGCAGGGGTACAGCTACATTTGTCTAAGTTTGAAAGTTTAGGCATAACTTCCCTCCAGGAGCAGGAGGGAAAAGGTGGATTGAAAAGCTAGGCTATATGTAATGGACAGTGATCTTACATAACATAGATTTTAAATAAATCAAAGGATGGAGGAAAAGGAAGAACTGATGTGTGTTTTCAACTGGAGAGCTCTGATCTCAAGGATTGATGATTGACTGGGCTTCCAGAAGTTAGGAGGGATTAGAGTCCATTATCAATAGCTGTTACTCAGTGCATTTCTTAGCTTCCTGAACCCTCTGTTTTGGAGCTGGGGACTCAAATCACTTAAGAGAATTGGCACAACTACACTGTTCTTTTTTCTGATCTGGATTCCTGCTAGCCAGTCAAACCAGATGGCTCTCCCAGCTGTGAAATGCAACTTAAGCAGGGTCTGCTTTTAGGATGGCTGCATTTCTGAAATCTAAGAAGCCAACATATTGGGAGAGGAAAATTGAATTTTGGGGAAACCCAGCACTCTTCTTAGGACAGCAACTGAAAGTTTAGCACAACGGAGGATCCCAATTTGTCTCTACTTGCTTCGCCATAATGATAAGACTATAGTCATCTAGATAAATGCTGAAAGCTGCATTACCTGCTCTTCTGCCTGCCTGGTTCTAGCAGCAACAGCAGCAAGTTTCCCATCTCTCAGCTTCCAAATGCTGAAGCCATCACAGGGAGGGGAAGGTAGTAGTTAGGTTTCCCTCCATTGGTTCGTGATCTGCTGAATTACTTAACAGCTGTAATGTAATGGCCTCTAATCAAGCTGAAATGAATAGAATCCAGTTCCTTAATTAATTCAGGGACTTCAAGTGAGGATCTTTCTTGGAAAATTTCCTTCTCTGAGAATGACAACTTATGGCATTATTATGGTGAGTCCTAAAAGATTTTCACATTCTGTTGCTGAATGTTGCCATTTTTGATGTGATATTTCAGGATTTAACCATTCTGGCAAAAAAAGAAAAAGAAAAGAAAAGAAAAGAAAAGAAAAGAAAAGAAAAGAAAAGAAAAGAAAGAAAGAAAGAAAGAAAGAAAGAAAGAAAGAAAGAAAGAAAGAA
>WNWU01000057.1:2108150-2140046 GCA_012654045.1 Ptyas mucosa
GAGGAAGCCTAAAAAGGCAGAAATGGTCCATCTGAGTCTCCCAGAAACAACAGAGAATTGCAGTTGGCTAGAGAAGAGAGAGGCCCAGAACCTGTGAATGTGATTTCACAAACCAGGGCTGCAGAACAACACAACTTACGTAGGTAAAACCTGGCTAGATAGAAAAGCATATACATTAATATATATATATATATATATATATATATATATATATATATATATATATATATAAACTGAATGCAAAGATTCAGGTAGAAAAAAGTGAAAATATCTTTGAAGGATTTTTTTTTAAAAGAAAGCTTTCTTATTTCTATTACTAAGGTAAGGGTAAAGGTTCCCCCAGTCATGTCCGATTCCAGGGGATGGTGCTGATCTTCGTTTTCCAGCTGAGAGAGCCAGATTGTCCAAAGAAACTTCCGTGGTCATGTGCCCACCATGACTATATGCTGAGGCACACAAAACCTGTTACCTTCCCACCGAAGTGGTACCTATTTATCTACTTGCATTTGCATGCTTTCAGATTCTAGGTTGGCAGGAGCTGGGGCAAGTAAGGGGAGCTCACCCCATCATGCGGCGCTTGGGTCTCACCCCATCATGCAGCACTTTAACCACTGAGCCATTGTCTTATCACAGTATTTTTGTCAAGTTCGCAAGAGAATTCAAAACCAGTTCCCAATACTTTCAGGAATTTAATATGAAGGTTAAAAAATATTAATCTATTGCAGTTACACTATTATCAAGGCCATATTTTTCCTGCTTGCAAAAGAGGGCTGTGAAAGCTGAACTATTGGAAAGTCTGAACAAAGAAAAACTTCATTGTTTTTCATTGATGCTTTGAATTGAGATTCTAGAGAAAAATATGGAAAATGCTTTGGATTGGAAGATGATCAAATTATTTAATACTAGGTGTTTCAAAACTATATAGATCACTGGAACCTCTAATAATATAACTTACATTGAAATATTTTGGATAAATAATGATGGCAAGTCTTTGGAGAAGATCTTGATGCTTGGAAAACAAAAGCAATTAGAAAAAAGACTAAGAGTAATCAAAGTGGATAGATATATCACTGATGCATAGATACAGTATAGGAGTGATTTTGGAATCATTCCTGTAGAAGTGGGAAAAGACAATGTCAAAAGTGACTGGGTTGTGACTTTTTAGGAAATTCTCATTTATGTTATCTCATAACCGGATTTATTTGTATTTCTTTCTGATCTAAGTGTCTGGGACTTGACCTCTTAAAAATTATGCCCTCTGTTAAAGTTCTTAAATTCCATCTATTTTAAAGTAATCTTCTGGAAAACTTTTTTGTGAGGCTTTTCCAAAGAAGAGCATCTCTCACTATATTCTATCTGATTTAGACTCTTTTATGTTGCCTGAAAGATCACAGCCTAAGGCTATACGGCAATTTGTGTAAGTTTTTGTTTGGGGAGCAAGGGATTTTGAAAAGTTGTCTGTTCCAAAGAAAACAGGTTATGTTAATATAGGACAGAGTTGAAACACAATGCTGTGTAACTAAGGGAATACTTATGTGCTGCTGTTTAAAAGTGGATTCTAAAACTAAGCCCTTTCCTTTTGAACATATAGCAACTTGTGTGTGTGTGTGTCTGTCTGTCAATGCGCAGATGTTTAAAGAAGAATAATAGTCTTAATTTTACTTGAAAATCATTTAATTAAAAAAATGTGTTGACTTCAACTCCCAGAATCCTCAGCATCCCAGCAATTCAATTCTGGGAGTTGGTTCACATTTCTTAAATTTGCTAAGGTTGAGGCACATGGAAACAAATATAATAGATTTGAATAGCATGTGATCATGGGAACTTTTAGAAAATGTGTGGTTTATTGCTAATCATTTAACAATGTCAATGAGTATGATTTTCTTTATTCAATAACTTAAGAGAAGAGGTCCCTACTTCATGGTCCTTTTGAAACTAAATTCAGGTCTAATTTTCCAATAAGCTGGCATTTTAAAAAGTTTAAAGAATGGGTCATAGTAGTGATAAAAGGAAAGGTATTTTTACTGAAAACTTAAAGGTCAATGAGAGCACTTAATAAAGAGAGCAATTTGTCACTGTGCATCATGCGACTGAGTTACATGCCAAACACTACCAAAACTATTGACTCCTGTGTGGGCTCGTGTTCATTTTGGAAAAGTTCCATCTCTTTGGAATTCATGAGGACAAGTAATTCATCCCTCATCCCCCTTCCAGGCAAAGGACTGTTTCATGGAGTGTGCAAACACTTTGAAGGCTGCAATACTTTTAATTATGGAGGTTTTCTAACACAAAAGAAGCAGACAGATTGTTAGCTGGACTTGGCTCATGTAGATGATAATGTCACATACAAACCTGTTTGAAGGGAATAGGAGGTTACTGTACCATATGCCAGGGTCAAGTCAATTAATTTCTTGCTAATATTTCTGGGAAGAACCTTTGGGATAACTTGCACTGAGACAGCACCTGTACAGCAGAGCAAAGTGGATGGGTTACAAAAAAATAAAATAAAATAAATGCATACCCGTGATCTAAGTTGTTTACTTCAATCTTAAGCAAAGGTCATCATTGTAAGCTATCATGAGCAACCTTTGAAGAATCCCAGAGGTGCTGACATTCCATAAATATGTTAGGAAAATAAATTGTTAATGTTGGGATGAATTACTAAATCTTTGTCATCATCAGAGCTGTGACAATAGGTAACAAAAATGCAATAGGTAACAAAAAATTCAAATTATATTAACTTGAAAGTGATTTATTGGAATGGCGAATGTTTACTATTTAAAGGAATAACAGGATTAATAAAGAAAATAGGTAAATTTTAGAACATGTGAAAAATGGTGAATCGGAGGTGCCTAGAACTAGACTTTAAAAATTCTTTATATCCATCTGTTTATAGACATTTTGCTTCATTTCTGAGAGTTGTCCTAGATACATTCCTAAATGAGAAGCAGAATAAAATGAGTTCTAGGGGATGCTGTTTCACTTTTACTAGAGATAGCAATGCTAAGCTATCTGAAGATGCTGTGTTTTTCTATAACTGTTGACAAATAAAGAACATCTTTAGTTCAGTAGTGAAATCCAAATTTTTTTACTACCGGTTCTGTGGGGGTGGCTTGGTAGGTGTGACAGGGGAAGGATACTGTAAAATCTCCATTTCCACCCTATTCCAGGAGAAGGATACTGCAAAATCCCCATTCCCTCAATCCCCTTCTGGGACCAGAGGTGGTATTTGCCAGTTCTCTGAACTACTCAAAATTTGCACTACTGGTTCTCTGAACTATTCAAAATTTCCGCTACTGGTTCTCCAGAACCTGTCAGAACCTGCTGGATTTCCCCCCTGCTTTAGTTGTATATTGAACTGAATAGTAGTGCTTTCATTCAGATCTTCTCATAAGCTATTCAAGGATAGAATGATGAACATGTTAATATGTTAATAATTAATACATTGAAATATTATAGAGCAAGTAAAAAAAAAGCATAGCAACTAAAGTACTGAAGTGGGCAAGAGACGATGGATAGAAAGGAAAGGATTTCTCTCTCTCTTTTTGATGTTTTGATTTGATTTTCTTTTTCTCTTTCTTTCCCTTCTTGTTTAGAATGGTGGCATGATTAGAAGTTAGGTAGAAATAATAGAAGGGGGAAACATTTACATATACATACCCTTATATAATGGAATAAAAGTAACAATAAAATGGGAAAACTAGAGATTGAATGATGGTATTATTAGGTACATTGTAATAATATTGTGATTGGCATTGGAATAATATATTGAAACATTAAGCAATTAAATAATGAAAGAATATACTTCACTACAAATGTGTATTACTATCATAATTATATAGATTTGATGATTGTAAAGAATATGATTAGAATAATTTTGTATATCTAAATAATATTGGGATTGGTATTATAATTGTGTATTGAGACATTGAATAATGAAATAATGAATGATTGTATCTTAATACAAATAGATGTAAAGAGTGAAATATGGGAGGTAAGTTAAAAATGAACAGGATTCCAAGCACCAAAGTGGGCGAGAGATGTTGGATAGAAAGAAAATCTCTTTTAATAAAAGGGTGACATGATTACAGTTAGAATAGAGATAAAAGTAAGAGAAAGGGGGAATATTAGCGCATACATTTTTACATAATAAAATAAAAGCAATAATGAGGGAAGCTTAGAAATTGAATGGCGGTGTTATTATGTATGCTCAAATAATATGGTGAGTGGCATGAGAGCAATATATAAAAACATGGAATAGTTAAATCATGATAAACTACAATTTAATATAAATGTGTATTATTATTAGAAATATATAAGGATTTAATGTAATAACTACTATTAATTTTACTAGTTTTATTTGTATTAGAATGTATGACACCCAGGTGCCATGCTGTTCACGCATTGATATGTATATGTAAAATAAAATAATAATAATAAAAAAGAAATATTATAAAGCAGAAAGAAGAACAGGTAGGATCCCCACCAAAAAAGATAAAAATAAAAACGCAGCCTACCCCAAGCACTCCCAGGAGCTCAACAGAATATTTGATACTCCTAATGAACATCATTGCACACATTCTTAAGTTCTTGGACATTCTTAAATTGAAGTGTCGAAATGCAAAAAAAAAAAGTTATTCTATCAAATATTAAGATCCTCTAGATTGGAAAAGATAATTAGCTGGTCTTCCTTCTTAAGCATCTTCTAGTGAATGTTCCCATCTGTCACCTTTTGGGGCGGGGAGGAGTAAATCACAAGTGTCCCCATGGAATCAACATTGCTGATCACGTCACTCATTCTTGTTACACCCAGAATCCCCCAACTTCCTTTTAATACATTCTTGTGGATGCTTTCATCTATAGCTCTGCCATCTCAGTTGAACTGTGAACAATGCTGCAAGATGTATGATACAAATCAGTGCACACAAGCTTTTGTGTGGGCTGTTTATCATCACATGCTGCATTAGCATTTATAACACCATCAATTAGAGGTACTAGGCACAACATAAACATGTGCAATATAGTACTTTATTACTGATCGTTGAGTAGCTCTGGTGTCAAAAGACACCATTTGAGTTGTTACCAAAATTGCTTTTGCCCATTTTTTCTTCTTCTAAGAGATAATTTATTGTTTCACTATGAGGAAGTGCCTAGTATATTTTATTGTATATTATTGCATTTTATTGTTCCACTGGTGGTGGCTATTACTTTGTACACTTCTCAGAGTTAGTTGATTGAAATGATTTAGACATTCATACGTAAATGTACAAATAAAGAAGCAAGCAAGCATGGAATACAGAATAATAATAATTCACCATCAAGGCAGCCAAATACAATAGAAACCATTTGGCTCAGACATGAACAACAGTATTGAGAATACAGTAGCCACCAGTAAAGTTGTTAAGTTGGGTGAATGAGGACTCAGCAAGCCAGGCAGTGAGTGATAACAGCTCTTTATTTCAGATTGTGATGGGGACGCGTCACAAACTAAAACAAGGGGAAGCCTAGAGTTATACTGGATCAGGAAACTCTTAGCTGACAGTAACTTCTTAACAGCGGCAAACGCTTTTCCTTCTGCCTTGCCCCAAACCCACTTGGCTTTCTTGGTTAACAGTCTGTGTAGGGGCTCTGCTACGGTGGCCTTGACTTTGAGGAAAATTGCATAGAAATTTAACAATCCAAGGAACGCTTGTAGCTCTGCCTTGTCTCTTGGGGCCGGTGCTTCTTGTATGGCTCTAACCTTGCTCTCAGTGGGGTGTATGCCGGTTCCATCTACTTGGTACCCCAAGAACTCTACTGAAGGGACTGCTATCTTGCACTTATTGCATTTTACTCTGAGTCCTGCACTTCAGAACTTTCTGAGTACTTCTCTAAGTCTCTCTCCCAGTTGGTTTTCATCTTCTGTGGTGACGAGTACATCATCAAAATAGGAAACTACCCCAGGAATCCCTTGTAGTAGCCTCTCCATGGTGCTTTGGAAAAGTCCTGGGGCTACGCCAACTCCGAACTGGAGCTGGGTACACTTAAAGGCACCTCTGTGCGTTACTATTGTTTGTGCCTCTGCTGTTGCACCATCTACTGGTAGCTGCTGGTACGCCTGCGCAAGGTCTAATTTGGTGAATATCCTGCCGGGGCCCAGGGAGTGTAGTAAATGGTGTATGATCAGAACTGGATAGGCGCTCTGCTGGAGGGCTTTATTGATCGTACACTTATAGTCAGCGCAGATGCACACTGACCCATCTGGCTTAACTGGGGTCACTATCAGGGTTTCCCATCGTGTGTGGTCGACTGGCACCAGCACCCCTTGCTTTATCAGTTTGTCCAGTTCTAAGTCTATTTTGGGCTTTAGGGCGAAAGGTACCCTCCTGGGCTTCAAGCGGATGGGGGCAATATTGGGGTTAAGGTTGAATGAGATAGGGGTCCCCATATACTTGCCAAGCCTCTCATCAAAGACGTCCTGAAACTCCTGCAGCAGGTCGCCCCGTAAGGTGCTCCGCACGTTCCGGACTCCCGTGAATCCCATGCCCAGGGCCCTGAACCAGTCCATGCCCAGCAGGCTTGGGAGCTTTCTGCTGACTACAGTGAGGTTCTCACGGAATTCCCCATACGCCACCTGGAACTCGCTGATGCCTTCCACGGGAATGCGGTTCCCTTGGTAGTTGCGCAGACCCAAACACTGGTGCCGTAGCTGCCGTCTGTGGCTGCTGGGGATGGCTTTCTTCAGATTGTCCCAGGACATAATGGTTATTGGTGATCCAGTGTCAATCTCCATAACACAGTCCTGACACTCGACGCGACCGTCATGTAGGTCTTCTCCCCTGAGGATGTGCAGGTCCTGCCGATTCTAATGGTGCAGGCTTCCAGGTCTTTGGATTTCGTGCTGCTCCGCTGGCCTCCCCTCTGATTGGCTCTTGCTCACTGTGCTGTCTCAAAATGGCTGGCGCTGATTCGTGGCTTGTACTGGGGGTTCTGCTTAGCTCTGCAGACTCTGGCAATGTGCCCCTTCTGCTTGCAATGCTGGCAAATGGCGTCTCGGAACCTGCAGTTCTGGCGTGGATGCCCCCCCCCCCCGCAACTCGCACAAGCATCTCGGTTACCTCTCCGGTCCCGCCAGTACTGCTCGGTCCTGCAGACCTCTCATTCCGACTCTGCTTCGCTCGCAGTGCTGACAGACTCTTGGTGGACTGGAGCCGACCTCTGCGCTGTTTAAGTCTGTGTTGTGCCCTGTAGTTTCTCAGCTGCCAGGGTAGATGACTCTTGAGCCCTGGCCTCGTCCAACGCGATGTGAAGTGTGAGGTTTGTCCTTGCGAGCAACCTTCTCTGCAAGCGAATATCTCTTACTCCACAGATTAGTTGCTCTAGAAGCATTTCATCTAAGTCTCTGTACTCACACTGATTAGCGGCTTTACGTAGGGCGATGACATACTCGCTGATCGATTCGTCGTCCTGTTGCTTGCGCTGCCGGAATTCAAACTTCTGCATGTACTTTGAAGGCGTTGGGGCATAGTGATCCTTTAAGAGTGTTTGCAGCATTTGTCACGAAATGGTGTGGACCGTGCTCAGTTCCGACAGGGCTTCGGCCATGTCAAACACCTTTGGCCCGCAGTGGCTCAGAAACAGGGCTTTCTTCCGCACATCCGATAGCCCTTGGAGGTCGTTGGCCACCATGAAGCACTCGAAGTGGGACATGTACGATCCCCACTTCTCTTCCACGGGGTTGAAAGGCGCTGGCGGTGTGTAGGCAGACATCGTAGGTAGATTCTCTGGTACTCCGCTCGCTCGCTCGCCTGGCTGGTCTCGGTTTCAGCTCTCTCGTTGGCTCGTGGCTTCAGCTCTTTCTGTAGGCTCGTGGTTTCAGCTCTAGCCGTGGCTTCTGGCCTCAAAATCCCATCCTCATTGCCAATGTTAAGTTGGGTGAATGAGGACTCAGAAAGCCAGGCTGTGAGTGACAACAGCTCTTTATTTCAGGGTGAGAATCCAGCAACTGACCTGGGGAAACAGCTCCCCTTATATACCTTGCAGCTGTGGTGGTCAGCCAATCAGCTGATGGTCAGTTAATTCAAACTTCCCGCCAAAACTTATATACATAACAAAAGTCATATGCTAACTATAATAGTCAATTATTGATTTTGTTATTTGTAAAACATCTGGCTTATTGTACAGCCCTAGGTGCTCTCTGAGCTTAGTTGTTTACTTGTAGATATTTCATTCCTACAAACTAAATTTAGAGAAAAAGAAAAGAATGGAAAGAAAGAATAAAAAGTGGAGGAAACGAAAAAGAAGAAAAGAGTGAATATAATAGCAATAGCACTTAGACTTATATACCGCTTCACAGTGCTTTATAGCCCTCTCTAAGTGGTTTACAGTGTCGGCATATTGACCCTAACAATCTGGATCCTCATTTTACCGACTTCAGAAGGATGGAAGGCAGAGTCAACCTTGAAACACTTAGAATCAAACTCCTGGAGTGAGCAAGGAGTTAGCCTACAGTACTGCATTCTAACTACTGTGCCACCATGGCTATTAGGTAGTCCTCTATTTGGGATCAGAATTTTGGTGGCTAAGTAAAGTAGTCATGAAGCAAGATGTCACATGACTGCATCATTTAGTGTCCACAATTCCATCTCTTCCTGTTAGGTCATTAACTGAGAATCAAAGATCGTAAAGTGAGTGCCCATCTCAACCCAAGCCATGCTGGATTTGGTCTCTCCCAACCCTAAGCTAGCTCCCCTCCCACTGCCTATCTCACCCCATCAATGTCTATTTGGCCACTCTGCACCTTGCCTTATAGGGCAGCAAGATTCAGCAACCAGTAGCATTTGCTCAAGCCCAAGCATTTATTTTGGAACCCGTCAAGTGGCAACATTCACACACTTGTTCTCTCCCTATAAGTGGCAAATGCCCCAGCATTTGTTCTCTGCTATGTATGGGGAGAAAATGAATACTGGAACTTGAGCAAATTTTGCCCCTTGGGGAAGGAATGAATGCTGCCACTTGCTGAGGTTTGTTGCCCCACAAGACAGGATGAAGTATGGCCAAAAGTGTATAAATGGGGGGGGAAGTGAATGGGGACAGTTGGAGTGCTCCTGAAATTGTAAGTGTGGGCAGGCTGCCAAATCCCTAAATTTAAATCTCTAAGCCATATAAGAGCACTGCAATGGCTGTAACTTCAGGCAGTGGTCCAGTCCATTTTGTCAACGCTGTGGTGATTTTTGAATGGTCCCTAAAAAACTGTTTGTAAGTCAAGGACTATCCTACAAAGAAAAGGAAAATAAATATAGAAATCAAACATCCATCATAACAAATACAAACACATTTAATAACTCTGCTCTCCCTGTAAGTTTAAACAGACATCACTTCATCCAATATCGAGAGAGAGAGAGAGAAAGAGAGAGAGAGAGAGAGAGAGAGAGAGAGAGAGAGAGAGAGAGAGAGTTCCTAACTATATATAGTAAAGCACAAACACACAGACATATGAATAATCATTGCACATTGTACAGTAGATCTTCCTGATACACGGGATATTTCATCTCTTCTTATTCTGAAAAAAAATTACAGCAAAAGCATTGGTTTCTAAATTTTCAAAAAGAAGTTTAGTAAAGACAAACATTGAAGCAAGGCAGAAATTCAGTGTTTTAAAATAGGGAAAAATTTGTCTCAGTTAATGAAAAGCTGTCAAATTCAGTGCGGTTTTACTTTAGGGACTTTCCAAGAAGGGTTACTTTAAATTTCATGAGTAGCTTTAGGCTCTTTGCCTGCATGGTGTTTATTTGCTTCTCCATTCCCTGCATATCTTTTTCTTTTCCCTTTTCTTGCAGCCCCTCTGCTGGCTCTTCATTTTTTGTAAGGTTTATTTCATCATTTCCTCCTGTGAGGAAAGCCCTGTGCCACTTTAAACAGGGACCCTGAGATTCCTTCAAAATGCGATCACAATTAACTTGTGCAGTCAAGGTTGTTACTTTGGTTCAGTGATAATTCCAGTTAGCTACAGCATGAAAAGCAAAACATACATCACTGAGCAGACGTGTTATGGGGTTTCAATATATCTCAGACAGCACTATTTATACTATTAAGGCTTCATAACTACATTATCTTGCATATCTGCTGCCACACATTATCCTTCATAATGGGTTTACACATCACATGTACAACAAATGTATCTCTATTTAGATGATATGAGTATTTTCTACAATAGCATCTCCTTATATTTTATTGTAAAGAAAGAGTACTTATATCACACTGATTATAAATTGATTGTAGATTGTAAAGTCTTTGTTAGCCTCTGCTGTTAGTTTGTACTGTGAAATACTTCTCTGCATGAAACAGAAAATGTGTTGTGATTTAACCCCTACCCCCACCCCCACCCTCCAAATAGATAGCTTTCCAAAATTCTGTCAAACCATTCTCAGTGCATCTCTTTTCTCTTTCCTTCATCCAGTCAACTGCCATCCAGGTGCCAGGGTGGCAAATTCCACCGATGTTCTGTCCCCCTTCCCCACACAGGCAAACACACAACCAGGCACGCCTGCCAAGCTTTTATTATTCAATCAGACTAGAAATCCTTGCAGATAAGAGTTTTGGCAGTAAACTGTGTAATGCCTGCCAAATCAGTTTTCACTCTCAGTAAGCAAGAAAGAGTTTATCCTCAGTCCGGTCCAGTAGCAAAAAGTAATCCAAGAAGCAAGAGTTAGCCAAGGTCCAATCCAAATATGTACAAGCCAGATTCCAGGTAACGTAATGTGACTCTCAGGTTTTTAACTTTGACCGTTACAAAGCCTGAAGAGCAATCACACCCACTTTTATTCCTTGTGGGGTGTGGCTCAGTGACTCAGCTCAATCTCTGGCCCTCCCACACCTCTTTCGTTGCTGTGCATGCTTCTCCCTCCAATGCTGCCTGGGATCAAGCCAGGATTCATCATCCTTGCTCCCTATCTGTTGTTGTTCTGATATGCTTTCCTCCTGGCATATCCCAGGCTGTTCCTCTTGGCCTTTGGATGAAACCTGAGGCACTGCCGGAGAGGAAGGTCCTGGAGAGGGAGGCCTTGTCAGTTAGTCCCCATCACCTTCTGAGTCCTCTTCCTCTGATAGGACAGGTTCGGGAGTCGGGGTCACAACAACCAGCCCATCTGCCCCCAGCCTTGCTAGCCCCTTCCCTCCATTCCTGTTCCTCTGCTGCCTCCAGTATGGCATATTCCATAGGCCTCCTTGCTTCCGATCAACATCTTCCTTTCTCTTCCCTTCCCCCCTTAACTTGCCCATCCTTAACTCATACTCTATATGAGTTATAAAGACATGGTGGCATAATGGTTGGAATGCAATATTTCAGGCTAACTTGCTGCTCACTGCTAGGAGTTTGGTCCTGATCAGCTCAAGTTTGATTCATCCTTCCATACTTCTGAGGTTGGTAAAATGAGGACCTAGATTGTTGGGGGCAATATGCTGACTCTGTAAACTGCTTAGAGAACATTGTAAAGAACTATGAAGTGGCATATAAGTCTAACTGCTGTTGCTATTGCTAAATCAGTTTTTAACTTGTTATATTCCTCTATGGGGTTTCATTCATTCATTCATTCATTCATTTATTTATTGGTTCAATTTATATGCCGCCCTTCTCCGGAGACTCAGGGTGGCTTACAATGCGTTAAGCAATAGCCTTCATACTTTTTGTATATACTTGCTTAGTAGGGCTTTCGCCCCCCCCCCCCCAGCGGTGTTCTTTTTTATACAAAGTCAGCTTATTGCTCCCACAATCCGGGTCCTCATTTTACCTACCTCGAAAGGATGGAAGGCTGAGTCAACCTTGAGCCTGGTGAGATTTGAACTAGCAGTAATTGCAGGCAGCTGATGTTACTTAACAGCACTTTAGTCTGCTGCACCACCAAGGCTCTTAGTTCAATTAAATACCTTGTCACTGTATTATAGTGAATTAGAAAGTATATATATTCTTCAAAAGTTTATTTGGACAAACCTGTCAGTTTAAAATAGTCCATATTTCTCACAGCTAGATAAAAGAAGAGAACCACTTTGGTGCAGTGGTAAAAAAAAGCACTGGGCTAGAAACTAAGACTGAATTCTGGTCCTGACAAACCACCTCTGAAAATTTTGCCAATAAAACTGCATCAGTGTATGCTTGCAGTTGCCAGGAGTCTGGATTGACATGAAGGCACAAAAAGAGAAAGGTGAATTCATCTCAGTCAATGACTGAAAAGTCACTGACCTGTTTAATTTACATCCTGCCTTGAAAATAATTATTCTCTTCAGTACTGTATGTTGTGTATTAGCAGCCAGGAAAATATAGCTAGCCAACAATAGGCTCCTATGACATAATCAAAGTATAGTCCAATAGGAAGAAACAGAACAAATGGCAGCAGAAGCAGTGACCAGTAACTGAAGGGAAGGAGGCATTCCCATCTCAATGTAAGATTGTCCCTTGAGATTTAGGATAAATTTCATTTGGGATCTAATATCTTCTAGATTAGAAGAACAGAACTAGAAGGAGAGGCTGTCCAGTATAACTACTTTAACTACCAAGATACAGCCAAAACTGCCAGGTATGATAGGAAAATTATACAGAAAAATATTTAAAAATGTAGAAGGTAGACCGAAAGCTTTGAGGAATACAAAGATTGTGCAACATGTAAGAAATTCAAAGGGGTTAAATGGGGATTGGGGTTTGGGGGGCTGATTAAATAAAAGTTGAAGACTAATAAAGAATGGAAATGTTTTCTGATGGTATGGTAAGAAAGAAAACCTGCATAAGTCCCTGAAGACTTCTTAGCACAGTTTTTCAGAAGTGGCTTGTCATTGCCTCCTTTTTAGGCCAAAGAGAGAGTGAGTGGCCCAAGGTCATTCAGCTGGGTTTGTGCCTAAAGCAGGACTAGAATTCAAGGTTTCCTAATTTCTAGCTTGATGTCTTAATCACTACACCAGATTGACTCTCATGAAGGTTTAAGGTAAAGGTAAAGGTTCCCCCGCACATGCGTGCTAGTCGTTTCCGGTTCTAGGGGGTGGTGCTCATCTCTGTTTCTAAGCCGAAGAGCCAGCACTATCTGAAGACATCTCTGTAGTCATGTGCTCAGCATGACTAAATAGCAAAGGTGCATGGAGTGCTGTTACCTTCCCACCAAAGTGGTCTCTATTTTTCTACTTGCATTTTTTACGTGCTTTCGAATTGCTAGGTTAGCAAAAACTGGGACAAGTAATAGGAGCTCACTCTGTTATGTGATGCTAGGGATTCGAACTGGTGAACTGCTGACCTTCTGATCGACAAGCTCAGTGTCTTAGCCACTGAGTCACCGCATCCCTCATGAAGGTTTAGGAGATGGTTAATGAGGTGATATAATAGTCACTAGAGAAAACTGGCTCTTCTTGATCAAACAAACCAACTTTATATTCCAATATTTTACTTCCAATAGTCTTAATGTTTAGTCCATTCAAATAACGGACAATAGACTTTCTTCTCTAGGTTTAGTGATAATATTACCTTAGTTACTTCATTACGGCCACAGTATTCTAGATGATAGTATTAATGCAATAAATTTAGAAAACTTCATAACTTTCTTTATATAGTATTTTCACAAAGGTATAAAATCAGCTCAAGGCAATCTGATTTAGCCAAGTATTCAGATGAATTTGATGCATATTCCTAAGGTTGAGACATCTGAGTTTGAAATTTAGAACAGATGCATGAGTATGCAATAAAAAATATGACATTTTGTTTTAAAATTCACTGTGGCATTAATATTCCATATAGTAATAATCTACATCAGCTTTTAACAATATGGGATGGGAATGACAATAACTATTGGTCAAAGCCAATGGTAGGAGTTCTTGGTTAAAATATCAAGAAGATTCTTCTCTGCACAGAATGATGACCATTTTATTTTCCCCAAGTTTTTAAAATTTGTTTGACTAGGTGTGTATGTGTGTGTGTGTATGCTTGAGAACTTTGGTATTTTGCTGATATTTGCCATTATTATTGCAGCTGTTGATGGGGTCCTTTTGTGGGAAGATAAGTTTTGAGTGTAGTTGACCTTCAATTAGGACTTTAAATGTATCCACTTTCCTTTGAATGTGACACACTGTAGAGATGGTTGCTTCAGGCAAAGGGAAAGAGAGTGAGATAGTACAATTCTATAAGAGTATCATCAGGATGGCTGCTATAGTAATTAATAGTGGAGCAAACTACCACCTTCATTCAAATTGACACTTGTATTGAAAAAGGAACAGGTCAATGTGCTTTCACTGTACTTATGGGCAATAGATCAAATAATACATAAATAAACCACTAATGATAACAAAACAACTAATGAGACCAAACTGGGAGGTAAACAGGAGGTATAATATGTTAGAGCAGAATACCACAGGGTTATTCAAACTATGTGAAGAGGAAGGAGTAATTACTTTTTTGGCCAGAGCTAGGCACCAGCTGATATCTAGAGAAGCATCATATGTGAATATTTTACCTTAGTGTACACTTACATCCAAAAACATCAGCACCATTGAGATACAGTATTCAATGACAAATGATTCAGTAAAGGGAAGATACCACAATGGGCTAATTTCAGTACTTAAAGAGAAGGCAATGTAGAACTGATTGATTTCTACTTCAAGTGCCAGCATGGATCTTTAGCTCTGTGGGTAATCTGAAGAAGTGAGCATCTGCTTCAAAAAAAAAAAAAGAATAAACTTGAACTGAATCATGCTGCTGGAAATGTCTCCATATGGTGAGTCTGTGTGGAGCAATGACACATTTGCAGGTAAGGCTTGCTGATAGCAATGCATGTGGGAGAATAATTGAACATTTTTCAATCACTGTATTGGCACAAATTACCCCTGTAAAGGATTGCTTGTAACAGGAGCAGCTGAGGCTTTGGTAAGGCCACCACCTCCAAAATGTCTGTCTCAAAAGAGGGGGGGGGGGATCTTGATAGAAAAGGCCACATCATTTTGATTCAATATTCTCAAGCTATAATGTCCAAAAGAGAGTCACTTGTTTTACATGCTCAAGTGGTTTGGAAAAAATGGGCAAAGGATTTGGAGAAAAGAATTTGCATGTTTCTCAGAAAATATTTATTTCTTCAAACTCAACTCGTTTAATTTTTAAGAATGGTTATTAGCCATCCTGTTGGTAAAACATGGCAAAACAATTAAAGGCGCCTGCTTTCCACATCACATTTTATTTAATACAGAAAAACCTATACAATTGTGTGTGCCTGTTTTTTCCCCTTCTCTGACAGAATGAGAAAGGCACAGGCTGTCCAGAACTATCAGTCTAAATTAAACAGGCCTTCTCTGCTTTTTAAAAAATTATTATTTTCCTCTTTCACCCCTTAAAAAAGTAAAATTAGAATCCAATCCATTTGCTGATGAAAAGACAGAGGCCTATTTATATGTAACCATATATGCTCATCAGCTTCCTGCATGTATAATTCAATTTATAAAACATAATGTGATGTAATGTTGGAAGAAAAGGTGCTTTCATTCATACAGAATGAGTTTCTGTGCCACCATCACAGAGCTATTACGCTAGTTTTTCAATTGTTTTTTATTCTTATTGTCTCCCCCGCTCCCCGCAGTTTCTGCCTTAGAATAAAACCTTTTAAATATTTGTATTCATTAAATAGCATTTTATTTGCAGGATTCAGATAATCCATTCTATTAGCTTTTTAGTTCATAATTCCTTTGAAGAAACATACATATTTGGCGCACTTATATTCTTTGATTTACTGCATGCAATAATGGGACGGATTTCTGCTGGCATTTATTATAATTTGATGATAGTGTTAGTCATCAAGATTAAGCTTTTATTTTTGTTCTAAATCAAATCTTATTAAAATGTTCAATTAGCTTAACTGATCACACTGCCTTCCAAATGGCATCTCGCAGCGATAACACTTTGAAATTGGGAACACGGGCCCATTGTTGCTGGTGTTTTAGAAGTTGTTTTTACGTTTTGCTATATACCTGGGTGTATTAAGTTTGTCTCATATGAATCTGCTTCAAATAGCCTCCAGCAAAAATGTAAATTGGGATCTTGTTTATATAGTAGGACTATAAGTGCATTACTTACTGCCACTTTTTAGTATGCTGGTATTTTAATGATTCAAGATATTTTAGTGATTTGATTTAGTGATTTAATTTGTTGAGCCCTTTCTAAAGCTGTTGATCTATAATTGGATTACAATATCAAACTATCTATCTCTCTTCAACGTGGCAATATAAGCCAATGCCTATGACTGAAAGTATCAAACGTTTAGCTCTGATGCTCTATATCCGTACTTATCTTCTAAGTTTGAAAAAAAAAAGGGAGTAGTCATTTGGATAAACCATGTTTTTTGGAGTTTGGCTAGATTACCAAAGTTACCTGTTATGTCCTTATAAGGACATCCGGCCGGGGATTGGTTAATCCTCCGGGCGGGAAAGTTAAACCGCTGTCATTGGACGGCTGGTCTGCCGGAGTGCTATAAAAAGGGCTCCGGCAGCACAGCCGTTCGTCTGTTCTGACTTAGTTAAGAGCTGAATAAAACTTGTTGAACAGACCCCGCTGGTCTTGTCTTCTTTCCTGCGCCTGATCCAACATTACCCACAGTCAAAAAACTATGGACATTTTCTTGGGAAAAAATAACAATGAAAGAAACTGAATTTGAAGTAAAACTGACACAAGTGGGCTTCATGTTTTAGACATCAGAAATAAGTTATAAAAATGAGTAATGAAGAACTACTTATATTTATTTATTTTGAAAACTTCCAACCACAAAAATATTGGACTGTTACATTAAAAAAAAATGAAATGGAATCTATTTGGTAGGGACTGGGAAATGCTTCACATTTAATTGTCAAAATAGTATTTTGTGGGGGGTAGAATGGAAATGCAGTACTTGTCAGCAACTCATTCAAGCAATAATATTAGGCATGTAGTCTTGAAAAAATGTAGTTGCTTTAATGAGTCACTGATAGATATTGCTTTTGTACAGATAGTCCTCAACTTATGCTCACAATGAGGAGTGAAAAATTCATTATTAATGAGTTTTGTTTAGTTTTGTTTAGTGTACTTCATTGATTAGCCCTTGGGCCATATCAAAGTGCAGAGTTCCAGATACAAATTATTACTAAAATCTGATAAAAACAATTTAAAATGGAATTGGATAAAATACAATTTAAAATGAAATGGGAATAAAATACAGTTTAAAATGAAATAGGAATAAAATACAATAATTTAATATATAAATAAATAACATATGATAAAATTATATTTTGGTATCACCCCTACAATCTACCCCAATCAGTCCCACATATGCCAATCTCAACCGAACCATTTTGCTCAAGTACTGTGCTGTGTTAAATGTTATTTCAGATTCTGGCCACAAACAAGGTAAGTTGCTTTGGGGAATCCCAATGGGTCATTCATTTAGTATATAGTATATTAATAAAGAGTATAGTCATTAAGTAAAGCATCACACGACCACATCTGATTTTATTATTGTTTAGCTACAGTCGCATGGTTGTTAAGTGAGATATCAACCTGACCTCAAGTTGTGTCCTTCCCTGCTAGCTTCTCCATTGACTCTGAATGTTGGAAGCCAGCTGGGAAGGTCTCAAATAGCAACCACATGATCATAGGATAACAAATGGTGGTCAAGCAAGCAAAGTATGATCACATGACCATGGGGATGCTGTGACAGTTATAGATGTGAGGCAGGGGTGAAATGTAAAATTTGTTACTACCGGTTCTGTGGGTGTGGCTTGGTGGTGGGGGGTAATGTGACTGGGGTGGGCGTGGCCAACTTTTTTTTTTAACTTTTCAAAGCATTTTTTCTAATGCTTTGAAAAGCCTCTGCCGATCAGGCAACTCAGCTGGGATCGTCAGAGACTTTTCAAAGCATTTTTTTTACCACCTCTTCGGCCAAGAGGTTGCAGAAAAAATGCTTTGAAAAGCCTCTGACAACCCCAGCTGATCAGCGCAATCATCAGGGGCTTTTTTTTTTACTGTTAAAAGCATTTTTTCATCGGAAGAGGTTGTAGAAAAAATGTTTTAAAAAGTTTTTTTAAAAAAGCCTCTGATGATCGTGTGGCTCAGCTGGGCATGGGTGGGGGGGGGGGCACAGTGATGTTTGCTACCAGTTCTACGAACCACCTGCCACCATCGCTACCAGATCGGGTGATCCAGTCCGAACCGGGAGCATTTCACCCCTGGTGTGAGGATTGGCTATAAGTAACTTTTTTCAGTGTTGTCAGAACTATGAATAATCACTAAGTGAATGACCATTAAGCAAGGACTACCTGTATTACAGAGTGGAAATGAAACTAAACTACAGCCTTTCTATTTAATAGCCAGAGTAATATAATGATGTATTTCAATCTCTATGAACAAAATGAATTGCTTTGCATGAATCACTGTCAATATAAATTATTCTATATAATGAATTGTGTAATTAAAATGCTGGAACTCTTGACTGAACAGTTACTGCCCTCACACAGCCAGCAACTCAGAGATGCAACCAAAAATGACTATCTAACTATTGCACAAAAATACCCTGATAATTTCTTTTTTTAAAATGTTGTGTTTCTATGATGTTATCTTCATCTGTTTCCCAACTTATACTTAAGACACCCTGAAGTCATTCTTATCCCAACATATATATATTTTTTTGCCATGGATACAATCTGACTTGCTTTCCCTACCATTCTGTTGGTGGCATGTCAGTTGACCCCAAGAGAAGGGATTGACCCAATTTGCTCCATTTAAGCTGGTACAGATATCGCTCCTTCATTCTCATCATGGTTCCTTTTTTCCAGAATCACTAATTTTAGCAGTAAGGAGAATTTATTTTTTTCATATAAGACTCTCTTGCTCTACCTCCCATGTTTCTGAGGCAAATCTTAAAAGAGAGATTAGGCTGATCAGATATGGATGGGACTAGACAGTACAGTGTGAGAGAGATTTTCACTTCCAGTTCAGCCATGCTATCCCATCTACTCTTAAGGAAACTGTTTTAAACATGGGGTTAGCACTTTTCTTAAATGCTACTAAACTATGTTTAAAACTAGATTGACCAGTCCACAATGGCAGGACTCTTCTTGTCATAATATGCAACTTTCACCCAGTTCTAGTTGAACTGTCAGGCTCGCTCTCTCTCTCTCTCTCTCTCTCTCTCTGTGTGTGTGTGTGTGTGTGTGTGTGTGTGTAGAAGGACTCCTACTGCATTGCATTGCAGAGTTGGGTGTTTCATGATGAAGAGGGAGATTTTTCTCCCAAACAAGTGATCACACTTCCTATTCAAGAGGGTCTCTTTGATCAGTTTGTTTGTATAAGGCCAGATCTGAAACTGAGAATGTTTCGCCTCTAGAAAAAAATATTTGAGCTATGATTCAAGGCAGCTCAAAAGAAGTAGGTTCAACCATATCCAGATTGGAAGGATCGGAGTCTAACTCCAGCAGCTCTCGAGACTAAGTGCCAGCCATACTGTTGACTGAAATCCAAATCCAAAAGAGCTCTGGTGGCTCAGTAGACTAAGGCAGTGATTAACATCCACTTACATCTGCTGCCTGCAATTACTGCAAGTTCAAATCCCACCAGGCTCAAGGTTGACTCAGCCTTCCATCCTTTTTAAGGTAGGTAAAATGAGGACCCAGATTGTGGGGGCAATAAGCTGACTTTGGATAAATATACAAAAGTATGAAGGCTATTGCTTAACGCATTGTAAGCCGCCCTGAGTCTCCGGAGAAGGGCGGCATATAAATCAAATTAAAAAAAAAATAACTGAGTAAGGTTTCCTCATTTCCTCCCAGTTCTTATATGGCAACGTGAGCCCCCAAATAGGTCTAGATGCTGCCTCCACCAAGACAAATATACATATAAATGCAGAAAAAGACATCTATCAAGCTCTGAGTTGGCCACTATGTACAGCTGGTGTTTGTCTTAGTGAGTCATGTGTTGTGCAGGTCTGACTACTTTATATAAGACATAAACTGGAGAGGATACTGTTTTTTTGTGCAGTTCTTCATCTACAGTATCATATTTTATGATGCACCCTGCTATAGCAACCTTATATTAATAGAACTTAAAAGTCAAGTTCAAAACCAGGTTCAGAGGCATGAAAGCTGAAACAGAAAAGATTCCACTGCAACTTGTTTTCTATAGAAGTGAAATAATAATAAAAAAAATCAACAGCCCACATTTCTCATAACTGCCTTTTTTGACCTTCCTCTGATGAGCTCTTTTTCAAAAGAAACAACAAAACATTATTTAAGATCACATACAGAAGTCACAGATCCAAGATTAAAAAAGGATGCTGGCTGATAACTAATATACCTTTTTTCCAAACCATAATGAGATACTCTTTTTTTCATTGTTTCCAAGGTACCCAATAAACACAGTTGGATTCAAATTGGTAAAGAAGAGCCCTTGACAATTTAAGTTTAAACCTGATAAAGATGTGCCCATACAAGTCATTATTTACAATTGCCATGACATTTTTCTCTAATATAAGGATATGAAATAATGCTACTGTATTTTCTTTAGAAACAGAGTACAATCAAATGAGCAGACCACCTAACCTTTGCATAAGCGACAGCTCTGATAAGTTTTTTCCTCCCTACTAACAAGCCATTGTCTGATTCAGTGAAATAATAAAATTAAGCATGCTAGAAATCCAATGTAAGTGATTTTTGAAGGCAAATGAATCTGAACATAAAACGCTTTTCTTTTTATCCTCATGAGCACTATTACCATGCTAGATTAAGCTGCTGTTCCTTTCTACAGTCCCATGAATGCATTTCAAACAGTGAAATTCAATCAATTCAAATACCTACCCATTAAATCTCAACCATTAAAAATCAGAATCTGTAATATGTAATCTTCAGGAACTCTTCCTGTCCCCCCCATTAACCCCCAAGATAATATTTCTGTTTTATTTGTAAAGCTGATATCATACTTGTTTTCGTTACACGCATGTTTTGTGTTTTAATGTTACTTCAATTTAACCAGACACACTTTAAAAGTTTTCATTTGGGAAATGGGATGTTGGGGAAAGTAGTTAAAATGGAGCTTAATAGAAGTTCTTTTTAATAAAAGTTAAAATTAAAAGGAGTGAACAGGAGGAGGAGTCACTTTGAAAATAGTCACTTATGGAGTAGCTATTGTATTAAGGAAACAAGCAGTATTCCCTTGTATCCTACTATGATGATGGATATAAAACAAACATTAATGTCAAGCATAGTATAAATTCCAACAGGAGTTTGTTAAAACCTCATTTCCTTACCATTACTCAGATGATGCAAAATGCAAAAGAAACACATTCAGGGTAAATGTATGTAGCAGTAAAACTATATAGTTTTTGTTGTAAGCCGCAGTCTTAAATGAAGATACGTAAGCAACTATGCCTACAAAGATTGTCCTGCTGCAGATGTATATGTTGTCTGTACAACTGCTAATGCTTGCAACGGCAACTTCTGCTAATTTCACAAATATGATATCAATAGTAGAATTACCTGGAGCGCTCACATATTGAATGTTCAACCTTTTGAACTGTTCATTGCACTCTGGTTTCAAATGATTGTGTGTGGTTCTGACCCACTGCTTTACTTACGGTGCAAATTGTATTGGTTTCCACCCCCAACTGGGGAAAAAATTGTTTACAGGTGGATGGGTGGATGTAGAGCTCTGAGGCAGATACAAGTAATGATTCTGAAGAAATATTTTTAGTCTCTCAGGGTGTTGCATAATACAGAGATTGAATCTATTGCATTTAATATAATTGTTAGTCATGTACATACTGTAAGGCATAAGCCTCCTGTGCCATATTCCTAATCTTTTGTAAATACTTTGTAAAATTGTAGGAGTCTATCATAATCTAAGGAGGTCTATATCCTTGAGCAATTCTAGATATCATGCAAGATCTAGCGCACAGCATATTTTACCCATTCTATTCTACAGTTGTTGGCATAAGATTAGGCAGGGCTTCACAAATAGCTTGCTCTGTCAGCAAACTCCTTCATTTATGAAATGAATTAAAGGGACGTCTGTAAAATTATGAGCTTGTCTGTTTATATTACCATTTTCCATTAGTACTGTTGCTAATCAATCATACTGTATATAATAAGTAAAAAACAAGGTGGTTGCCTTCTTTTGGGGATATTATTCAGAAACAATTTATCGAACTTTTAATCACTATCCTATTGGATGTTTGGTCTTCCCACAATTTAATTTGTGGCCACAAATATTCATTACAAGATTGGGGCCTGATTGGGGTAGACAGCACTGAGTTGTTCTCCCTTTAGCCATGATGGCGAACCTATGGCACGGGTGCCACAGGTGGCACGTGGAGCCATATTGGTGGGCACGTGAGTGTTGCCCTAGCTCAGCTCCAGCGCGCATCGGCCAACTGATTTTCAGGCCTTTCAGTCCCACCAGAAGTCAGGAAACTGGCTGTTTCTGGCCTCCGGAAGGCCTCCGGAGAGATAGGGAAGGCTGTTTTTGCTCTCCCTAGGCTCCTAGAAAGCCTCTAGAACCTTGGAAGGGGGAAAAACGGGCCTACCAGGCCCACCGTGCAATCGCGTGCCAAAAGCAGGGGGAAGTGTGGGGGGGTCACATGCGCATCCGTGGGAGGGCGGGGTGCATTGAATTATGGATGTGGGCACACGTACCCGTGACCCCCCTGCTCCCCTCTCTTTTGGCATGCGACGGCAAAAAGGTTAGCCATCACTCTCCTATAGATTACTGTGAAACTGTGAAACAAAAGCTGACTCCAAGTGGCTCCTTGTTTTCTTTTGGAATGAATCAGCAACACATAAGAGCAATTTTCTTGTTGTGGAATTGTTGGCTCATATAGTTTGGGTTTCCTTGAAGTAAGAGCACTGATGTTCCTGTTTTGCTATTACATAGCCTCATTGCAGCTCCTCTGCTTTACTGGTAAATGTAGTGGGTTTAATGATCCTCAGGAATTGTCCAAAATTATCTGGCAGCTGGATCCAGAGCTCCCTACTGTTAGCACTCTCTTAAAAATTAAAAGCCTCTGTTCTCTTCAAAGTTTTGTATTTATTTTTAACTTCCATTCATTAACCAAAAAAAGGTGTCAAGGTCCTTTGAAACACGGCCATGAACCTCTTTATAGCAATAGCATTTAGACTTATATACCGCTTCACAGTGCTTTACAGCCCTCTATAAGTGGTTTATAGAGTCCCCATATTGCCCCCAACAATCCGGATCCTCATTTTACTGACCTCGGAAAGTTGGAAAGCTGAGTCAGCCTTGAGCCTGGTGAGATTTGAACTGCCAAATTGCAGGTAGCTGGCAGTCAGCAGAAGTAGCCTGCAATACTGTATTGTGACCACTACACCACCACAGCTCTTATGCCTTGTTTCCTGTGATGCAAAGACAAGGAAGAAGATATGGAGCAACTCAGTCAACATTTTTGGAGGTAGGTGGCCTAGAATGCAATATTACAGGCTAACTCTGCCCACTGCCAGGAGTTCAATCCTAATTAGGTTAAGGTTGATTTAGCCATCCATCTTTCCAAGGCCAGTAAAAAGAGGACTCAGATTGTTGGGGGCAATATGCTGATTCCGTAAACTACTTAGAGAGGGCTATAAAGCACTATGAAGTGGAATATAAGTTTAAGTGCTATCTTACTCTTACCCCCCATGTCATAGAACTGAAGTTAGTGAGCTTCAAGTTTGAATAATCACACACTATAATATATTGTATTTGTCTTACATTCCTGTTAGATACTTAATATTGCTGGTCTTAATATAACATTTTGCAGCATAAGTTGATTTTGCAATTGTAACTATGTATGGTTAGCAAGAAAAAGATTTCCTGATGCTTACATTGCTTTCCAAATAATATCTAAAAATATATCTGCCTAGTAAGATAAATGCTTATTAAATTAAACAGAAAAATAGGCAGTATTGACCTATATTTTGACAGCCTTGAGCGTTCCCCTTACAAGCACGCTTTTGCCTGGAATCTGATTTCATATGATTGAAAGTAGTTTGTTTTATTTTGTATTAATTCAGACATACATATATGCATACATATACACATACCCATCATACTATTACCTTTCTGGATAAGCAATATTATCTGGAGTGCAGAAAACTAGTAAGGCAAAAAAAGTTAAAGGCGTGAGATAAGAAAAAAGAAACATTGCTAAAATTATTGTTTATTTTAATAGGTTTTTAATCCACAGAAGGAACAAAAATCAATAATTTTAATTTGGGGGCCAATATTTATCAGATTTCCCCCCTCATTCCTAATAGACTTAACAAAAATATTCAATATCAAATGCATAGTGATGAAAAAAAAACATTTTAGCAGGCATAAAAGTATTATATAATTCTACGCCACTGGAGCTTGAGTGGCGTAGGAGGCTAATGCCTCCTACAATGCAGCATTTAAAATCCAGCTGCCTGCAATTACTGTAAGTTCGAATCTCACCAGGCTCAAGGTTGACTCAGCCTTTCATCCTTTCTAAGGTGCGTAAAATGAGGACCCGGTTTGTAGGGGCAATAAGCTGACTTTGTATAAAATATACAAAAGTATGAAGGCTACTGCTTAACACATTGTAAGCCGCCCTGAGTCTCCGGAGAAGGGCGGCATATTAATAATAATAATAATAATAATAATAATAATAATAATAATAATAATAATTCCAGGGTGGGCTTGTGCTCAATTCCCCCCCCTATTTTTTTTTATATTCCAGTTTTATTTCTTTTACCAAGTGGCAAAAACAATCCAATGGACAAATGCCATTAAAAAAAAAATCTCACAAACCTTATGCGACTATAGAATGTGTCTTTTTAGCTAATAAATGTAGCTGCTTACTAAATGATGCATGGAGCTGAACAAAATTAGGAGAAAAACCCCAAAGCCAGTAGACAAAATAGCCACTTGAAAAACCTGAAACCCCTTGAAACAGCTAAAATTGTTTACATTGACATCATTCATTGTATGTATTATCCTTGCAAGCCATCTTTGTTTTTATCTCATGTATACCCTACTCCATATATTGCTTTTCTTTTCTTTTCCTTTTTTTTAGGCTCTCAATCAGCTAGTGACAACTTCTCCAGTTTTCCTTCTCAAATCAGTCACTCTTTCTTCATGTATTTGTTTTGTAATTCAATCTTCCTTGCCTCTGCATGATGAAACAACCACAACATATTTCTTTTCTGTTTGTTGCTTGCTTTTGCATTCAACTCACATTTATTCATTGACCTTCATTCTTGATCTTATCTCTTCTTGCTTTACTACACTTACTTATTGAGGAACCCTAGTCTCACTCCACTCAGCTTCCCACTGCATTCAACTTTGTATTTCACCTTGAGTTCTTCAGTACTACAAAAAGAGAAGAAACACACACTTATAGACAGCCATTTTATACAAAAATTCATCCCTTGCAGCAGACCACATAATTTTCCCCATCACTTTCTTATCATTTTAGCAAACATATTTCACCGTTATGTATAATCTGCTATCATTTACTCCATTTCTCATGTCAAATGCAGCTACTATGATCTTTGATACATTCATTTTCAGATCAATATTCTTCCCAGCATCATGCCATAGCTTTGATTCATTATAAAATCCTTTAGATTCTTCAGCAATGTATTTGTCCAAAGCTAATGTACATAAAATGTTATTTCTCAAAGTCATACAGATTTGAATTTGCTGAAGTGCAAAATTATGCTTTGCGCTACTCCCTGCTCAGTATAAAGCCTCAGTACACTTCTCAGATTTTGTTCATTGTCGCCTCTTGTATAGTTTTGATCAGAATTCTGCAAATATGTTCCTCTCAGCCTTTCAAGGTGGTCGAGATCATGAATATGACTTCATAGGAAGACCAGAATCATGCTTTATTGAGAGAGGCTGTAGTAACAGGATCTTGCAAGTCTGTTTGTCTTTCTATTCCCTGCCCTCATATACCCTAGTGAATCTGTAAAGCTAGCCTGAATCTCTTCTTAATAACTATATCCTTTCCCAGGGCACAAATAATGCTTTTGCCCTTTTTGTTTATGTAACAGTTTCTAAATATTTGCCTCAAGGCTATCTCCATGACTCTTTACAATTCCCATGCACACTTAATATGCTAATCTTCCTGTAGTTTTATCACTTACTCTCACTAAATTTTGTTTTGTATAAGAGAACAATAGAACTCTTCCAATCATGAGACTAAGCTTCAGTTTTTGCATAGATTAAAAAGTTGTCCATAAGCAAAAGCAAACAAAGGAAACAAAAACTTTTCCGATAATATTAATCTATACCTCCAACAATATTATTTTTTGATGTTCTCATAGCAATAATGACTTCTTTTTTTATTATTGTTTTCTTGGACATGGACATCTATAGTATAGCTTTCCACTTTTTAAAAAAACAGTTTATTTACTGTATATATTTTTCAATACATTCATACATAAGTGCTTAATAAACAGTGTATTGTCTGAATCTGTTTATTTTTATACAATAATACTCTTTCCATTCCTAATTTCTATCTCTATTATCCAACCACTATTATAAAACCACTTTTGAGTAATTCATCTAAACATTCCTAAAACACTCCAACAAACATTTACTCCTTCACTTTTATCTCAGTTCATTTAGTAATTTAAATTTTTTTAAAATCAGAATACATACTTGATCCTAGTATTTTCTACCTTTCTTGCATGTCTACCAAAGATGAAAAAGTATACCCTCTATTTGATTACATTTTCAACATTAAACTCACTTGTGTATTTTTGACAATTTGTCTGGTGTCATATACCAATGATGCATCATTTTATAAAATTTCTCTTTAAGATTATAATTGAATGTAAATATCACCCCCTTTTTCCATATATTCTCCCATTGGTCTAACAGTATATTATATCCACTTTTTGCCCAATTTATCATATAGTTGATTATTCTCTATTTCCATTTTCAATAAAAGTTTATATATCTTATTAATGATATTGTCACTTGTACACAATTTCACATCAAATTCAGTCTAATCATTTTGAAATTCATATTTTTTTCTTATCAAGCTTAACTCTTTAATTTAATTTAATTTACTGAACATAGAGAGGCCAATGGTATATAAAGCCTTCCAACTTCTGCTTTTCTCTTATTTGTAACTTAAGTTCTCCTTGAGAATTGTTTCAATATTATTTCCCTTCTTTAAAAAAGTTTCAATCATTAAGGGATTTTAGGAAACATGTTTACCTTTTACCTATTCTAAATTTTCAATATGTCACATCTAATGAAATGATTTTTAAAATCTACATTAACCTTGACTTTATCATACCACAAATAGACATGCAACCAAATATTAAATCATATCCTTCCAATTCCAATGACCACCCATTTCTTAAAGTCACCAACTCCTTCGTCCACACTGAACAACAAGCTGCAAAATCCAGTCCTAGCCTCTTTTGTTCTTTAGCATTCTATAGCAGCTTCTATTTAATTCTCCGTTTCTTGCGTTACCAAACAAATTTGGAACTATCTTCTTGCCATTGCTTAAATACCAGTTGGTCGTCAATATAGGTATTGTCAGGAATATCCTAGGTAAAATATTAATCTTATAGATAAAAATCCAGAATTATCTTCATGAATAAACTCAAATGCATCTAGAGTTATTGACTACCTTCCCTTCATGATTTTTATCAATCAATGATTTCAAATCAATTCTTTGAATAAGATAAAATACATTATAGACTAGATAACCATTTTTAGTCATTCCTGTGCCACATATGGCATTCTGTGCTAATAGTAAGGAAAGTACCAAGCATTCTTGCTCCACTCTATACAAACCAGGACAGCTTATCTAGAGATACCTTGTAAATCAGCACACTGTTACCCATATCCTACCAACTAGAAAGAAAGTACAGTGTATTAACACACACTTGGGATGCATGTATTCAGAAGTTACATTTTTTAAATTTACTACTTGCCTCATACCAAGCTTTGATTAATTACGTAGCTTGTCCTAATGCTTTAAATTTTCCTTCACTCTTTAATTTGTCTCTGTTCTCCTCTACTGCTCTCTCTTTTCCCTCTTCATTTACTTTTGGAGGTGGTTCTATTGTTTCTAAGAAATCACACACCATTTGAAAAAGCTAAATAAGCACACAACAATTTACAAAAAAGATGATTTTAAGTAGGTTGACATCATCAATTATTACAGTGGGTGGAATAGATATATTACACCTACATTAGGGTCTTATTAAAATTTCATTTTTTGTAAGCTGAATTTAAATCCAAAGTAGAATCTACTATTCATACTGGATAAAAATCTCATTCCATAAAAAACCTGCATGCATTAACAGATAGTTTAAGATGTAAAGGAATTCTTATTTATAAAGCAATCAAAATAATCAAAGACAAGGGGATGACTTTGACAGGAGCAAGCAAAGAAAAAGATCAGGGAGTCTCAGTGCATTCAGACATTGTCAATTGCCAACAAGATGTTCATATTAATATAGACAGGGAATTGTCACAGCAGCATTATCTGGCATGGTGGTTGGTTTCACTTAAGGCCTGACAGGCATGTAATTGAACCAGGAGGAAATTTGCTTGCTAAAGTAGAGAAAACACACTCTAAAGGGCACTGTCTTTCCTTTCATTTTCAGATATATTCCCCTCTCTTCATTTACTGGATTGAATGCATCTTGTTTCACAATTGTGAACAGTTTAATAGGGATGTCTCAATTATTTGAGATATTTTGACATATTAAATATGAACAGCCACATAGCCTATGGAAAATGTTTCTTCCTTGATATTCGATATTTCATTCATCTGAGCCACTAATCAAACACAAACTTTTACGTAATAATGTGGGTGATCACTAGCAAATGGTGTGATTAAAATGGAGGAAAATCAACCTTTATCTTCTGTCTGCCAGAAATTGGGAACAAGAAAAAGTGTCTGCTTGGATTGCTCCAGAAGGATAGAAATTGAACAAAGAAATAGTTGTTCCAGCAAGCAAGGCTATTCTTGTTCTTAAGTGTCATTTAGCCACCATGTATCTCCCAGTAAAAGTTTATGACAAGCTGCTTCTCTCTTGATGAATGATGAAGATCTCTAATGCATTACCGAGAACCATATTTTAGATACGATTTCATTCCATTTGTAGTTCCTGAAATAAATAAAAAAATGGTTAAGCAGCTTCTAAAGTGTGGTAAAAGCAGTTGTTAGCACCTTCCCCCTGACACAAGTGGCAGAGTGCTGCTGCTACTAGCTGTAACTGGTAAACCATTGCTAATGATTGTGTAAAAGTAAGCCTAGTTAATTAATTGTAAATTTCTTAAGCCATAAACTCACTCCGTAATTTGTTGTTGCTTCACTTTGCTTCCAATTGAATTCTGTTCTTGCTTATAATTCAAACCTGCTGTTGCTTTCAAGCAAACAGAGTAGATGCTATTGAGACAACCTCAAATGTGCACATTTCTATGTAATATATTTAGCTATTCTATTTCTGCTCCATACCTATTCTCTATAGGAAGAAAAAAAAATAGTGTGACAGTTTACATTACTGTCATGGTTAACCAGAAACTAAATAAGTGAAGTCACCCTTCACTGAAGGAGGCAACCTGCTGTCTCTTTATTTATGAAACATACAGTAACTAGGATAATCATCTTATAACACTGGGAGGAGGTTGCCTATAGTGGCTTATAGTGTACTAATGAAAATGTCTCCTATTGCTTCCCCACAGCTGGTCCTTTCATTGTTCACATATGCAACCCATTGCTTTCATCGACTTTATCTTCCCAGTGAGTCCAGCTACAACAAAATTAATAATCATGTGAGCTGTGATCGGAAATTACCTCCCCCACTCCAATTTATAGTCTTCCTTAGTCTCCAGGAAAAGGTTGATGTGCACTATATACTCAAAAATAGTAACATCATTGAGCAAATTTCATGGGCTGAATCCTAGTATTCTTAATCCAAAGCAAGCACTGTGACTATGATATTGCCTCATTATGATATATAAAGTTGGCACAGGTTGGCCATTTTATCCTTTAATTTACCCTTGCTGCTGGAAATAATAGGATATAACTATTTCTTTAATGGGAGCTGATTTGCAATTTATGCATTATCTAGCAGAAATAATAGAAAGATTCTATGCAATCGACATAAAATATTAATGATAATATTGATCTTCATAGTATAAACTATGTCAGTCCATATAATTCTTGTTCATCAAATAACCCTTAACCACCCCATAAAACAAATATTAGAAATAATGAATACTTTTATCTCCTTAAAAAAAAGAATAATAATAATAAAAAAAGAAATTCTAATCTTACAACTTTTTAAAGTCCATATAGCTTGGTAATTATCCCGTTCTACATTTGAAACCATGTGTTAGATCTTTGCTTACTGGCTGGTGTCAAAGTGATTTGTCACAAAGATTAATTTTCCAAAATTCTCTTTAGCAAACATTATTTAAGATGAGACCATTTGTTTTAAAAGAATTTCAGCAAATGAAACTATTTTCAATATAAAACCAATTTATCTATGTTGGGTGTAGCTGGCAGACTGAGTTTTGGCTCCTCCTTAGGCAAATCACTTCTGAGAAACCTTGCCAAGAAAACTGCATGGACTTCATCAAGACTGACTTGAAATCTCTCTGTCTCTCTGTCTCTCTCTCTCTCTTTCCTCCTAAAATGGTTAAAAACTATTTTAATAGTCATGTCAGATTGAGATGTAAAATGGGCATCTGCAGCAAAGAGAACTCTTTTCAAAATAATAAAATGTGCATTGTGATATCAAGGAGCAAGTTTTATCAGTATTTACGAGTGATGTCACACTGGGAGTTACAAAAGGAGAAGGATTTTTATTGCAATATTATAATACCTGTTTCGTTATAGTCTCCCTTGTACCATACGTACAGATTCCCAGAGATGTAGACTAGTCATTTCCCACAGGAACTGGAAAATAATGAATTCCTTGCATGTGTCTAAAAATAAATAAATGTTTAATTGATTAAAATTGGTTTTATGCAAATTTGCTTTCATTTTTGTTTCAAAAGTGACCTACAGAACAACTGATGAAAATTATTTGGACAATTTTTTGTAGATTACCAGAATGTTCTGAATTTAAAACTTTGGGGCTAAAATGTTTCAGTTACTTGATATCAAGATTTGAACTAAGATATTTCTCATGAAATGTTTAGTTGCAGTTGTTTAATGTATGGGTTTAAAATATATAAGCTTGCATTTTAATTTATCAGGTATATTGAGAAGTCAGCAGTTTAAAAAATTATGCATCTATTTCTTTGTAAATTATTTCAGCAGATGAAAGAGAAACCACTAATGTATTATCTTTTGTGTGATGGAATCCCATAATGTGATACTAATGCATTCGACTTGAAAGAGAACCATTTTCTTACATTGGGGACTGTATTTGAGTTTTTATTTTAGTTCTGAGGTAAGAAAGTCTCATCATCTTTCATCATCAGTCCATGTTCCAAATGGACTCAAATGGTGAATGCAGATGTTTTTACAGTCTGAATTCTGAAGTTGTTTATCAGCTGCTGAAATTGTTTATCAGCTGCTATTAAAAGACCAGACCAAAAACTAATGGGATGGAAATATTAAATAGCAGTTATAATGTTCATACTTTAGAGGGGGATGAGAGCTGGCTGTCTTCCCAGATTTGATGAAATACTTTCAGAAGTACTTTCCCCTGAAGGAGAGCACCCAAAAATAATTACCAAGGTTATGACTACACAGCACGGCTCATTGCTAAGTGACTGGAAGCAGCACAAAGTGGAAGAAACTGAAAATATAGGAGCTAGTAAACAAAAGCTGGAAGCAAAAACATTGTTTGATGGACATTTTTATGTGTATTTTTGGATAGAGTAGAGTAGAGTAGAGTAGAGTAGAGTAGAGTAGAGTAGAGTAGAGTAGAGTAGAG
>WNWU01000057.1:2143576-2187421 GCA_012654045.1 Ptyas mucosa
GGAGGATTAACCAATCCCCGGCCGGATGTCCTTATAAGGACATAACATGCTCTATATTATTTCTTTCTTTGCTTTCGGTTTCATTAGTATTCAGGATCCAGTTGTTTGTGTAATAATACACAAGAATTTCTTATTAGGTTGAACACATAGTGAACATTAGCCTACAGTTCTAATATAAAGGATCAATAATGCACTTGTTTATAGGGACTAGACATTATTTCAATGTAACCATATATATAGGCAGCACCTAGCTGATTTGAATGATTTCAAAAGCTAATGAGAGACAGATCTGTTTCTTGCTTGGATGGGGACTATAAAGATTGTAGGTTTGAAGGCAGTGTTATGATGGAGCCAGCTCATGCAAGATGATTGTTAAATTTTTTGGAATTTTGTAAACTGGCTGAGAACAGAGCTCAGTCACCACATCTAGTGCACCAATGAACAACTTGGAGATTAGTGGCATGCTGCAGCAGTACCAATGGAGCTGGCAGAGCTGATATTATTAATCATCACACCACTGTTTGAGGTCAAATAACACTCTGGAAGAAGGAAATGACATCTCTCTATAGTTCAAGAAAACAATGTGCAAATGACAATGAATTCTCCAGGAGTTAAGCTTAGCAAAGACTTTATTGTTTGACTGAATACATACCTGAATAGTCATTACTATAATGACTAAGAATTGTAATAATTATGCACAGTTTGTTTCATAGCAATTAGTCACTTGCAAATATATATATAAGGAGTTATTTACAGACTTTACAAAAGAAGAACTATTACATGCATCATTGTTTTTGTTTGGTTGTTTCAGATTTAATACTTGAATTTGTAAACTCTAAAATTTGAAACTACTCAAGTTTTATGTGATTATTCTGCTTTTAATTTCTCTTGTAATCTTGTTGATCAAGTCACTGTAATCTTGTTAATCATGTAGACTGTTCTGGTCTAGTTGAGGAGGAGTAGACCAGCTTAGTTCTGAGAAGTTTAAGTGGTTGTGATAATGGTTTAGTAGTGGATTTCACTTACCTTTGCTATTGGTTCGGAACTGTGAGTGTGCGTGCATGCTTGCTTCGATCGCTTGTGGCGCTTCTGCGCATATGCAGAGCATCCGTTATGACATCTGGGTGGGTGGCCGGAGCCTCCCATCACTGCTGCTACCAGTTCGCCTGAACCGGGTTGAACTGGTAGAAACCCACCACTGTAATGGTTGTTTATGGATAGACATATAGATTGGAAATGAAGTTATTCTTTTAATCAAAAGCTCAGATTTACTACATTTAACTCTACGGTGTTCACATTGGAGACTACTATATGATCTTGCACCATGTTGGCACACTTTCTTCAAATCAACAATCTTTGATGAAGACAAATAGGAGGAGCCATCTTATCATACAGTATGAAAAGCAGAGGAAAATGTATAGTCACTTACTTGAAAACCTAGTTCAGTTTGCTTTAAGTCAGTGTAGTCTCAAGAATTTTCAGAACTAATTACTTAATTCTTCCAATGGGAAGATTAATCATGGAACTTGAACATTATTGGAAGACAGCTGATCAGTTATTATTGGACTTGAAGTGATGGAAAACAGCTGTCATAACTCGGAAGGCCTCTCTAGTTTAAGTAGGTAAATTTCATCATGCCTGGCCACAACCTTGGGTGGGTTGACTACACGTACGCTGATTTAATTCAATTTGCTTTTCATGTTAGGAACTCAGGAGATTTTATATGTTTACCATTAAGAAGAGGTTAAAAACTAGGGAGTTTGAAAGACTATTTAAAGGAGTTATTTACATATTAAACAACCTTCATTGCTACCATTATAATTACTTGAAAACTTAATTTGAATTTGAATATATTGCTTTATTAGCTCTGAATAGCTTAATTTTTTTTCTAAGAAATAAAATGAAAAAGCTGTGCATTGTTCGACAGAAATAGGCTTTTTGAAGAAGTGTAGCTTAAATGATCAGGGTGCTTTTGCATCTCCATGTGAAGAAAGGTTAATCTTTCTTTAGGACAATTTAAGGATTTTTTAAAGTATGAAAACACATGATAAAAATGAATGAAATACATAAATGGAAAACATGTGTCTTTCTCTCGGAATTCTAGAACCTAGCTGTAATCTAATGAAACTATGAGATGAGCGTTTTGGAAGAGATAAAATTCACACTTATTCACATAATATATAGTTGAATTAGAGAAATTGTCATAAAATATCTTAATGGCTATAGTTAGATGGTTTTAAATGGAATTAGATGTATTTATAGACGAGACCTTTTTTTTTTTTACTGTTGATGGTTCTACTTATATTATTTCCAGTAACAGAACATACCTTTGAATATTATTTGTTGGAAAATAATAGAGGAATAGGACTATTCACTTCCTATCCTTTTTTGGCAGCAAATACCAATAGAGGTGGACATCATGGGAAATGGGAAGTTGGATCAAAGAGGCTTCAATTCCATCATTGCCTTTCCTGTGTTCTTATGCACAATGAATATTCAATTTAAGTTAATTAAATAAATATTATATTAAAAACCGAAGTAGCATTTATTGGCCTACTTTAGTAACTTTAAAATCACAACATTTCAAAACACAATTTCTAGATTGTTGTTCACGTTATTTGAAGAATAGAAGTTGAAGAACAATAGTTAGGTTCTCCTCCCCTTCCTTTATGCTGTTTAATTAAATAATGGGAATTAGTTAAACCCTATTGCCACAGAAAAATGAAGTTTTCAAGATTTTTTCAGACAAAAAGAAACAGGATGTATAGCCCTGACAGATATGACTGCTAAGAACCATGAAATCATTGCCTTACATTCTTTTCTAGCAGATAAAATAGCTTTTCTCTTACACCTGATATTCTAGCCTTTTCAGTTCATAAAATACTCATGATTCTTAATCCTCAGTGACTGGGATTTAATATAGTTAAGAAGAGGCTGACTATTCAACTGTATGGAACGATTTAGATAGCTAAAATGTTTTCCAGCATAAGGAAGAAATAGAAATTGGGGGGCAAAAAGATGAATGTAGGCTTATGTGTATTAGCACAAATGAAAAGAAAAAAAATAGTTGATCTTGGTTGGTGTTCTAAAAATAGCTAATGAAAATAATCCTGCTTGATTGAGATAACTACTTCTGAAGCTGAGCTATTGATTTCAGTTCAAAATAGGGGGAAATGGTTCAAACTCCACTAGGAAAATATCTCAGGATGCTCAGTTGGAGTACTTGAAAGCAGGGACTGTTTAGGACAAAAGTCTCATCCTGTTGTCCAGAGGCTTACAATCTTCACATACAATTGACTGCTATCCAGATAAAATGAGTCTTATCTAAAGCAACAGCTTCATTTGTCACCTACCTGGATGTCATTTCCTTAATTTAGCCTACCACTCTTTATGTTGAATTGTCCAGTTTGCTGCATCATCTGGTTATACTGGTGCCTGTATCTCAGAACTCAAGCTGGACAATTTGACCAATGAAATGGATGTGCAGATTAGAACAACTTTCTTGACATTTTCTTTGAAGGGTTGCACAACAGTCATGATACTGTTGATAGACTTGTGGCTGCCTCTGCTTGCAAACTACCTCACTAGTGGCCTCAAACTTGTGTAAGTGCTAGCTCTTATGGATCTTTTGGTTCTCCCACCCTGCTTACTTTTGTGAAAATTTAAACAGATTTCTATTTCCAAAGGAATTTCAATGTTAGTTGGTTATTGGACTGCCTTTTAGTGTGGCTACTTTTCAGTGTTGATTATTCATCTTTTTAAAAGTTACAATGGCGCTGAAGAAAGTGACTTATGACAGTTTTTCACACATGATCATTGCAGCATTCCCATGGTCATGTGATCAAAATTCAGACGCTTGACAACTGACTCATATTTATGGTGGTTACAGTGTCCCAGGAGTAATGTAATCACTTTTGTGATCGTCTGACAAGCAAAGTCAATGAGGAAGCCTGATTCACTTAACAACCATGTGACTAACTTAACAACAGCAGTGATTCACTTAACACCTGGGGCAAGAAAGGTTGTAAAATGGGGCAAAACTCAACAAGTGTCTTGCTTAACAACAGAAATTTTGAGCTCAGTTGTGGCTGTAAGTCGATGACTAGCTGTATTTGGTAAATTTTATTTCAACACTTGATGGACCAATTTAGAAGAAGGTACAAGACAAGCTGCATAATATATACAGTTATGTCCTCTAATAGAGGGGCACTTGGTGGATTTGGGTACCAAGGAATGTTTTTGTTCTCAGGAAGAACAGTTATTTTATTCCCTGAGATAATCCCTTCAGTGTAGTGAAAGTAAGGCTGAACTGTCTCTGGAAACATAACTAGCACAGCATGGAATTACAGTCAAGCACTAAGACTAAAACCAAATATTGTTAAATATCACAACTCATCTAGTAATTACAAAGTCATAAAATATTCAGCAAAGATTTGAATATTCCAGTAATAATGCAGTGAATGTTCATTGTCAAAATGTACAAATGAGAATATTAGGATTAAAACGCTTGTAGTCAGAGTATGATAAGAAAAGGGTTGTATTTTATCTGCTAATTCTGCTCTGTAATGTATTCTTTTTAAAAAAAAATAAAGAAGGGATATTTATTTTAGCAATGGGTTCTTACTGGAAGCTGTTTCCATTTTATTAATGATTTTACATGATCCAGTCAACTGACTCAAGCTCAGCAGGTTTTATGATGCCGCAGTTTGAAGCTGTTAATGAGGTAAGTCCCGGTCAGCAACAACAAAAAAATAAATAAAAAATAAATCAGGCATATATGAATCAGTAAACCATTTATATTGCACGGCCCCTCAGACTGCCTAGGGATCACAGAGCTCTGTGAGAGAGCATAGATGCAGATGAAGTATTTTTTATAACTGCCCTATTAATTGGGAAGAACGCATAATGCTCTGATTTGGGAAAATGTTTTCTATTATTCTGCACTTTGCTAATTAAGGTTGCTGGAAAGTTCACTATTTAGCACTATTTCCCCTCAGAACCAGAAAGAAGGGTTGAACCATTAAAATGCTGAGTGCTGCATATGCTGACAAAAACAGGAATTTCCAGGGTTGGAGTTCATGTAGCCAGTGAGGCTTTTATTTATGCAATACTGTGGCAATACTTTGAAATATACCATGTTTTTTTTTATCATATTGTCTTTTAAAAACAGCATTCTGCTGTCATTTTATGGCAGGGGTCTCCCAATTTTGGCAACTTTAAGACTTGTGGACTTTAAGCCTTAGAATTCCTCAGCCAGCCATGCTGGCTGGAAAATTCTAGTAGTTGAAATCAAGTCTTACAGTTGCCAAGTTTGGACACCCCCTGATTTGTGGTATTTGCATGAGCATTGTCAGTTTTGGATTTAAAAATATTGGTCACTTCTATGGCATTATGAAGGGACCATGGATAAGAGCATGGGATGAAAGAGATCTACAAGGAAGAAAGGTAGATAACAGACTTATTCCTGAAAAAAGACAAGGAAAAGTGCAAAAGAGATACCAAAACTAAATCTACCATAAAATGTTACAAGCATAATAAATATGCATGCTAAAAGATAACCGTAACCCTGCTGTGTTATGATGAATGTGAATCCAGTCTCAAAGCCCAAGCTAAAAAGTACAAATACAAAACACAGAACAATCAAAACAGAAAATAAAAGCATTTTCAAAGAATACATTTCAAAAGCATTTGTCATTCAAGATATTCTTTGTACTATAGAACACTTACTTAACTTTATGGTAGGTCATCAGTGACCCAGACTACACAAAGGAAAATACAATAATGAAAAGTCCTGTAATGTTTACTTTGCTATCAACACCATAGAATTCTAGTCAAGGCTGAGTATTCACATAACTTTTGGAATGGTTTGCAATGGAGAGCTAGTATGACTCCATAGCTTGTAGATTATATAATAGTTCTTTTAGAGTATTTATAGGTGGTGCTGTTGTTATTCAAAAGATGCCTGGAAACTAGAATGTGAAGTATGCTTCAGCTGAGGGGTCCATTGTCACTTAGCATTGATGATGTTACCTAATTAGGATAATGAAATGTCTGCAAAAACAACAACAACAACAACAAGCAAGCAAGCAAGCTCAGAGAGCACCAAGGACCCCTCATTTCAACCCTGAGCTACAAATATTCTCCTTTACTGGTATGCTTGAGCATCATTGTAATCTCCAAGAGATAACAAAGCTTGCAGACATTCTTAGAAAAAGAAAATGTGGCTTCCCCCTTACCTAGAAAAAAGATGGAAAGAAGTTGAGAGGATTTGGATGCAAGGTATGTGTGTATGAGAGATAGTGTGTCAATCTTACCAATTAGCCTTTTGGCAAATGAATGTGTTTTGAACTGTCCATGGAAACCCTGTCATAAACGAAATTCCTGTCCAAGGTCATCATCTTTTCTCCTTAATGTTTTGTGAGAAAATGAAGAGAAATAATCATAGGGCAATGCAGCCAGACTGCGAATAAAACACCTCCCGAATGACCATAATATTCTGTAAAATGAGAATATGAGGCAGATGAATTTGTTCTGTTCTATGTAATCCCTTAGCTGATAAAAGAATGGCTTTTTATAAATGGGGTTATAAGGTTATTAAAGAAAAGTTTTTAAGCAGTAAAAAGGCAAAGAAAGAAAGAGGGAAATAAAATGCACCATTGTGAATAACCAGAGCAGAGTGCTGGATTAGACTGGCCTGATTTAACAGCATAATCTTTGGGTAATTTCATTTAACAGGTTTTTCTAGCAGCACTGCATGGAATCTCTCAAACTAACAAAATGGATGTAAAACTCCTGCTAAGACTGTTGGTTCACTGGACATTGGGAAAAAACCCTCCATCAAACGTTTCAGTATTTGAAAAAAATACAGTTAGTTTTAAATGTATTTTAATCATGCATTACTGAAAGGATTCTTTTACTGGAGTGTTGTGGCTCCGGCCCCCGAGCCTGTCTTATCGGAGGGAGAAGACTCCGAAAGGGAAGGAGAGGAGTTGACAAGGCCTCCCTCTCCTGGACCCTCCTCTCTGGCAATGCCTCCGGTGTCCTCCAAAGGCCAAGAGATAGGCCAGGAGCCAGGCACTTCCGAGCAGCCGCAGCTGGACAGTGATGGGGATGAGTCTTGGCTGGACCCCGGATAGCGGCACAGAGATAAGCGTGTGCAACAAAGGAGGAGGCGTGCCAGGGATTATACTCCACAGGGTATAAAAAAGGGTGTGGTGGCCAGTCAAGCCTTGTGATGAACAAAGCTGAAAGCTACCATGCCATTCTGCATTGCCGGACTCTTGCTATATGCTCTGCTGGAATTGATTCTTGGACTGGACTTGATTACTCTGTAAATGTTGTGGACTTATTTTGATGTTACAAAAGAGGAGTGAAAACCTCCCTTCGTAAGTAAAGACTTTTGGCAGGCAGCCACTAGGTTGCTGCCAATTCTGTTATCAAAGGAAATTCTTGTCTGTTGGTATGTTTTAACTCTTGGACAACTACTGGTGTGCGTGTGTGGGATGGGGACAGAACATGAAGCATATCAGTAAAGGAGAATATTTGTAGCTCAGGGTTGAAATATATATACTGTTTCCCCCAAAATAAGACATCCCCTGATAATAAAACCAATCGGGCTTTTGAGCGCATGGCAATAAGGCCAAGCGCTTATTTCAGGGTTCAAAAAAATTTAAGACAGGATATATATATATATATATTTGCAGTCTGGCTGCATTGCCCTACATATATTCCAAATGTTTATATTTTTGCATTAAACGCTTATACCAAAATTGTCAGTAACATTTTGCATTTATTTTGATTAAAGCAAAACGTATTTCATGGAATGGAGTTTTAACACAAAAGAATCAGAGATAACTTGGCTGAACATTTTTATCCATGATTTTAGAATAGAATAGCGCTGGAAGGGACCTTGGAGGTCTTCTAGTCCAGCCCCCTGCTCAAGCAGGAGAAGCTATACCATTTCAGATAAGTGACTGTCTAGCCTCTTCTTAAAAACCTCCAGTGATGGAGCACCCACAATTTCTGAAGGCAAGCTGTTCCACTGGTTAATTGTCCTCACTGTTAGGAAGTTTCTCCTTAATTCCAGGTTGCTTCTCTCTTTGATTAGTTTCCAACCATTGTTTCTTGTTCTGCCTTCTGGTGCTTTGGAGAATAATTTGACCCCCTCTTATTTGTGGCAGCCCCTCAAATACTGGAAATTTCACTAAGTTTATTTTAGCCTTCAACCAGCATAAAGGTTACAATACATACTGGATATTAATCCAGCAATTTTAAATACTGGATGTTAGTTGATTTAAATACGTTTACTCCAAAATACCAATAGCAGAGGTGAAATTCAGCCTGTTCTATCCAGATCGGATGAACTGGTAGCGGTGGCTGCAGGAGGCTCCGCCCACCCTCATGGATGTCATGACGTCGCTTTTTTGCGATGATTTTAAGCCTCTGCGCATGCGCGGTGTGCGCTCATTTGCAAACTGGTAGGGAAGGTAAGTGAATTTCACCCCTGATCTATAGACTAAAAAAAAGAGAGAGACATGTTAATCTATTGTGGCAAAATATTTCCAACTAAAAAACTATTAGAAGGCATAAGCTTTTGTGAGTACAGTTCTCTTCATTAGATGTACGGTTGTAAACTTTAATTTGGGATGAAGGCTGGAGAGGAAGGGGAGAAGATAAGATGGACATGCAGATGCATGTTACATGTGAGATAGATTACAAGTACCTTATCAATTAACAATTGTACATATAATTCCCAGTTAGTGACCGCAATTGGGATCAGCAACTCTAAGTAAAGTGGATGCTAAGCAAAGCATGATATGATCATGACAATTTCTGACCCCTGCAATCATTAAGCAAGACATCCCATGACTCTAACTGGTGATTTTATTGGGGGTTTTCCCATTGACTCTGCTTGCCAGTAGCTGGTTGGGAAATGAGCAAAAGGGATCACATCATTGCAGAACACTGGCCTAAGTGTTCCTAAGTGCAGGAACTAGTTGTAAGGTACATTTTCAGTGGTCTCTGAAAGTTGCTAACAGAGCAATTGTTAAGCAAGATCTATCTATAATGCATTAAAAATCCACTGTTGAGACTTCCTTAATGATAAGAATTTTATGTAGCTTGTTACATATGTTTACTTCAAGGCTTTGTTTTACAAAGAAGCTTAGTGAAGTGAGTTTGCAGAGGTCTCTAAAACCAGATATAGATGACATGTTTTCAGCCAGGGAACACAAACAAGTAATAGTAATTAGCAATAGCACTTACTTATATACTGCTTCATAGTGCTTTACAGTCCTCTCTAGGCTGTTTACAGAGTCAGAATATTGCCCCTAACAATCTGGGTCTTCATTTTACTGACCTCAGAAGGATGGAAGGCTGAGTCAACTTTGAGCAGATCAGGATCGAATTCCTGGCTGTGGGCAGAGTCAGCCTGCAATACTGCATTCAAATACGGCTCATGAAAGTTGAAAATTTAAATAGTAATATATTCAAATATAAACATCCTGGATTAAATCATTATGAGTGCAAATTTTATATAGAACAAGTAAGTGATTATGCTACGGTATAAAGTTTCTGCAATTAATTTGTTAAAAGGATGGAATGGTTAGAGCCAAGTAAGGCTTAAAAAACAAGGAGAAAACATCCCTTTGTGCAGGAAGCAGATCCTATCAACACATCAAAAGACACTGAGACAACTAGGAACAGATGAGGGAAAAGAGATGCTAATGTGGCCTAGCCACAACGCAGGTGTGATTTACAGCTTATCACATAAGGACAAGGGACAGCTTGCTCTTTAAAATACAAATGTGTCTGATATATTATTTCAGAAGGAAAAATAGAACACTTCTATTTTTTTTCTGACCAATTTGTTGCACACTGAATTCCCCTTTTAGCTCCAGAGACTTTTCTTCGTATTAAGTCTCATTTCTACAAAGTATGATAGGACAAAGCAGCACATTCATAGACTGAGAACCTACTCACCTTTAATCAAACTTTAATCAAACTGGATCAATAGATTGTTCTTCATCAACCAGGGAAATCATGGAAATATGTATAATTTTCTTGGGAACTCAATAAATGCTCCTACTCTCATTACAAGTTAACTGATAAAATTCAGCAAAAAAGAAATTTTGCTGGTCTATGACAGTAATAAAGATTTGATTTGATTCTTTCAAGTTTCTTTTAAATTTTTTTGTGAGAGGATCTATGGGTGCAACTAAATCATGTTAGGCTTAAGAGAACTAACTTAAGTCTAACCTTTGAATGGCTATCAGGCTTTAGAATAAGACCTGTTTATTTTGGAAAGAAATCAGGGTGTCTGCAGGGTATGGTGAAAAAAATAAAGAAAGATGGCAGTTGCAAGAGTGAGATTGAAACTCTGCCTAATTTTTATATGTGCTCTCAGATATCGTGCCAGCCCAATAATTCAGCCTGGGTCTGTTTTTGTGAGTGTTCCTTTGCTAGATAGTTCTTAAAGAAAGAATATCAAAATGTGATGCAATGTTAACATCCTTTTTTTAAAAAAAAATAAATCGATGTTGAATTCCTTTTACTTCTGACAATCTTAATCTCTGGTCCATTCAAATAATGTCACAGCATTTGAATTCTTTTCATTTCTTTTTTACACTTTCTCACAAGATTCACAAACCTCCTTTGTAAATTCAACATCAAAGAATTATCCAGATCACTTTCTTGGTTTATTATTTCTAATTTCATTTTTGATTTTTAAAGCATCAACCATTTTTTTTTGTATGTCCAATGAAATATCTTTTTCAATATTATTCTTATAGCCTTTCGTCTGTAGATCCACTTTTTCAACTCTGTCTCAGTTTTCTCAGATTAAAACTTGTCAGATAAAATGTGTTCCTCTTCTACAATTTCTTCCAAAACATCTTTTGGAGACAGACAAATTTTGCTATTGACAATGTTGTAATTAATGTCTAATTCCAGTTTTCAAACATATTCTTTAATATTTTCATTGTTATAATATTTTGCATCAATTTTAGCTGTTAATCAGCTTTATGTATTTTTCTCCTTCAATTAAAATCCTTAATTCCCAGTGGTGTCCAAGTTTTGAAATTGTTTATTTATTTTTTGTTCAAAATAAACCAACTTTCCCATAGGAAGGAGCCTTTTAATTCCAAAATATTATTTCAAATTTAGCTGTACTCTTAACATATTTACAATTTTCTAAAAACAAATTCTTAATTAGTCTTTTGATGTTTATTTCATTTTTTTAATTCTTAAACTTGAATTTAAAATTTTATTTCATTAAGGATTGAAGCCAAGCTTACTCAGTGTTTTCAGGCTTGTCAACCCAAAGTTTTCTTAAGTGCTGAAAAATAGTTAAAAAGCGATTTCTGAATGTGATTAAAAAAGGAGGTATGAAATACAAGATAAGGAAGAAGCAGACTATTACATGGTATGGGATAAATGGTATGAATGGTTAGAGGAGAGGTATAAAGGGCAAGGAAAGATTAAATGAGGAAGAAACAGAAGTTTGAATATAGTAATAAATATGTAGAAAGGGAACGGACACAGAATGCATGATTGTAATTTAGTACATTGATATTTTCATATGTATAAATAAATATTAGAATCACATATATAGATAGTAAATAGAAAAAAGGGAGAAAATGGATATATAAGAACTGAAAGAACTGATGTGGAAATGTTGGAAAGAAGAAAGTTGTAAAAATTTCATTTTTTGTTTTTTAAAAAACTTCAATAAAAATTATTAAAAAGGTGTGGGGGGAGAAAAGGAGGTATGTAAACTGAGTGTCTTTTTGGAGACGCTGATCATAGTTGCAGCCAATTAGCTATTCCCTGTACTGCCTTACGGTCTCCTCATGAGGAGCAACTATCTATAGTACTTGTGAGTGATTGCAAGTCTTATCCTTATCCTGAGAGGAATTACAAAGATCTGGTCTACTTGATGGTGCTTCATTCTGCCATGATCATTGATTTTGCTTTTCTCTGAGCTGTCTTCAGCTTGCCATTTCTTTCTTCAAAAGTCACAGTGTTATATTCAATATAAAGTACTAAACCATACATTTGCATTTATAAGAATACATTGAATGGGTACATCAGATTTCAGATTTTCTTTCTGGGGTGTAAATTCATTGGTTTACTTTCTGAGACAGAACAGTATCAAAAAGCTGGATTTTGCAGCTATTGTTCTTATTCAAAATGTCCTGAAATTAAAATGTTTCCTGTCTAAAACAGAACAAGCAATTCCTTTTATAGTCTACAATCAATTTTAGCCTTTTTGTATTTCTGAACAGTTAACTTCAAGAAGTTGGGAGGGTGCCAAGAAGGTGGCAGGGGAACAGAAGTTTTTTTTTTCCTTACTGATGTTCAGGAGGATGAAATGTCTTCAAATTTCTCATCTTTGACTGTAAAAAAGATCAGAGCACAGCAGAACACAATAGCACAATGTATATTTAAATATATAAAAAGTGTAAATAAAGACTTAATATCTATTATTACTTAACTACACAGGGGCCAAAAGGGGAAAAAGGATAAGTAGAAAAGGAAATACTTTGTTGATATCCAAAATCAGGACATTGAAATGTTGATGAGTATCACTAAACATATCAAAAGTGTTGGCCATAAAAAGTGCTTTAAAAATTTCAGAATCATTGGAAATATTTTTATAAAGTTATACAGGGTGAAGTTCCACTTAACCATCATTTGTTACAAAAATTATAATGAATCAGCCGTAGAGGAAATGTTTCTCAAAACAACAAAATGAAGTAAAATGGCTTTCTTATCTATGCTGCTCTTCCTATGGTAGTTTGCATGAGTTGTATGTGTTAAAATACAACAAAATTGGCATGTGAAATGCCAATTGACAAACATCTGGAATGAAATTTCTGAAGAATATTAAGAAAATAAAAGCTGCAGCATGGTTAGCGTAATAGATATTATGCCCATTCTTAAAGTTTAAATTACATTGTGGCCATTTTGAGCAAAAATTGGGAATATGTGTAAATTACAGTTGAACTAGCAAAAACATTTTTCCCAATGAGATCATGCACATCTTGTTATCACAATATAGAAATCCTGCTTGCTTAAACCTTCTGTCTTTTAGCTATTGTTATGCATAGAGCAACCCGAATTCCTGCAATATTGAGTGTTTCAGTATATTAATACTGAGGTTATCATGGGTTTAAGGCTAGAAGAATAACTTTTCACTTGGTATCATCAATTGTAGTAAACAGTTTGTATTGGACATGTAATGAAATGCATGGGCGACCTTGAGGAAAGGGGAGAAGAGATATTGCTGAGGAAACAATCAGACAAGAGGGGCAGGAGCCCACAGTCACTTAACAGCCCAGAGGAAGAAATTAAGGAATGACCTGCCCTAATTGAGCAAACAATTTATACTCTCAGACGTGTAAGATTTCATTAATGTAGCCTTACAATAAGAGTAGATTTAACTCATCGTTCTCTTTCCTGTCTGGTTTAACCAGGAAGGCTGACAAAACATGAGTGAGGCTAAAGCCTGAGTTAGGTGTTAACTCTTCTTTAGCCTGCTTTACACCTGATCACAAAGAGAAGCTTTGATTCTAATTTATATTTGATCTCTTCTATGAGTGCTTCTTGATCTCTGATTAAAAAAATAATCTCCCCGACCTCCTGCCAATCCAACCATCCTTTCATTCCTACCAAGGGAAGAATCTGGCATTGTTCCATAGAAATATAAAACTCCTACTCCATCTGATACAGCATGAATGATTTTGAAAGTAATGAAAAAAGAGGGACAAGTGTAGATATGGGAGAGAAATACACTTGTCTTTTCATGCTTCTATCCTCTTGGGTCTTTCGTGTTCAAAGCTGAGTTTCTATAGAAAAAGTACCTGCTATGCTATCCCACCCAAATAGGAGCAGGAGTATTTTCCTCATGCTCATTCTGATTTTATTTATTTATTTATTTATTTGATTTGATTTATATGCCACCCTATCTCCATAGGACTCAGGGTGGCTCACAACAATAAAATATCTGAATAAAAGTGTGTTAAAATACATGTTAACCCCCCCAGTCCAAGTCGAACAGCCATGTCTTTAAGTCACGGTGGAAGGTGCGGAGGTCAGGAGCCAACCGGCCCCAGAGGAAGTTGATTCCAGAGGGTGGGGGCACCCACAGAGAAAGCTCTACCTCTAGGGGTTGCCATCGACACTGCCTAGCTGACGGCACCCTGAGTAGGCCCTCCCTGTGAGAATGCACCGGGCAATGGGGAGTTGTTGCTGGTTGCAGATGGTCCAACAAATATCCTGGACCTAAGCCATGTAGGGCTTTATAGGTCATCACCAGCACCTTGAATCTCACCCAGAGGGCAACCAGCAACCAATGCAAGTCGCGATTTTAAGAAATTATAGCAGTTCCCTTAGGAATATAGTCCTATGTTTTAGCATGCCTTCTGTAGCTTACAAAACATTCCCAATAATAATGAGGAATATTGACAAGAGTTCTTTTTGTCATGAAGATATCTGACTATGGGTGGCAAAATGAGGCAGATTTCTGATACAACTTCATATTGACACTGAATACTGACTGATGACCCCATTGAGTTGTGCTGTATGAACTAATGAAGAATTCAGAAATGAATCCAATCCTATTTTAGCAACATTAACGAAAGAGTTTACAAAACTTATTTCATAAAATCCACAGGTTTCAACAATGAAATAGTCTAGGTTATCTATTGTATTGTGCATATATAATCATCATGATAATGAAAATAAAGCATATCTTTATTAAATCTGTCCATCTGATTTTTCTTGCAAATCATCCCCAGCTTTTGATATTTACAAAAAATGTAATGTCCATTGTAATAAAAAAAGCATTTTAGAGAAACTACTAATCAAATGTTATCAATAAATTGTACCTTCAATAATTTTAATTCCCACTAGTGGGTTTTCCTAAAATGTGCAACTAGAGGTATTTTAATCGAGTATTCTGCCATTCCACAGTTTTCGATGATCCAAATTCTCTCACAACTCAAATGAGTTAAAAACCTGATAATTTCTTACTAGCCCATGATCCTGTCCCACTTCTAAAATTCTACAAATTTCAACCAAGGGTTAACCGGGTGAGATTCAAGGTGCTGGTTATTACCTAGAAAGCCCTTCATGGCCTAGGCCCGGGATATTTGTTGGACTCCCTGCAGCCAGCGACAATCCCCAATCGCCCAGTGCGTTCCCACAGACAGGGCCTCCTCAGGGTGCCATCGGCCAGACAGTGTCGGCTGGCGACCCCCAGGGGAGAGCTTTTTCTGTGGGCACACCCACCCTCTGGAACCAGCTTCCTTTGGAGCTCCAGATGGCCCCTGACCTTTGCTTGTTCCACCGCGATTTGAAGACCTGGTTGTTCCGCAGCCTGGACTGATGGGGGGTTTCTTAATGAATTTTATATTGTTTTAAATTGGAATTTTCATTTTATATTGTTTTAATGAGGAACGGTGCATCTTTGCCATTGTGAGCCACCCTGAGTCCTTGGAGAGAGGGCGGCGTATAAATTGTAAAATAAATAAACAAACAAACAAACAAACAAACAAACATACATTTATAATTGAAGGAGGATGAAAATTATGTTTCCAGTCTAACATCTTCCAAATCTGTACTGCTTTCTCTAATGCTAGATATAAAATTTTGATTAAAAATTGAGTCATACCCCTGGAGTAAAATCAGTGGGGTTATATAGTCACTTTGACATTACGCCCAGGTAGTTTTTGAATGTCACCATTCCATACAGAAATAGACATGATTTATAATAATTCAAAAGCTACACTATTTTTTTCAAACAATCTGCAACTATTAGTAATACAGATATGAGTTATCTGCAAGAATTTTTCAATGAAGAGGTGGAAAACCCCAAATTAGCAAATTAATTGGTAAGGGTAGCTAAAAATATTAAGTACATCTTTCATGATCTGAGATGAGATGCATTTAACTTTTTTTCCTTTATTTGACATCCCTGAGGAAGCTTTTATAAACTGTCAATCACTATATACTGGAAGTATAAAATGATGGTGATATATGAGCTTGACCCATAATCACTGTACTTCAGTTTAACATACATAGGTTAGTTTATATAGTTTTGGGAAGAGTAGTATGGTTGAAAGATGTTGATATGATTTGAATTATGTACCAAATTTGAATGTTATCAGTACGTGTTTCCCCCTTCTTTCCAAAATAAATACTCAAGCAATAGAAATACCTATGTTAGTTATTTTATTGTATTATTTAGTTTGCATGACTTTGCATCTCAAATTCATGTCTCTTGGGCAATTAACAATACTTAAAAACAAGATTAAAATAACATGACAAAAATTTTTAAATGACATATACTGTATATCAGATGTGAAATACCAACTAATGGCAACAATTAACCCAGATTAGTTCTGTAATTACCTGTCTGATGAATCCCTATTTGACAACAGACCAGATTTAGGGAAGATATCTGACTGTGACCCTTCCCTTGAATAATTATTTCAGTTTGCTACTAATAGAAGCAGTCTTTGAAAGCAAAGACATTTTTCCTATGAAAAAGACCAGCGAGGAATATCTAAGTTGAATATCTACAAGTGTTTTCCTCAATTTTTTTCCCTAAAAAGGATAGTTTTGTAGTATTTTACTACATTGGAAACATAACATGATATGTCCAATCTATTAAAAAATCAATTAAGTGGGAGCCCTCTATTGCCCAATGAATCCTTTGGTTGTCCTCTCCAAACTTCCTTTAAATAAGTCTGAGGACTGGATGGAACTGACAAAACTTTTCCAGAGCAAATTACATAAGGGGCATAGTATCTTTGGTCTTGATTGAAATATATATATTAATGGCTGTAAAAACAGCTTCATATTGCATACATAGTGCTCACAATTAGTTTTCAATTCTGTTTGTTGAATTATATACTGTACCTCTTGGAAAGCTACCTAGTTAAATCTTACTACTATTAGGGGAAAAATTGATGGACAATGTCAAATCACATTCTGCAATGTATTATTTCTCCACACTAGAAGTACTGAATCCCATAAGGGCTAACATTTCAAACTAGCTGAGATGCTGGTTTGATGGAAATATCACTTTTTTCAACCAGCTTTCTTGAAGTCTTGGATCAGAGATCAGCTTTCTAGGTTCACATACATGAAACCAGTCCGCCAGGTTCAATTGCTTGTGAGCTCTCAAGAGATATACCATAAAGTAATTCACTCTACTTCTGAAGGTATCAATCATAACTGCTGGTGAAATGTCAGAAAAAAAGAAAACTAAACCATGGTCTTTCAACAGGAAAGACCATTACTTCCAGCTGTGAAAGCCTACATCAATATATTGTATTTTTAATTGTCTTCTAACACATATTATATCAGCACCTTTTTGGCATATTCATATTTAGGAATAGATGAGCTTTCTCAAAGAATCTGTGGAAGTATCAGAAGGGTCAAGTCTATGGGCAGAAAACTCTGGAATTCCATTCCTCTGGAAGTTGCTAAGCTTAGAAAATAACACTGAAGAGGAATATCACTACAAAACCATAGCAAAACAATTCTTATTAAGACACAATGTTAAATGCAATTAAATGCACATTAAAAAGCAATTGTCAACCCTTTCTTTGAATGTGTTTATTATCAATGTTTCCAATATTTTAAATAAACAAAACTGAAGATGCCCTCATTCTGAATTTTGATTTACCTGTTATTGGTAATCAGGTATCAGGTATCAAAGGAGTCCTGGTGGTGCAGTGGACTAATTCACTGTTATTAAGATCAGTTGCTTGCAATTACTGCAAGTTCAAATCCCACCAGACTCAAGGTTGACTCAGCCTTCCATCCTTTCTAAGGTAGGTGAAATGAGGACCCAGATTGTGGCGGCAATAAGCTGACTTTGTATAAATATACAAAAGTATGAAGGCTATTGCTTAACGCACTGTAAGCCGCCCTGAGTCTCTGGAGAAGGGCGGCATATAAATCATTTTTTTTAAAAAAAGTAACAGATGAAGACCTATATTATATTTTCTACTCTTCAATACAAATATAGTAATTTCTCTAAACATGTAAATGAAGACTTAGTCTCCAGGCCAAAAGTATCTAAAAAGGTTAAATCATGGCAACCTGACCAAAGTTTATTAAAACTGAGATGTTTCATTACTCATCCAAATAACTTCTTCAGCCAAAATGAAAATTTGGTCCACTTGACATGATTTTATCTACCGCTCCAAAGTTCTATGTAGAGGGACCTGATGTATTTACACTGCTTCTCAAAGTTTATAATAGGAAATGATAATGGCGAACTGCTTTCGGCTGAGAAGTCAGGTAAAGTACATTACAATAACTAACCTGCAGAAAAATCAGATAAGAAGAAGATACAATAAAACTAGTTCCACAAAATTGGATCCTTCCATTCTTCCAATGGCTTCAGATGACTTGAGGCAACAGGGTCATTTTTTTTGAGGTCTCACAGTTAAATTACTCAGTTTTGTTGGACCTGGTAAAGGTTATATGAGCAAAGATAGTGAAATGCTAGGAAGTTACAGGACAAGGTTTATTATATGCTCTATAATTTATGATCAGGAACTGAAGTGAAGCATGAAGGTAGGAAAGGTAACTTATCAACTAGGCCAGAGGGAAAACCTGACTATAAGGGGGCAGTTACTTTACAGAGTAAAAATATAAACATTAAAAGAAAATTTCTACAGGGCAAATTGTGATGAAAACAGTTTATTGTTCAGCAGTAAATCATCATCCATTGCACAGTAGTAAGAAATGAAATGGGCTAAGAAAGTCTAGAAAGCTAGCGGCAGGAGCTGTGTGTTCATGCAGGCTACAACAATGATTGAAAGGCTAAATTACACTGAAGCTTGTATTCTGTCATTTTGCCTCCCACGTAACATAATGTTAACAAAATGACATGATGGCTGGCCTAAAGAGGAAAACAATGTTTGCTAATGGATAGCGCTAAATACCTCACCTAATTCCGCTCCATCAGTCCTATCAGTCAGGGGAATACAAATACTGAGACCGAAATGTAATCAGGAACCCAGTATGAGAGAAGAAGGAACTTCCTGAAGTTGTTACCCAGAAAAACAAACAAACAAACAAACAAACAAACAAACGCCTAAATATTTTGCAGTATACAAATAATTCTTGGAGACATTACATGTTAAATAAATGCAATTATCATGGAATCTGTAATCCCAAGTATTAATTTACAAGATATAATTATAAATCATTAAAATATTACAGTATATTTTCCATTATTCCATGCAGTCTTTCTCTCTTTCTCCACATATGTACATCCTTCTCTCTATGTATGGTTCTTTATAGTGGTGGGATTCAGCCAGTTCACACTGGTTCTCCCGAACCATTTGTTAATTTTCTGAGCAGTTCGGAGAACCAGTTATTGGAAGAAATCTTTTCCTACTTTACAGGGCTAATCCTGCCAGGAAGGCAGGAAGAAAACATTCTGGTGTGCCTGTGTGTTGTTTCTAGCCTAATCCTTATCTTAATTGCCGTGCTTTAAGTGTTTTCAGAAACTGCCTCTGGGTTAAGCCTTGTTACATTGTAACAGCCTTAATGGTTCTTGGCAGCTCTGTCTGAGCCTGAGTTTCTCTGGAGGTTTTTCTTTCCCCTCCTTTGTGGTACTTTTATTCCTGGTGCTTGACTTTCTTAAAGGGGAAGGATTGTTTTAAGCTTTTTACACTGCCTTAGCGAGTCCTGGCACTGTCCTTTTGGGGTGTACTTCCAACACAACTGGAACAGCTATTTACAGAAGGATTGGCATAGCCATAGAAGAAATGGCTGAGAAGCAGGATGCAAACTTGGCACTCTGTCTGGTTTTTTTTTACTGCCTTTCTGGGGGCATGTGATCTTTCCTTAAATCTGGATGATTTCCTTAGGATATCTTGTGAGGTGAGTGAGACCAGCTGGTATCTTTAAGTGGTGCAAATGGATCGAATGATTGCTTCTCCTGGGTCGAAAATGTTCACTGAGCACAGGAGTCTCTTGTCTATGGGGATTCTTCAGTCATTCAGGTCATGGTTGTCCAAAAGGTGCTTTTTCCAAGAGGCAACTGGATGTTTTTAGTTTCCAGAAAATCCAGTTGCCTCTTGAAAAAGCACCTTTGGGACAGGAGTCTCTTGCATTGCTTCGGAGTGGCCAAAGCACATGATTGCTCATTGATAATAAGTGTATCCACCTTCCAATTTGTTTTAGTTTTCTCTCATGATAATATGACATAGTAACATGGTCCCAATTGTAGAAAGTTAGCATCCACCCCTCTCTTAGAAGAATGAACTATTTTGAGAAATATTAAAAAGGAAGAATATATTTCCCTGGATGAGAAATGGAGAAACATGATTTCTTAGAGGGAGAAAGCAGCCCAGCAGATATTTCTTCCAACATAGGCTTGAAGTTTATTTAGATATCTGTGGCATGTACTAATTTTATTGTGATACTGACAAGCTTGGGAGGCTTGAACCGGGTCCCCTATGTAATTTGTTAATTTGTCTCTTTAGTTCAGCATTTTGTAGCCCAAATATGCTCACCCACTTTCTGGAGAGCTTAAATACCTCTCTGTTAAAAGGTTTCACTTTATGAGCAAGAGTTGGCTGCTGAAAATTATTATTGCATTTTAACTATTTTAATTCCTCAATGTGCTCTGGCACCCTGCCTGATTTGTAACTCTGGCTTGCAGGTATTTCTAATCTAATGATTGGTATTTAGGGCAGCTTTTTGCAAGCAAAGAAGCTTTTTGTATTATTGTACAGGTAATCCTTGATTTACAACAGTTCATTTAGTGACCATTCAAAGTTACAATGGCACTGAAAAAAGTGACATGACTGTTTTTCACACTTACAACTGTTGCAGCATCCCAGCAGTCATGAGAGACTGGACAAGGCTAAGTACCCCTTGACGTGAGTGACAGCGAGTTGGCCACGCCCACCCATTCCCATAACCACCCAGCCACGCCTACCCAACTGGTCATCAGGGCAGAGAACCGGTTGTTAAATTATTTGAATCCCACCATTGGTTCTTTAGTTATAGAAAAAGCAGTGTTTAACTTTTATTCTCCATAAGTTTATAAACAACAAGCCAAAAATAAAACTCAATTCCCAAACTAAACACTGGATCAAAAGCCAAAAATGTATAATGTAACATAGTAATATAATTTTTAAATTTGTTCATTATCTATCCCCACCCAGTCCTTTTTAGGCAATATGAATGCAGAGTATATAAGGCACAGACTATATAGCATATTAGTGCCTATAAAAGTGATTTGTATTGTATTTGAACTGAAAGTGTGGAATCATCCCAATCAGTCATATGAAGATTTCAGCTAGTAAACTTAAAAGTAAGCATACTATTCAGATATACTGTTTTCACAAAGTCTCATTTAGGAAATCCCAAAACAGTGAAACGTTTCTTTTTAACAATGAATTAAAGGCAGAATCCAACTATTCTTTTTTTTTTAAAAAAGATTTTTTTATTTTCAAACAAAAACAACATAAAAACATCATCTTTTCAAACAATTACAGACAGTGTTTAGGTTGGTTAACATCCTTTCATGCTCCCAAAATCTTCAAGATATCAATATATGACACATGTTTTTTTCCCTTAAAATAAACCAAATTTTTACACATTTAATCTTAATTTCATTTCATTATATCATATTTCATCTCCATGTTTTATTATCTATCCATTGATAAAATAAATCCCATATCATATAATATTGTTTGTCTTCCTGTTCTCTTATTTCAAATGTCAATTTACTCATTTCAGCACAATCCAACATTTTCTTGATAATTTCTTCATCAGTTAATATCTTCTCTCCTTTCCAATTTTTAGCAAATACAATTCTAGCTGCTGTTAAAACATTCACAATTAAATATTGCAATTCTTTATTAAATGTCTCTGGTAAGATCCCTAATAAAAATGTCTCTGGTTTAAAGTCAATATGTCTCTTTGTCATTTTTTCCAACCACGTGTGTCCAAAATCTCCTTGCTTCTACGCATGTCCACCACATATGGTAATAAGATCCTGGGGTCTGATGAAAACTTCCAACACTTCTCCGATTTATTCTTGAACATCCTGGCTATTCTTGTCGGGGGTAAATGCCACCTGCCACATCTTATACAAATTCTTCTTATATGCTGTAGATATTGTCATTTTATAATTATGCGACCACAATTTTTGCCATTTCTCTAAATCAATACCATAACCAAAATTCATTGAGAGAATCCAACTATTCTTGATCATGCATAACTGGGATATCAGATATTTCCAGTTTCCTACTAAACAACAATAGACTCATAAATATCTGATAGACCTAATTAGATATGCTGCACAATAAAATCCAAAAAAGAAAGGGTTCTACAGTATATAAATAAGTGTATCATACATTGTACCAGAAATGCTTTTACATTAAGGCCTGTGTGACAATGAAGTAATCCCAGACTGGCAGACGGCTGGAGATAGATTCCATGGAATTTTTCAATTATCATTGATTTCTAAATGAGGAGACATATCAAATATTCTTAGCATTTGCTATGGAGAAGTAGGTGCTTCTTTGTACAGGAACACAGTGGCATTCCTAGTCTGAGAACTAAAATTATTCTGATTTATTGACTTCTGGCAAAGTCAGGGGAAGTTGACATCTGTTTTTTAATGATCACGTTGAAAAACTTTTCTAGAACCATCTTATTACTAGAATGTATTCTTCCATGTTTTTAATGTCCAAAAAAACCTTACAAATTGATAAGAAATTATGATGTGTCTAATTTGTGATATACTGCAGTGTTTACGTAAATTATGTTTCTTTAGTCCATTTTTAATAGATAGTTTTGTGCCTCCCAAAGACTGTCTTTATTTGCACCCAATAATAGACATTTTTTTTCTGCTCTGTCCCCATGACATTGCTTTCAATTTATCTCCAGGCCATGAGTGAAATAGGTTTCAGTCTTCCTTAGCTGTACCAGAGTTAAAGTAATAAAATTCCCACTTACAGTAATACAGCATTGCCCAAGGGCACCCTCAAGGTGTGTAAAATTGGTTAGGCTTTGGCATCTGTTACTTTGGAAGGAAATCAATTGATATTATTTTCAAACAAATTATATCATCACTTAATTGGGACTAGATTCCATTATTACTGTACATAGTGAATCAGACGTTCTTTCTTTTGCTACTGATATACTTTAGTGCGGTGACCCCCAACCTTTTGAGTGCCAGAAACAAGTTCCTTGGAAGGCAGTTTTTTGTGGACGGTGTGTTTGTGTGGTTTCATGCACTGCCTAAATTCTGTGTGTCCGTGGATGAAGCTTCACTCGCTTGTGTGGCCTGGTTCCTGGCAGCCCATGGCCCGGGAATTGGGGAACCCTGCTTTAGTGTATTTGAAAAAAAATGTATAATTAATTTGTACTCTGGGTGGTGGATACATTTTCTAATTTCTTAACTATTGTCAATTGATTTAATATTTCAAATATTCTGTAAGGTGGAATAAATACAAATTCTTACTCTGTTAGAAATGCAACACATCAAATTTATATGGCTACCCATTTCACAAGAAATAGCAAAAAAGTATAAAAACAATAAACATGCCAAACACAATCACACACAGGTGTGTGCGTATGTGATTGTGTTTGACATGTTTATTGTTTTTATACTAGTGCAGTGGTTAGAGCAGAACCTTTAACGTTTTTGTCATTAAAATGTGAGACCAAGGTTCAAATTCTGGTTGGCACTTGCCTTACCAGTAGAAATATTTGGCCAAAAAGGAGGAATCAGGAAATCTGATACTGTTACATTCATGTTGGAAACAGGGCTCTGGTAGAAGACCCATGATTGAGGAAGATACATACTATCCATGAGAATGAGAAAGTAATTTTATATACGTGATGTGATGTGATGTAAATATATAATATTACTCTCTCTCTCTCTCACACACACATATCTCTTAAGGTCCATCAAGTGTAGTTAGTGGTGGGATTCAAGTAATTAAACAACCGGTTCTCCTGAAGTGGTACGAACTGGCTGAATCCTACCACTGAGTGTGGTGCTTGAGAGACAGGACCCACAACATAGTTCTCTTGCTAGATCTGATGGGATGAGCAGATGTAATTGGTGAGAGGAGGTCCTTCAAATAACATGGCCGCATGCTAATGAACAGCTTTATAGATCAAACCTAGTGCCTTGAACTGGACCCAGAAGCAGACTGGCAACCGGTGCAGCTCATGGAGCAGAGGCATAACATGTGCTGTTTTAGAAGCACACATTAATTGCTTGTGCCACTGCATTTTGCACCAGCAGAAACTTTTAGCTTCTCTGCAAGGGCAGCTTCCTGTACACTAGCACATTACACTAGTCCGATCTTGAGGAGTCTAGAGCATGAGTAACCAAGCAACCCTAACCCTAACTAGTGCACAGTATGAAGCTGTGTAAAGGCCCTCCTACAATGATTGCCACCTGCTCTTTGAGCAGGATTCATAAGTCTAGGAGGACCCCAGGAGGACCCCATACAACCTCATCCCATACCAAAGATGGCATAGTCCTAGAAATAACAGAACCCACAATCTAAAGACACTCAGTCTTGCCAGAGTTCTGTTGAAGCCTGTTGTTGCTCATCCAGATTCTCATAGCCTCCAGGTACCAGGATAATAGTATAATGTAACATACCATACCAGGATTCAGTCTCATTCTTAGCATTTCTCCCTCATATTCAAAACAATCTAGGAAAACACTTTTTTATAAGAATGTATTTTAAAAAATCAACTGATTTTTAAAATTACACTTATATTTTGTTGAACAGAATGTATTAAATTGTTTTTCTTGCTATGGGAAGACATCAGTGTGTGGGTCAATTATAGGAACAACTAACTTTTGTATTATAAATAGTAATCTGCCCATTTAACTATACTTTACTATCTGTTCTATTAAAAAGGTATACAATAATTTATGTTCTATGTGGAAACTCTTTCTCTATGTCCATATGGTGATTATCTATTTATTTATTTTACATTTCTGGTTATATCAAGCCTTCCTCCCGTTTCTTTCAAAATCCCCCATTTGAAAGTTGTTATGCATCAATGTTTAATATAACAAAATAAATGTAAAAATCTTAATTGAACTAAGCTTTTAAAGATTTAGCTTCTTCACTGACTTTTTCAACTGATTTTGGTGCATTCCTTACTCATAATATTAACCGGCTATTATTAAAATTTTTGTGGAACTGCTTCTTTTTTCCTCAGGGATATTGCATTAATTGTAATATCTCTTTTCTTGTTAAAAACAAAGAAACACATTTAGTGCTTTTATAATAAGACTCTAAAAGAACTAGGGCTTTCCTCATTAAAATGTGAAAATAAATCAAAATAGAATTAAATGAATCCTTCTCTTTTGTTTTTTCCTGAATTTTCCCTCCTGAATATTACAACTTAATGTTTTCCTTATACAGTTTCCTCAATATTTAGTTATGACTCCATGGGGAGGAACCAGGGGTGAAATCTAAAATTTGTTACTACTGGTTCTGTGGGCGTGGCTTGGTGGTGGTGGGTGTTAATGTGACTGGGTGGGTGTGGCCAATTTTTTTTTTACTTTTAAAACCATTTTTTACATGTAAAACCATGTAAAAAATGCTTTTAAAAGGCTCTGATGATCCCAGCTGAGTTGCCTGATCAGCAGGCAACTCAGCTGGGATCGTCAGAGCTTGGATCGTCAGAGCCATTTAAAAGAAAAAAGTTTTTTTTTCTTTTAAATGGCTCTGGCGATCCCAGCTGAGTTGCCTGATTAGCAGGCAACTCAGCTGGGATCGTCAGAGCTTGGCTCATCAGAGCCATTTAAAAGAAAAAAAAAGGCTCTGATGATCGCACGGCTCAACTGGGCATGGGGGCGGGGGCAGGGATTTTTGCTACCGGTTCGCCGAACTGCCCACCTCCATCGCTACCTACTCACCCGAGCCGATCCGAACCGGGAGCATTTCACCCTTGGGAGGAGCCAACTTCACCCAATTCTTTTGTCTCAAATTTTAGACAAGTTATGCAAAGACCCAGCTCTCTAATGCCTGGAAGGTTCTAATGCTTGGAAAAGTGGAAGGAAGGAGAAGAAGAGGATGATCAGCAGCAAAGTTGACTGATTCATTTACAGTGGTGATAAGGGCACTGTGGGGAAATTTTAAAGACAGGTTAAGGACAGACCATCATAGAAAAAAATCTATATGATCATTAGAAATTGACAATGACTTGTTGGTAATCAATCACAAAACAATTCGGATGCTACAACTTAATCATCAATTCAGCAGCTGATTTCAGCATGCATGTCCATTGCATATTACGTTGGGGGTGGGTGGGGAGGATGACCCAGTTTGGTCTAGTGGTTAAGGCACCAGGCTAGAAAGTGGGAGGTCATGAGTTCAAGTCCCCCCTTACCTTCGTATATAAGCCAGCTGAGTGACTTAGGGTCATTCTCTCTCTCAGCCCAACCCATCTCACAGAGTTGTTATTATGGGGAAAATAGGAAGAAGGCAAATTGGATGTGTTCACTACCTCGAGTTATTTGTAAAAATAATAAAGGCAAGATAAAAATGAAATAAAATATAATAAAACAATAAAACAATAAAACAATAAAACAATAAAATAATATAAAAATACTGTGTGCTGTATGGGAATGAGCCTTCCCAATTTGATTCTTTCTATTCACTCTGTCAATTGAAACAGTATTTTTCATGGAGACAGTTCAAGTATCAGACTAGCTGAGGAGTGCTTGGTAATGAAACGTATGGAAAACCTAAGGAACATGGAAATGTGAAGTTGGTGGCATATCAGAAGGGAAAGGGAGCTTTTTTTTAAAAAAAAAATTGATTTATATGCCGCCCTTCTCCAGAGACTCAGGGCGGCTTACAATGTGTTAAGCAATAGCCTTCATACTTTTGTATATTTATACAAAGTCAGCTTATTGCCCCCATAATCTGGGTCCTCATTTTATCTACCTTAGAAAGGATGGAAGGCTGAGTCAACCTTGAGCCTGGTGGGATTTGAACTTGCAGTAATTGCAGGCAGCAGATGTAAGTGGATGTTAATAACTGCCTTAGTCTACTGAGCCACCAGAGCTCAGTATTTATTATCTGACAAGGCCCCATCATCTCTAACATTGTCATATTATGCCTGGAAAAGACATAAAAGTCAGTAAAACACTGTAGTTGAAATCAGTAGAGGAGAACATCTTCAAGGGTTTAATTTCTTACCAAATCAAATCAGGGTTATATTTTTTGCAACTTGTAAGCAAACTGAATTTTCCTGCTTCGTTTAAAAAACTAAAAGAAGAAGGGAAGGAGGGAGGGAGGGAGTGGGGAGGAGAGGAGAGGAGAGGAGAGAGGAGAGGAGGAAACAAAGAAAAAAGACCCCAACAATTGAGAGTTGAGAGTTACTAACAATTTCTAACATTTATAAAATTTTCTAAAATTCAATACAAATCTTAAAAGTTACAGTATGAAGTTAAAAGCAGATGATTTCAGTACCAGATGCTTTTATGATGTAACATAGAAACATAATATATATTGGATTACATTTCATCTCAGATTTCTTGCAAACCACCCAAGTAACTGTATAATGTTTCCTCTATCTTTCTACTGTTTACATTCTTTCAGTTCATCCTCTATGACTTAGACCAATTAAAACACTGTTAGCATAATTGCATTAACACTTGAATTCTAAAATTTGAATGGTATGTAGATATTGTTTATCGCCACATGCCTGTTGATGGTTGATTTGTCTGAGTATCAGGCCTCCAGGAATTCTATAGCATTTTTGGACTTGGTTTGGTCTAGGATGCTCACATTTTCCTAGCTGAAACTATAGTTAAGTCTATCCAGTTAAGGGTATCCATTTTGTTGGAAGATGTGGTATAGATGATCTGTTTCCTTTTTCTGATACTCAGTCTTGCTGCAATGTGTTTGTGCTTGTCTGAATGGTGTTCTTATACAGCTTCTCTTGTGGGAGGTTGAGTTGTTATTTTGGTAGTGGACCACTTAGTTGTGTGGATAGTTTTACAATAGATGTTTTTCTAATTTGCTATCATTACCTCTTCTTACCCCTACCTCTAAGGATATCCAGGAAGGGAATTGTGAATTTTATTCCTTGGATGATGTTGATAGTTTTGTGTATGTTCTGTAGTTGATGCTTTTTTATTATGATGAAGGTGTCATCTATGTTCTGGATCCATACTTTGGGTTGTTTGCATGGGAGTGCTATAGATTCTAGGTGTTGCATTACAGTTTCTGCTATGAGTCTTGAAAGCGGTGATATGAGAGTACCAGCGATCCTACAATTTAATCCTGAGCTACAAATATTCTCTTCCATTGGAATATAAAAATGGTTACACTTTCTTTACACTTTCTTTTAAAATAACTGATTCTATGCTTTACATCCTTATTAAAAGACAAGTTGTACACTGAGAAAAATGCATCTAAAAGCTTGCTAGTTTTCTGGTTTGGATCTTATTTCAAAGCAGCTGGTTTAATGGCTTCAATGGAACTCATCCTTACCAACAGTTGCTTCTGTTCGGCATATGCCTATAGTTAAGTTTAACCAAAAGAAATGAGCAACTCTGAAGAAGGATAATGAGCAAGTAGCACATTTATATAGAAAGGACTAGGTCATGTTGGAGGCCTAATTTAAGATCCCAAGAAATCAGAAATAAATTAGCAACTAAGGTATTTTCTCTGGTGGAAGCAAGTGTCATTGCATGTAGGTTAAAAATTCCAAAGCTGCAAATACTGCTTTTATTTAATTACATGCCTGAATAAGTCAAAGGCACTGCGGGGGCTCCAGGTCTTTTGCTGCTTTAGTTGAATATCTGGGGCTTCAAAGTGCTTATCATGTGAATTTTCTTATTAAGTCATTTATATTTGATAATAAATTAATCCCGACCAAATGCAACATTTAGCAGTAATTCTCCTTTCCTGTACTCATTCCTGGAGTCAACATAACATTTTATATTCATTGAGAGTGAAGTAGAATATGGTATAGAGACAAACTGCTCATTGAACTTTCATCATTTTTTTGCCCTCTCAAAATGTGGAAAAACATAACTCAGATTTAGAGTTCTTGACAAAGCCTATCTCTGGAATTATGCCATTAAATTTAGGAGTTATGTTTTAGAAATGAATTTTTATAGGAATTTTACATTGCTGTCTCAGTATAAAAAAGAATCTTGCCATTTAGAATGTGAGCCAAAATTAGTTTTGCTTATTTTACATTTAGATATTGCAAACTGGAATCTGTATATAACATGAAAATCCCATTTTTTTCCCCTTGGACTTCTTTTGGTTCAGGATTCTACCTTGTATTGTTTATTTGAATTTTTCATGATGCTCCCTTTAAATCAAACAAACAAATGAACAAAACACTACTACATACTTTAAATACTCTTGCCAAATTATATACTGATGGTTGATAAAGTCACCAGCATTTTTTAATCAAAAGACATTTAACTATTATTTTTTTAATTTCTATCACTCTCCTTTGTGACATAGAAGGTCACTCTACTGTACTTGCTATCCGTACTTTGTAAAGCAGAAGTGACCTACTATGATTCAACCTACATGCACAGGATGAAATAGGCTGTTTTCACTGAGATGTGGTTGCAATTTGGTCTCAACGTTTGGATTGTTGCCCATTTGCCAACTCCATGCAAAGAAGCACATAGACACCTAGAAGCTTCTTTTCTAAATAAGAAGTCTATTCATAGGCACAATTACCATTTGGGGGAAAAGATATAAGGATCAGATCTGTTAGAGAGCAGAGGAGATGGATGGTGCTGTTTTGTCTGGGTATATTGGAGGTGCCATGTATATCATGGAGAAAGAATTGAAATCACTGGAGGAAAGCAGGTACAGAGTTGGCAAGAGGATTCCTGACAAAGGAGGAATGTGCATCTGAGGAACCAGCAGGAGGCAGAAGGATTAGAGAGACAGATCTGTGGAATGGATTAGCTGGTGAAAAGAACTAGGGCAGAACTTTAAAGGGCAGACCAGAAGTTGGTGTGGAAATGGATAACCAATGTACTGGATATCCAAGAGTCCCAGCAAAGATTTATTTTACCCCCTTAAGACTGAGAGCAAGCCCCAAAGTGAAAGTCCTGTTAAGTTGGCTAAAGGAAAAAGCATAACAAAGCAGTAAAACCTTCTATAGATATATACTGTACATATATAGTATTTTGCTACATAAGTCATTGTACATCAAGAATAACTTCAAAGTATTTGCTTTAAAACAACTGTAACGATAAATAGCATTTTAGTTTGGAGAAATAACTAAGAATAACTGGGCATGTTCCAGTCCCATTCTCTGATATGCATTTATTAAATTAATGAGTGTAGTAATTGCATGCATAATTTCAATTGTACACTTTTATACCAGGAGGTTTTTGATGGAAAATGAAATGTATACCCATGAAGCTGATTCATGGCTTATTGAAGATGTGAGAGTTTTCAGAACACAATAACACTCTATAATCAAAAATGCAAGTTTCTTCCATTGCAGTTTAGATTTTTTTTCCCCAATGCTCTTTCCCAGGCCTTGAAAAATGTCACAACCTATGTAGGTTACTTTTAGTGGTGTAAGCATAATGATTCTTTAATAAATTTCAAATTATAATCCACACCTCTGATGAACACTGTTCAGTGTGGTATGCCTTGGTAAGACCACACTTGGAATAGTGCATCCAGCTTTGGTCACCACAATATAAAAGAGATGTTGAGACTCTAGAAAGAGTACACAGAAGAGCAACAAAGATGATTAGAGGACTGGAGGCTAAAACATATAAAGAACAATTGCTGAAATTGGGTATGTCTAATTTAATGAAAAGAAGGACTAGGGGTGACATGATAGCAGTTCCAATATCTAAGGGGCTGCCACAAAGAAGAGGGGGATCAACCTATTCTCCAAAGTGCCTGAAGGCAGGACAAGAAGCAATGGGTGGAAATTAATTAAGGAGAGAAGCAACCTAGAACTAAGGAGAAATTTCCTAGCAGAACAATTAATCAGTGGAACGACTTGCCTCCAGAAGTTGTGGGTGCTCCAACACTGGAAGTTTTTAAGAAGAGAGTGGACAACCCTTTGTCTGAAATGGTATAGGGCTTCCTGTCTGAGCAGGGGGCTGCACTAGAAGACCTCCAAAGTCCCTTACAACTGTGTTATTCTGCATTCTTTTGTCAATAGTAGTGGAAAATACTTTGAAATTCTCTCCTATTTGATTAAACTGTTTCTTCACATTATCTGCTAAAGACGTAATCCTGGGAGCAACTGCTAATAATTATCTCATGCCTTCAGAGATTTTCTTCTTTCCAGGAGTGGTTTTTTTTTTTACCCACGCAGACATTCTTTTTCAAATATATCTTCCGAAAAGATTGCAATGAATTAGCTATTATTTCCCTTATTACAAAACTTACTCTTACAGAATCGTCTCTAGCCTTGTTAATACTTAGAAAAAGAATTGCTTGACAAACGCTGCTTTAAATTGCAGAACATTCTCCTCTTGAATTTTTTCCCAAGATTTTATATCTTTCACAATGCATTCAGTCCAGAGGTGGGTTTCAGCAGGTTCTGACCAGTTCTGGAGAACTGATAGCAGAAATTTTGAGTAGTTTGGAGAACCGGTAAATACCACCTCTGACTGGCCCTGCCCCCATCTATTCCCTGCCTCCTGAATCCCAGTTGATGGGGAGGAAATGGGGATTTTGCAGTAACCTTCCCCTAGATTGGGGAGGGAATGGAGATTTTACAGTATCCTTCCCCTGCCACGCTCACCATGCCATGCCTACCAAGCCATGCCACGCCCACCAAGCCACACCTACAGATCCGGTAGTAAAATTTTTTTTGAAACCCACCACTGATTCAGTCATAATACTGATGGATGTTATATTCCTAGGGAACAATGATCAGAAATAAGGGTTTGAATTTTATCTTTTAAACCTGTGAAAAAATGTAAATTCCCTCATTTGTCTTAAAACACACACATACACACAGACACACACGAACTGGTAATGCTATTTGAAATCAGTTGTCTATTATAAAGTGAATTATTTAAAGGGTATCCAAAAATAATTTTGCACACTTGTAGTACACATCAAAAAGATTGCTGCACAGAATTGTGCAACAGTACTTCTCTCTTTCTTTGAATTGTTTTTCAGCGCTATTGCTGATTAATTTACTATTGTGGGCGAGAGAAGATGACTTAGAAGATTGTAGGTTTGAGACCCTGTCCTATAGCTTCTTGTTCAGATAATTAGTATTGTTCAATATGATGACAATTCTCTTGCAGCAATGATAGCTAGATTAAGTGTAAATTAGGGATTCTATGAAATATACTTATATAAAAGAAGAGACAATTATAGTCGATATATAGGGAGACTTGACTCCAACCCCATTCTTCGACCCAAGGAAATGCCACTTTGACTACTTGGAAGACAGGCAAGATATAAATCTTACAAATGAATAAAATAAGTTATATAAGTCAGTTAATAAGTAGCATTAGAAGAAATGTTCTGTTTTTGCTTGAATGAGATGAAGTTCTTTTTGAATGGGAGTATGTCAAAAGTTGTTTCTTATAGAACAACTATAAGTACAAAAAACCCTGTTTCTGTGCTAAATTACAGGAAAGAATATTTAGCTTGTCAAAGTCCCCCCCCCCTCCATTTTTAAAATAAAATTTCGTTCTTTTTACCCTCTTTTGGCTCTCTTGGCTCTTTTTACAGCCAACTCTTATCCACCTTGCTAAATTCTCTCTTTGTGGCTGCCTACTTGCATTCATTATCCACATCTTAATTTCTTCCTTGAACTTTTCTTACAACTAATGAAAGATTCATTTGCACTTTGGTTCCTTCTTGTAAAAACATATTATTGAATGGCAAAGTATCGATAAGGTGGATAGGCTTGCACTGACAGGAGAGACAAGGAAACATTTGGGTACTTGACTAAGCAAGTATTCCAATTTTTTTTTCTGGTTTGTTATAGTCTGTTTCCATTCTTCACTGCAATTTTATTGTCCCTTCTTATAGCAGTGGCCACCTTTTCAAAATCACTGAGCATGTCCTATTTTCATGTAGAAACTTACAGGTATCCTCCTCCAACTCTTTTGAGTACTTCTCCAAATGCTGTTTTCCCAAGCCTGCTATTATTACTTTTCTTTGTGAATACATATTTTTTTGGCTGAATAAGAAAAACTCTCACTGGACTCAATTAGCTATTTAGCATATTTACCTCATACCTTGTACTTGGGGTTGGCAGAATGTTAGTTTTTCTTCAAACAAAGTTCATGACTTTTCAGTAATATAAATTCGCTTTAGTAGTTTTATTGGCCAAACATAACTTTTTTGAGACTATACAAATTTCCTTTTTTTCTTTTTAAAAGAGATTGTGTCACTTCCCATGTCTTCTGAATCATAAATGTAGATGTGCTTCTGCAAGTAGATTAAATTCTCTTTGCATAACAGTAAGAGAAATGTATATTTGTTTTTTCCTCTTTTATGCACATATCAAACTGATTTCTAGATGCAATAATTTATCTTTTAGGATCCAGAAATACTAAAAAAATTAAGTATTTAATGCTAATGATTAACATAAAATTTGTATTTCTCCCATTCTCTTACAGAGTATTAATAACAAGGATTTCAGATAAACTTGCTGCTAAACGACATACTATACTTTTGTCATTCCCTTCAATTTCAAAAGAAGAGTAAGTTAGGGTAATATTAAAACAAGTGGAGATAATGCAGTATCAATACTTGAAGGAACTGGAATTACTACTAGTATTTCACTGGGAAAATTAGAAGTGGACACAGAAAGCCAGTTCATGAAGAGAAAGAGAAATTTGTCTTATATCTGTATATATAAAACTCACCAAGTTAATCCACCAATTGGTCAGTATGATGGAAAACATGACATTTTTTAAAAAAAATTGCTAGAGACTGAAGACATAATTAAATTTAAAAGATGCAATAAAAAACTCATGGTTTGATATTTTAGGGGCTGCAGTGAGCATTTCCAGAATATGAAAGATATCTACTTGAGAGGGGGGTGGGGGAGAGAGCGCAGGTGGCAATCTAAACATTTTTATATTCTATCCTAAAAATATGCAGTATAAGTAGTGTCTTCCAACTGATACTTTCAACGGTACATACAGAATTCACCCAGAAAACAATCTAGAATGATAGATATAAAGCTGAGGGGTGTGATTATTTCCATTCACTGTGAGAAACTAATAAGAAGTGAAGAAAAATAGATCCAAGTTGACAATTTTGAAAAAGAAATAACTCATTTGTTTATTCCACTGATGGATTTTCTATTTTCTCTTGTGTGTAAAGCTGTTAGATTAAGAATGTCATTCATTTTTCTGTTGTGGAAGTGTAATATTATTTTAGGTATAGTCTTGGAATCAGCAAAACTGATAAAATATTTATTAGATTCCAGATGATTGAAATCCTAAGATCTTCTCCATTGGTAACCGCAAAAACAAAAACCCAAATGCATCACAGTATTTATTACATTCTAAGATTATTTATTCTGGACACAAAACATGTTATGGAAAACAAATTACAGTTGGACAAAATAGCAAGACACACACACACACACAGAGAGAGAGAGAGAGAGAGGGAGAGAGAGTTCTATAATTTTAAGGACTGTATTAATATTACTTACGTTGCAGAAGAGTCCATTTTGATGAACGAACTGATTATGCCCATCTCATTAATATGAAAGATTTTCAATATCCATCAGTTAAAATTAACCTTTTCTTCTTCCTACCTGTACCTATACATGTATATAAACAATGCTGAAGTGGAAATGTGCCACATCAAATACTTCTTTTCAGGTATGTCTTCCATTTTAGAAAGACCTCAGTTGTCGTAATTCATTGTTGAGCTGTCACATTATTTCATTTTTTTCTTCCTTCTTTGAGTTCATTCCTCTTCCATTATTCTGCCCTTATGTTAGAACTGCATACACAAATTTACTTTTTTGGGTGACTTCAAGTTAGTGTTGCTTCTTGGCAACTGCCTGGACTAATTATTGCAATTTTCTTGGCAAGCTTTTCAGTAGTTTTCCTACTGTGCACAAAGGGTGGCAAGCACGCAGGGGCTGACGGTCCACCCCTGCCTTGCCTCACTTCATCCTGCAGGATGACCCTCTCACCCATCGCCCCATCTGCCGGAGACCCCTGGATTCCCTCCCCAACCCTGCCGAGCCCCCACAGGTGCCGCCCCCCATGCATGCGACTCCCAGTCAGCCGTGACCACCCTGGCCATGCCCCTCCCTGCAGTCCCTGGAGGACAACCACAATGCTGATCCGTCCCTCAATGAAATTAAGTTTGACACCCCTGTTCTGGACTATAAAAAGACAGCAATATTATTCTGTATCTCCTTCTGCCGTTTAGTGGTTGTCTGGACTTTTGCTGCTGAGATCTGATAGCTCAGGTTGTAGCCTTTCAGAGTCACCTCAGGTCAAATGTAACAATATATTCTTCCTTACACATTTTCTCCTAGACCTGTTGTGTTAAGATAAAAGCTAACCTACATCATTTTTCTGCATTCTTTTTTCTCCAGCTGTAGGGGAAAACAGAAGAACTTTGAGTCAAATTTCATAAAGCCTCAAAATCAGTTTGACATCCAGTGAATCAGGATGAAACCTTAGTAAATGAATCTGGGATTTAATTCAGAGGACAATATTTAGATTAGAACTCAAGTGGTGTGTGAGGATCTGTTCCTTTGCTTTATCCTAAATAGATACTGTAGTTATGATTTGCTATAGTTATGACTGCTTAGATATGATTAGAAGCAAAATGTAAAAAATACATTTATTTGTGGTGAAACTTTTCCTCTACTCATAATGGGATGATCTAGCTTCCATTGTTTTTATCTCCACTATTTTTCTGTGCATAAAAGAGAGGAGATGTATTGGAGCATCACACAAGTTTTCATGCATTAACTGTCATTATGAATAGTCTATATTGAATTAATAATGTGCTTTTGTATTTATTTATTAATCTGTTAATTAAAATGGCAAACTGGTGAGTTAATTGATCACAGAAAAGCTACAATTAACTGGGCCCATCACTTCTCCCATGTCAATGACTTATACCTCCGCTCTCTCTTTCTTCTTTAAGTAGCATGCTTGATTCCTCATGGCTGCTGAAATATTCTTGCAGGAGCTGAACACTGCAGCATAGGTAGACAGGTGCCAAGAGTCAAGAAAAGGCAAATAGCTCAAGATATTTGAATAAATGAAGCCTTATAGTAAGCCATTCTGAACATTTCTAGGAAATTTTGCTACTTTGATACTTTGCCCTGAATTCTGCAAAAAGCCCTTACTCTGTGGATGTTTTATTAATATTGGGCTGGAATCTGTCTCCTAGTTTCCTCATTTGCAAAGTCCTCTGTTCTGCTAGCTTCTCAGAATAATTTCAGTATAGATTTGAATTTTTTATGATATTTTGGAGCTCATTTCATTTGTGTGTTATTTTTTTGGATTACACATTGCCCCAACATTTGGCAGCCTCCCTATCCTGCTTCCTAATCCCAGAAGCCACATGAGACAGGTTCCTTTTAGAAGGATCCTTTGGGATCTAACTGAAGTATATATAAGGGCTGAGGGCTGTTGAAAAGGTGATTGTATAGTGAAAGAAAAGATACTCATATACTCTCAGTCATCTTGAAAATGAAAACTTCACTGCAATTTCACTGCAAACCTCACTCTTCAATGCACTGATGTTGTTACCAAGCTTGCTAATAAAACTTCTACAAGAAAAGCTTGAGCTGAGCAGCTCAGAGAACACAAAGAACCCAATAGTGTAGAGTAAAGTGTGCTACCTAGTTTCATGCAATATGCATTAGGAAATCAATATTCGGATAGTGAGATGAGAGGCACATAAATTTAATAAACAACCAACCAATCAAAAAGAATGCATACATATTTTTTGTCCAGGTAGCAAATTAATGATGTGATGTACACAGGGGTGAAATCCAAATTTTTCCACTACCGGTTCTGTGGGTGTGGCTTGGTGGGTATGGTGTGGCTTGTTGGGTGAGGCAGGGGAAGGATACTGCAAAATCTCCATTTCCATCTCACTCCAGGGGAAGGATACTTCAAAATCCCCATTTCCTCCCCACTCCTGGGGGAAGGATATTGCAGAATCTCCATTCCCACCCCACTCTGGGGCCAGCTAGAGGTGGTATTTGCCAGTTCTCCAAACTACTCAGTATTCCACTACTGGTTCTCCGAACTGCTCAAAATTTCCACTACCGGTTCTCCAGAACCTGTCAGAATCTGCTGGATTTCACCCCTGGATGTAGAGTAATTTACATACAACTTTTGAAAATATGTTCAATATGCAGTCACAAAAAGAAGTCTTGTGACACCAGAAAAGACTAAAAACATTTCTCATGTCATAGGTTTTCAGGGTCCATAATCCAGTTTATCAGGTGCATGAATTATTATCCTGAGTATATATATACATTTCACTCTTTATTTGTAGGGTAGAGATGGATGGAATACTAAGGAAAATGGTCCAAGGAAATAAAAATAGGAAGTAGAGATAGTGGTAATTTCAGCCTTGAAACCAACCATTTCTAGAACAGATATTCTTGCTTGGATGAACCATATGTAGTTTGATATGAACTTTGTCTTTGTCCATAGCAGATAGAGCTGTACCTTTTGATGAATTCTACCTCAGTTTCCCACCTGCCATCTGTTTTGTGACTGATCAGTATCAATCAGATATTTTGTACTATTGCTAAGGTCACAGAAATGACAGGTTGGCTTTGAGAAGCATGGTATTTATATGTCTTTGATCCTTAAAGGCAAAGCATTTGTTCTTAGGAACTCACAGAGGCAGCAATGTGCTAGGTAGAAAGGGTAACCTCAAAGAAGTTGAAAATGAAGATTGGATGGAGACAGATACAAGAAAAGTGACTCTATGAACTTGTTCTTTTTTCATTCTTTTGTTCTATTCTACAAAAAAAGGCAAAGAGAGAATAGTAAACAACACATAATTATGAATCAAATAAGGTATGTTTTGAACTGCAAAACAGAATAGCCTAACTAAGACAAAATACTTCTTTCCTGCCTTGGAACCTCTTTCTTGGAGAGTCCATTCTAAAAGCATATTTGTGGTAGGTAAAAATGAAGAAACAATACAATGAAAAAAATAATAATTTGCTATAAATTAATAAGTCATTTCATTTTTGCTTTTTATGGAATAAAAGAAAATATCTTCTCAACATTTGTCACGTCATAGTGAATTTTCTGTTATTTCCCCCCTTTGCTCCTATTTTTGCTTTGGAGGAAGATTCTTAAACATGATCAAAAGGATATGCAATACCCAAACAGCAAGAATATTGATTAATGGAGAGACAACAGAACAATTTGATATAAAGAAAGGAATGAGGCAAGGATGCCCTCTATCTCCCATATTGTTTATGTTAACTTTGGAAATATTATTGAAAGAAATTAGGGAAGATAAAGAAATAACAGGATTAAAGATAAAGAACCAGGAATACAAACTGCAAGTATTTGTGGATGATATAGTATTCGTCCTAGAAAAACCATTACAATCAGGATTCAAATTATTGACAAAAATAGAACAATATGGGGAAGTAGTGGGCCTGAAAATTAATAAACAAAAAACAAAAAAGGCTAACGAAGAACCTCACCAAAAATCAAGAGAAAGAATTGGAAAATATATTAGTAATACAAATAGTAAAGAAGGTGAAATACCTAGGGATCTGGCTCACCAATAGAATATCAACACTCAAGGAAGATAATTATAATAAATTGGCCAAATAAATAGAAAAAGATTTAGAATTTTGGACTAAACTACAGTTATCATTCCTAGGTAAAATCGCCTCCATTAAAATGAACATTTTGCCAAGGATGCTGTATCTATTCCAAGTGATACCAATAGATCCAGGAAAAACTTACTTCAAAGATTTGGATAAGATGATATTAAAATATATCTGGCAGGGGGAAAAGGCAAGAGTCAAACTAAAACATCTACAGGATAAACGAGAAAGAGGAGGAATGGGGCTTCCAGATTGGCAAATTTACCATGAAGCATCATCACTAACATGGATTAAAGAGTGAATTGAACTCAAAAACAAACGCATATTAACACTAGAAGGCTTTGATTTGACGAAAGGATGGCACGGATATCTATGGGAAGAGAAACCTAAAAAACATGAACAATTCCGAAGACATATTGTGAGAGACACATTGTTAAAGATTTGGACTGAAATTAGGAAGAATCACTACGATAGAATCCCACGGTGGATTTCAACAATGGAAGCACAGATATACCCAAATACGTATCAAGAACTCTTAAATGATGAAGGAAAATTAAAAACAAGAGAAGAATTAAAAGAACAAGATGTGGAAATTGACTGGTCGCCATACTTACAATTAAAATCCAGATACAAAATGGAAATGGAGAATTATGGAATTCAAAATTCCCAGCTATATTATCAAATTTTCGTCCAGTCTCCAATCTTCGCTTCGTTGCGAAGGTTTTTGAGAGTGTGGTGGCACAACAACTACTCTGATACCTGGATGAAGCTGTCTATCTGGATCTGTACCAGTCGGGCTTCAGGCCACGATACAGCACAGAAACGGCATTGATCGTATTGGTTGATGATCTCTGGAGGGCTCGGGACAGAGGTTGTTCCTCTGTCCTGGTCCTATTAGATCTCTCAGCGGCTTTTGATACCATCGACCATGGTATCTTACTGCACCGGCTGGAGAAGTTAGGAATAGGGGGCAACGTGCTTCGATGGTTCTCCTCCTTCCTCTCTGACCGCTTGCAGGTTGTGTTGGCTGGGGGGCAGAGGTCGACCTTGAGGTACCTTATTTGTGGGGTGCCACAAGGATCAGTCCTCTCACCCCTTTTGTTCAATATTTATGTAAAACCGCTAGGCGAGATCATCCGTGGTTTCGGGGTGAGTGTTCATCAGTATGCTGATGACACACAGCTATACATCTCCACCCCGGACCACCCCAATGATGCCCTTACTGTGATGTCCCGTTGCCTGGAGGCCGTGTGGATCTGGATGGGGAGAAACAAACTCAGACTCAACCCCTCCAAGACCGAGTGGCTGTGGCTTCCGGCATCTCGGTATAGTCAGCTGGTACCATCACTGACAATTGGGGATGAGACCTTACTTCCCACAGAGAGGGCTCGCAACTTAGGTGTCCTCCTGGATTCACGGCTATCTTTAGAAGAGCACATGATGGCCGTGGCCAGGGGGGCCTTTTATCAGGTTCGCCTGATCCGCCAGTTGCGTCCCTTTCTGGATCAGGACGCCTTGCGTACAGTCACTCATGCCCTAGTCACCTCCTGTATGGACTACTGTAATGCTCTCTACATGGGGCTCCCCTTGAAGAGCACCTGCAGGCTCCAGCTGGTCCAGAATGTAGCCGCGCGGGTGATTATGGGCGCAACTTGTTACGCCCATGTAACACCTCTCCTGCGTGAGCTGCACTGGCTCCCGGTGGTCTTCCGGGTGCGATTCAAGGTGTTAGTCATCACCTTTAAAGCGCTCCATGGCTTAGGACCTGGGTACCTACGAGACCGTCTTTTGCCACCAACAGCCTCCCACCGACCAGTTCGTTCTCACAGGGAGGGACTACTCAGGGTACCGTCAGTCAAATCATGCTGACTGGCGACTCCCAGGGGGAGAGCCTTTTCTGTGAGGGCTCCAACCCTTTGGAATGAACTGCCCCCGGAGATACGGAATATCCCTGATCTCCGTGTTTTCCGCCGTGCCCTCAAGACCCTGATGTTCCAACAGGCAGGGCTAAACATGAACATGTGAATGATCTTTTAAAATGTACACCTCCTTGAGTGCTACGGGAGAAAGGCGGTATATAAATATAATAAATAAATAAATAAATAAATAAATAAATAAATAAATAAATAAATAAATAAAAAGAACCAAATGAACTGGATAAAATACTACTGGGCCCAAATGAGAAATTAATAACTAAAATTTACAATTTTTTACTTGCATATAAATTAGAAGAGGAAATAGTAAAAGAGAATACGATTACATGGGCGAAGAACTTTGGATATAGTATTGAACTAAGCAAATGGGAAAAACTATGGAAAGTTAATAGTAAATTGACATTATCAGTATCATATAAAGAAAATGCTTATAAGATGTTTTACAGATGATATCTTCCTCCAGCTTGGATTTCAAAAATATTTCCCAACACTTTCCCACTTTGCTGGAAATGCAAAATGCAAAAAGGGACATACTACCACATGTGGTGGTTATGCCCAAAAGCAAAACAATTTTGGAATAAAATCAAAATCCAACTGGAAGAAATAACAGCACAAAAAATACCATTAAAACCGGAAAATATTTATTAGTTATATTCACAAATAACTATGAAAAAGAAACAGCATATTTAATTACACCTATTCTGACCACAGCAAGAATCATCTTTGCACAAATTCGGAAATTGGAAGAAATCCCAACACAAGATAAAATAATATCTAAAGTAATGGAATGTGCCGAGATGGACAAACTCACTAAAGAAATCCAAAAAAAGGAAGAATCTGAATACTACCTGGTTTGGCAAAAGTGGTATCAATGGCTGGAGAAAAGGAAAACCAAATAAAAAGATGATCTAAAAGATTTGAACTAAATCGTGTACCAAATGAGACACAATAGAGTTACAACAAAACTGTAAAAAGTATTGTTATATAAGGTGAGATGTGGGAATATATATTGAGAAATACAATTTACCGATGTACTGTCTTAAGAAATAAGACATCACGTTTAAATGTTGTATATGTCGTGTATTGTTTTATTTGTACATGTATGTGTTCTTTTTTTCTCTGTGTGTATGTTTTTAATTCAATAAAAAATTAATAAAAATAAAAAAATGAAGAAACAATACAATTAAAAAATAATAATTTGTTATAAATTAATAAGTAATTTTGTTTTTGCTTTTTATGGAATAAAAGAAAATATCTTCTCAACATTTGTAACATCATAGAGAATTTTCTGTTATTTCCCTTCGTTTGCACCTATTTTTGCTTCCCCTTGACACTGATATTGATACCATACCATAGTCTGTTTCTTTGCTGAATTAAACAGTTGAAATATAACTAGAATTATGTTTGTTGAATGAACAATGCAGAGAGACAAAGGAAGCAGAAAAAAAATCCCCAATTTTATTGACTCCATTTGAGATGGGATCAAATATTACATAAGTTGATAAAGTAGTGTGTCCATGCTTATTCATTTCTGTTGTCAGTAACCTGACATTCCAAAGTTGGCAAATAATTTATTGAAATCATTATTGATGTACACTTAAAAAAAAAAGTACCAGGATACTCTGAGCGTATCTTCTATTTTAAAGGTTAAAACTGAATGAAATACCTTGTTTTTTATCACTGTTCTTAAAGGTTTCTAATAGTCTGAATGACCTTAAAGTGTTTGAATTTCTAATTACTTTTTCATTTTTGAGGATGAGACAGGTTCTGTCATATAAAGGATATATATAAGGGAAAAGAGTAAAGAACAATGGGAAGAAAAAAAGTGAACAGTCAGTTGTCTTTTTGGCTAATTGGATAATGCAACTGCATATATCAGTGAGACTTTTTTCATTAGATTCAAAATCCTTTGTCTTTCTTAACTGACAAGCTGCTTAACTGGAGTATAATCAAGGAAGCAAGGTTCACATAGACTGCCTGTATGTCTAGGCATGAGGATTTCATAACTGACTATTCTTAATGTCAGAAAACTGAAAAAGGCCCTTGCCACTGAGCTAACAATTTGCTTGCAGTAGAAGGGAGGAGCAGTAACATTTTCTGTCCTGACTGAAATTCTTGCAGTGTAGAATGCTGGTGATGATATGATTTTTGGTGCACTTGGGATTGGTAAAGGTTCTCTGAAGCCAGCTCCCTCATCTGGTCTGGCTTGTCCCTCCTTTCTTTTCCAAGTTTCTTTAACCATCTGGAGAAGTTCCCTGACTTTTTGGCCATATAACAATTCAGAAGGAGAGAATCCTGTGCCTGAGGGACCTCCTGATAAGCAAACAACAGGAATGGGAGCCACATGTTCCAGTCAGAATATGTCTCTAAAGCATATTTCTTCAGCATTTGCTTAAGGGTTTGGTTAAATCATTTCACCAGACCATCAGTCTGGGGATGATAAGGGGAAGGGGAAGTTTTGATCCCCTTAATTCCTGTGTAAGCCTGTGTAATTACAAAGTATAATCGTGGGTTTTTTTTGACATTTGTTGCTTACAGGCAAGATTCTTTGTGTAATTTTTGAGAATTAGTTTAGTTCATGGCAATGATTCTTATTTCTGTCTTGAACTTTGAGTACCAAACACACATTGATGGAAAATGCAAGAAGCTGAACAATCTATAGTCTAGTGTTGATTGAAGAACACACTTCACAAACTCTTGAACATACTATTACCTACTTATATTGTACATTCCCTGAATTTTACTGATCTTTTCAGTAAAAGATCAGAATTATTTCCCATGCCAGGAAAGCTAGGCCAAACTAGATTTGATCAATCTGTTTCCAAATAAGTGGCCTGCCCCAAAGGCTTTGTACCTTCAGTGTTCAAAATTACTTTTCAGAGAAAAGACTTGGCAGCTTCTTGTGAGTCAGCTGGCTAAACTATTTATCCCCAATTTTAATAAAATAAAAGTATCTGCCCTTTCTGAATCTTTAAATAACAGTTCCAATCCAGCAAGCAAGTGGCAGATACCAGAATACCAATTTCTATTATCCATCCATCCATTATCTATCTATCTATCTATCTATCTATCTATCTATCTATCTATCTAT
>WNWU01000057.1:2187431-2213650 GCA_012654045.1 Ptyas mucosa
CTATCTATCTATCTATCTATCTATCTATCTATCTATCTATCTATCTAATCTATCCACCCATACACATACACACTTTTCCCAGTATCCTCTGCCTAACAGTTTACTAGTTGACTGTTAGCCATATCACAACCACAGTATTATAATTGACTGACTGTTCTGTTATGATCAGCATGTTTGTAGTTCACAACCATATTAACAGCAATGAGTGGTTTTAGATTTGCTGCCTCATGTAAAACATCTTGGCCTGTTTCTTTTAGTTCTTAAGGGACCGTGTCAAACAGAACATATGCTTAAAGTGCCAGGATAATGGGGGGGGGGGGGGGGGGGCGCAGTTAAATGGAAGTGATTATGCACACTGCAGGATTATTTGAAAGAGGACTTTTGTGGATTCTTGTATTGGCAAAAAGACATATCAATATTAATGGTTGTGAAGGTTGGTTGATGTAGGTTAGAAACATCATAATTTTTTATTATATAGTGTGGTGTTCCAGTTTAGAAAAGATCCTCTTCATTTCAGAAAAACGTGGTTGTTTTGTCAAGAAAACTGCTAATTACTTTAATACCTCCAATATTTCAGATCAACTGAAACAGTGCTTGTTTGTATAAGGCATTTTATTTCCACATTTGATTGATGAATGAGGGGTTTGGTTGAAGAATCAGGAGGCCCATGAAGAGGCACCAGGAAATGTAAAGATAGAGTTTAAAGGAGATGAGTAGCCATGGTGAGTTATTATAATCTGCTATTTTTTGCTAATAAATGTAGTGTGCCAGAACTAGAAGTGAAATAATTAATTACAGCAAAAGAGCAAATTTAGGAAGATTCAGAGAACAAAATAAAACACAATGTGAAGTAAAGCACACTTTTTTTTTAATATATAAGAATATAGTAGAACAATTAAAAGTGGGGACTGTAGATATTGAATATTTAAACAAACAAGAAAATAAAAAGTATGCCACATAAACATATCTTTGGTGCAACTAGTATATTAGCTGCCTATTGGGGCAGAAGAAAATAATATAAAGCCCAAAATACTGAGGGGCAGAAAACAGTTTTAGTCAGAATTTCTGAACCTTGATGACTTTAAGATGGTGGACCTCAGCTCCCAGAATTCCTCAGCCAGCTGTAGTGGCTAGAGAACTCTGTGAATTGAAGTCCATTCATCTTAAAATTGCCAGGCTTGAGAAATACTGCTCTCAGTCCTGTAAGAATGCCTAGAATAAGACGTGACTCATAAAACCTTAAATGTGCATAAGCCAGAACAGCCATAAGTACATTCCAATGAGAATGGTCTATTTTCAGAGTAGAGATTTTTTTACGTGAAAAGAATTTAGTTAAATATGCCCATTTACCCTAAGTGAACAAGAATAACTATCACCATCTCTTACAGGATATAAATGATGGAGTTTATCTGTACAAACTCAGCTATTGAGATCTCCCTCCAGTGTGGTTATTATTCAGATGTTGCATTTTATCCCAGCAGAACTAATTAGGACTAATGGTGATTAGTTAGCCCTGCTTCTTGCGTTCCAACCTGCTCCCATGGATAAAACTGTGAACATTTCAGAAAACTGCTGTTTTGCAACAGCTATCTCTATTTTAAAAAACAGGCGATAGAAACAAGCTGGCAAATTACAAGTCATCAGACTCTGAATACAATCAGCAAATTATTGTAAGGCATTTATGCTGGAAGCTCTGTAACAGGATAGAATGACAACACATTTTTACAAGATGAGCAAACTGGTTTCAGTAAGAGACACTGATAGTAAATCACTGTTCAATCTCCCAACACTTAGAAGATATATACACATAGGGCACCTGTTCAATCTTATATGTAGCTTTTCTTCGCTTGAAAGAGGCCCTGACATCAGTCTTCAAATCCTGTTTTGATTGCCTTTCAAAAAGTTAGATGTTGTCACCAGCCTGAATTCTAGAAGAAGGCTGGTCCATGAGTATGTAGCAAATACAGTGATTACTCTAATTACTATACCTATAATATATAAATGGGACAATCCAGTCCTCTCTGGTAAACAAGCAACCATTCTATGTACCCAGCATAGCCAAGTTAGTGACAATAGAGGTAGTACCCACAGGAAGAAAAACATTTTTAAAAAACTCTAAAAGGAAGATTCAAGAAAATATTCCTGTCAATATGTAACATACAAAACAATGTCACTTCAAATATCTCCATTCTCTGATGAATAGTTGGTATTTTGTTTTGAACGCAAAACACTTAAAATTTATTGTGAACCCAAAACAGTTTACACTTAAACCATTCTACTTGGTGCCCTTCAGATACTTTTGATTCCAATTTCTGTCTATCTTGCTGGGATGGAATAGCTGGACTACCATAGAAAAAGTTCCAATAGTAATGAACAGACAATGGCCATGCTTATTCAAATATGTATAACACTGTATTCCTTAGGAAGGAGAGTTTTTTGTAAAAATATGCCAGGCAAAGATCTATCCCTACCATTGGGATACCACAGAAGTGAATTTTCTAAAATCCTATTCCAGGAGACAGAAGAGGTAATGTGCTTGATGTTACTTCTGGACACACAGTGTTGGAGAATTCAGACAAGAAATCAGAATCTAGTGCTTGTCATCATAAATTGACTACATCCCTTCACCCATACTATTTTTTTAACCAAGAAAATGGAAGTGCAACTAGAGAACACTCAATTATGCTGCAAGGTGCTGAATGTTGTGTCATTTTAAATCCTGAGAATGTTTAAGGCAAGGGATTAGCTTGGTTGTTTAAAAGTCCTGCTTTGTTATCATTTCAGCTCAGACCTGTAGTGATAGGAAATCTGTCTCAGATTTCCAACATCTTTCACAACTGCAAGCTCATTCTGTCTTCTAGATATAGCTCCCAGGAGCTCAATATCTTTCGCTTGACAGCTGTTGACAAGTGCTAAACAACCCACTCCAGCCAAATTCTCATCCAGTTTGTAAACTGCCCATGCATTCGGAGGACATGGCAGGATTAAAATGCAGGTGGGAATAAGTTTTAATTGCAGAATAATCCAATAGAGCCTGATGCGTTTTGCTTTGAGGAATTGCAGCCAGAGGAACCTGGCTCCCAGAAAACTTTCTTTTCTTTTGAGATAATGTACTTGGGTTCCCATGACAAATTAAGTTACAATGTTGTTCATTTGTTTTTGTCTTCGTGCAAATTGTCTAGACAGCCTTTGTGGATTATTAACCATAGTTTATGGTTTGGTTTATTCAATAAATAACCCACTGTCTTTTAGCCTTCAGGAAAGTCATTAAAACCTGGCTATGCTGGCTGACATGGGGTCTTGAAGGAGAAGCTGCTGGGTGGATGTGGTTGATACACTAATGGAGGAGGCACCCTACCTCTTCCCTCCAAATCCGTGCATTTTAGCTTGTCTTATTGATGCAGATGGCTTCTTACATTGCTTCTTGTTCGTAGTTCTTTTAGGATTTTATAGAAGAGTGAGAAGCCATGCAGGCTGCAGATCAACTGTACAGTAGTGGCCAAAATTGTGGAAATCTTTTGGGAAAAGTGTATTTTTGAGGTTTGATGTCTAATAATGCCACTTTTTTTTTTTGGGAGTTTCAAGATAATCATATTCCACTGCTGGAATGGCCTGGGAATAGCCCAGACCTTAACCCAATTGAAAATCTGTGGAGCCGACTAAAGAAACTTGTTAGTCAGAAGTGACCCAGCAATAAAACCCAGTTAATAGAAGCAATCATTCAATCTTGGTTTCACATTATAACAGCTGCAGAACTAAAAGACTTGGTTCACTCCATGGGAAGACGTTATAAGGCTGTAATTCATGCTAAAGGTTACCCAACTAAGTATTAACTGACGTAATCATTTTTGTATATCTCATTTTTTCTACGTGTTTCACTTTTATTCTTTATATTGTAACTGCTATTCTAATAGCAAATTCTTCATAAAAGTTATTGCATTACATTCTTGATTAAATTATCTTTCCATTGATATATAATTTTATGGTACTACTCCAAAAAAAAAAAGTGGTGTTACTAGCTAGTTTTAGAAAATACACTTTTCTCAAAAGGTTTCCACAATTTTGGCCAATACCGTACAATGAAAAATAGGATCTCATAGCTACCTCAAAACTAAGGAAGTCCAACAACATCCAAATGAAACAAACAAAATGTTTAAAAAGTTATATTTATGTAGTTACTTACCAAGCACATCTAAATTATATTAAAGTAACCAAAATACCTTTACAATCCCCAAGGCATGTCACAACTTTTGAGTGTCCCAAATGTATGGAAATTGAAAGTTGAAAAATTTGACACGCCCTAAAATTTAATTCTGTATATTTCAATTCTATTCGCCCCAGCAAGACTTTTTATTTTTATTTTTTAAATCTGCCTTCAAGAAAAGAAAGAGATGGGGAAGAAGTGAAAATAAAGCAGGGATGTATTTCCCCATTCATCACATCAATCTAAATATATTGTACACGACCCATAGCCCCTCTCTGGGGGATATGGGTGTTCCAGAAATATGGAATATGTTAGGATTTGGATCTAACCCAATAACTCACAGTAGACTGTTGAATCTTTTTCTATGATTTTTTATTTTAGGCCTGGAATGTTTCCAGGCCTCAATGAGGTAAGAGTCACTGTTTATCCCTCACAGGTCTGCATCAGGAACAACTTGGTCTCCACGTGGAGAGAGCTTTTATACACAGGGGGAGGAGCCAGAAGGTAAGGAGTGGTTAAGGGGATGATGGGATATGTGGTTGGTTAATCCTTACATGACCCTGGGCCGATGATTATAATGATGTTAGACATTTACCCTAACAAAACCCCCTCTAAATGTCTAACTGAATACAGATACACAATATATACATACGTACGCGTCATGTACATAGTTTACATATGAACACATATTTTAGATATGAGACTGTTGCTTGTGCGGTAGGGGTTTAGTTAGTATATCAGCAATTTGCTCCTCGGTGTCACAATGTACAGCTTAAATGAAACCTATCGCTGAGAACTGCCTAACATGTTTGCATTTGATATCAATGTACCTTGATCGTTGTCCTACAGCATCGGCTTTTGATATCTCTATGGCAGCCTTGTTGTCTTCGTGTATAATTATTGGGTATGATGGTTCACCCCAAATGTCATTAAGTAAGTCGTCAAACCATATCAGGTTATTTGTGGCCTTGGATAGACAGATGAATTCTGCTTCTGTAGTGGAAGTGGCTACCAGTTTCTGTTTTCCTGTGTACCAATGGATGGGACTACCATTGAGAAATAGTACATAACCTGAGGTGCTTTTTCTGCTTTTGATGTCTCCCGCCCAGTCAGCGTCAGCATAACAGGTCAGTCTTGGTTTAGTTGATGTCTCTGGCTCAAGGCAAAGCTGGGTTCGAGTCCTGCCGTGAGGTCTGTCCATAGGTGGTCGATGCCCCATGTTCGTCGCGCAGGAATGTTCCTCTCCTGGTGGATAGCAGGGTTGGCGTGGCGGCTGCGGATGTGGATCTGGCGTCCCTCTGATGGTTGCATGCCTTGCTGCGGCCTGCGGCTGGTGTGGGGGGGCCGGAAAGTGGAGCCGAACGCTGCCGCTAGTGTCTCCATGGCCTTTTTTATTTCGGGTCCGGTAGGCGGGCTCGTGCTGCACTGGTTTTGTTCCCTGTAGTCATCTTCGGGGTGCCCCTTGTCCAATTTAGGGTCTAGGCAGGTTCGCGCCACAAAATTCAAATCCCAGTTTTCCATTGGCTGCTGGCCATTACAAGATGGCCACTGGGAATGTGGCGTGAAAGTGAAATCGCCCATGTCCAGTACCTCTGTAAGGGAATGTCCTTCTCTTACTGGACTGGCGATTTCCTGATTTTCTTCCTGGGTGCTCATCACTGCTCCATGGTTTACTAGGAGGCCTTGGAGTTTTGTGATGAGGTCTCTGTTGCTGATGGGCGCCTCCATCATTTTCTGCAGGGCCACTCTGAAATCATTTTTCTCTTGTGGCTCTTCTCTGTATCTATCATCTACTTCTTCTTGTGTTTCTTCATCTCTGGGGGGTGAGTGGATGTCTTCATCATGCTCACTCTCTGTCGTGGTGATTCCTGCCATGACACCTTCGAGTGCCCGTAGTTCAGCCATCAGTCTGGAGTAGACTCTGGTGTTTATTCTGTTCTCAGCTTCAGAATAAACTACTGCTTCAGACATTGTCCAGAGTTATGGGTAACCATCCTCTGCTACCATATTGTTAGGATTTGGATCTAACCCAATAACTCACAGCAGACTGTTGAATCTTTTTCTATGATTCTTTATTTTAGGCCTGGAATGTTTCCAGGCCTCAATGAGGCCTCTGTTTATCCCACACAGGTATGCATCTGGAACAACTTGGTCTCCATGTGGAGAGAGCTTTTATACACAGGGGGAGGAGCCAGAAGGTAAGGAGTGGTTAAGGGGATGATGGGATACGTGGTTGGTTAACCCTTACATGACTCTGGGCCAGTGATTATAATGATGTTAGACATTTACCCTAACAGAATATAAGTAAATAAATTGCACAGATCTCTTTGCTTTGTTTCTTACAAACATAATAATATTGGTCCCCTCCTATAAACAAAGTGCAATTAATTCTATAGCATTTCTTATTAAACCTCAAAATTATGATTATTTGTTTTCTTGAAGGGTACCCTTTAAAAAACTTCAACATTTCCTAGCATTGATTTTTGTATTTGCTGCTGTTGCTGCTGCTGCTGGGAAAAAAATTATCAAGAAGGCTTTGGCTAAATCATATCCTCATAAAAAATAATTGAATACTTTCCTTGGTTTCTTTCAACTATGTAATGCTAGTAGATAAATAGACAGCTGTTTAATTTGTACTTTCATTTTGAAAGCCTTTTCAGTTTAGTTTGTTAATACTTGCTATATGAAGAGAGTGAATTTAGGAGACAAGCAATGTGTATTTTGCATTGACAATGGGGAATTATTTTTAAATAAAGTCAATATAAGCCCTATATCTGAAATGCTCAAAGAAACAAAGGTGAAAATAGAGATAGGAAGCCAAAATGATTCTGGAGATTACCTTTCCATGGCTAAGCTGAGTGTGTTGACTTGTAGGAGAGTCAAGTCACAGGCCTGTCAAAAGATGCAACAAGCAAAGGAGTGTTAAGCATTTTGCGTGGCCTGTCTTGCCAAAACAAATTATGCTCCCTTGCCCCTGTATCCTTGCTCAACGATTGATAGTAGGAAAGTGGCAGACCAAGTTCCTTGATACATGATTGCCATGAACCAAATTGATTTTTTATGTGCTATACCACAGCTACAGCTCTAGACAATCCGAGTCAGTCTGCAAAATAATAGTTTACAAGCTAGGGCTCTCGATGACTTTAACTTATTTTCAGGGTAAAATAATGAACAATTTGAAGGCATAACAGCACTGATATGGATTGAAAAATAGGCATGTTTTCTTGCAGAAGTTGTATTTTGCCTCTGTATAAAGCAACGTTATTTTTCTTTGTTTACTTATTAAAAACTAATAGATAGAAAGTTGTATAAGGCAACCTTGTTATTCCTGTTTTAGAAATAAGAGCTGACAGTGTAAATAAAAGCTCACAGTGTATTATTCTTTACCAGCTGCCCTCTCCCCCCTCCTTGAAATGACTACTGCTATTTTCTTCTTCCTTCCTCCTCTCCTTGCTGAATCTTCTCCTCCCCTCCCTCCCGCCTTTTTCCCCCTCCTGTTCCTCTTCTCCGCTCCACCATTATTATTTTTCCTTCCCCACTTCTTTTCTTTTTCTTTCCTTCTCTCATCTCTCCCTTCTTGCTATTCCTCCCTCTTCTGTCTTCTTACTTGTAATACTGCCTCTCCTGCTGCAGTCAACTGGCCATAGAAGGATAAACAGTGTGCTGCTGACCAGCCACTCAAAGCTGTGGCAGACAAGTCTGTGATAATTAGCCATGGCCAACTTGCCATGACCAACTTGCCACAGCCAACTCACTGTGAGGCAACTTGCCATGGTTAACTCATCGCGGGACAACTTGCTGAAGGACAAGAGTTGCACTAATATCAAAGAAATGGTAAAATGGAATCATCAAAGAAATGATGCAAAGGAAAGACAGAATAAAATGTGAATGACAAAAATTAATTTTTGAATTCATTTAAATAATTGAATTGTTAAATTTTCCTGCGGCGAGTTGTCGCATGATGAGTTGGCCATGGCGAATTGTCCCGCAGTGAGTTAGCTGTGGTGAGTTGGCCATATAGCGAGTTGTGCCATTCCAATGGTAGAATGCATACCCAAAAGCCTTAGTATTCCCTTAGCCTGGGAGAAAGTTGAGCTAGTGGACTGCTGCTTGAGGTATATGCAGTTAATGATGTACTGAAAGCAATGACTATTGCAAGTGTTTCTCAACTCTGGCAGCTTTAAAATATGTGAACGTCAACTCCCAGAATTCCCCAGTCAGCATGGTTGAGAAACACTGGACTATTGGACCAGCTCTGCAAATTACAGAAATACAGATTTAAAAACAACTTGTGCATGGCCTGCTCCCTACATAAATTCTAACTGGGGACTGTCCTAGTCTGTGGTGTCCAGTTCTGTATCTTGTGGCTTGGCCCTAATGGCACTGAAGCAGACATAAAGACATTTAGACCTGACCTCTTAGATCAACTATCGCTTTATAATGATGTCACTTCTTTCTTCTGGTGACATTTACTATTCCCCCCACCCAAAAAAACCCGCAAAGTAATATAATTGCAGATATTATAATGATATCTGTATGAGTATTACGCATGAGTGAAAAATATTGCAACCCAACCATGATATTGGAGACCTAGTTCCTACTGTTTGCGTTCCTTGTAGTGGGATGAAGTGAAAACTGCACCTTTATGGTGTCCTTGCAATAGATAATGCATAGCATTCATTAATATGATAACATTTGCTAGTTTAGTAATAATCAAGGGCAACATCTAGAAAAAGCATAATCATCACTTAGAAGAACACTGTGGCAGCACGAGCAATGCTGAAGAAAAACAAGAGCAAAGCAAAGTATTAGATTCTAGGCTGGATTCTGGAAATAGATGTCTAAGCAAAGTAATTAAGGCTACCAGCCCAACAATCTTTTATTTTCTAGTCAAGCCAGTAAAATTGTTATATTGTGCAACAAGTTACAGGATGTATGAAATACTAGTAAACATTTTCCTTTTATCTATGGACCACTGGACCACTGGATAGAAGGACATCCTTCTACCTATGGACCACATGTTTATTCGAGGCTTTCTATTCCAACTCCTCTCCCCCACTCCCAGTTATTTATGCTTGATATATCCAATTCTTCCAGGTCCCATCCTTAACCTTCTAGGTCCATAAAGGGCCAATTACTTTCAAAGCCCAAATTGGCGCTCCTGATCATCATGAGAAATTCAGGGGGGAATCTCCAGGGGCAGCTTTAAACTATATAATAAGGGGAGAGGAATCCTTAAGCAAAGGTTCATTTAGATAAATTGAACATTATAAAGCATTGTAACATTGCTTTTCTTTTGCTTTGTCTTTAGAGAGCAATTTGGCTATTTTATATATTCATGAAGCATAATTGCTCTTCACCCATGCACCATAGCCTATTTTTCATTCAGTAGTGTTTTCTTTTCCAGTGTCTTGTTTGACTTTGCTCACAAGTTTGCAAAGTGGTATAATACATCATTTAATGTTTTCCACCTTCCTTGACTGATAGTCTTTTTGATTGTCAATCACATGATAGCATTATAGAAAAAAAAAGAAAGAGAAAGGTGGATGATCAGTCATTATAAGACTCAGGTGCATTCACCTGTGAACAACAGCACAAGATAACAATCAAAGGGTGGAATTAGCAAAGATCATTTGACAGGAAAAGCCCAGACAGTAAGAGAGGATTATGTGGATAAGTGAAGCAAAGATGACAAAAGATCTTTGTGTAATGACAGAATAATAACATGTAACACCTCTTAATAATGACTTCCATATGTATTCTCTCTTTCAAGCTGTAAACTAGTCAGTTTGTTGTGATGGTGAAAGATGCTGGGCCAGAAACCAGAAGATGTGAGTTCTAGTTCTGCCTTAGCGCAAAATCAGCTGGGTGACCTTGGACCAGTCACTCTCCCTCTGTCTTGGGAAGAAGGCAAGAGCAAACCATTTATCAAAATTTTGCCAAGAAAACTGCATAGTCTGGGCAGTCATGCAGAAGTTGAGTTGGAATCAAAGCAGTGGTGAAATCCAGCCGGAGCTATCTGGCTCGTGCAAGCTCCGCCCACCCGCCAGGATGTCATCACATCCCGTTTTTTTACCCTCTGTGCATGCATCTCTCACATCTCTGATCCAATAGCAAAGGTAAGTGCATTTTACCCCTGAATCAAAGGTGTATACATTCTCATGTGTCTTAAAAACAGTGATTTTAGATATTTGGCAGTGAATATTAATACATAATAGTAATCTTTCTTCTATTTGCTTTTAGTAAACAGCTTAACTAACTATAAAGCAAAAATAAGAACAGGACTGTGCAAAGACCAGTGATCTACTGTAATTTCCTGGTCATCTCTTCTGGGTGGATCCTGATATGTAATCAGATGGATCATAATCGTTTGTTAGAATCTATCATTGTTCCTCAGAACATTTCATCTTGTGTGTGTGTTCACATTTGGACCTTAGAAAAGCCATTTGCAGTAACCCATTCCTACTGCTGTTTAGAATTGAATCTCTCCCCCCCTCTCTCTCTTACACACACACACACACATTTTGTCATTTTATTCATGCAATGAAATGGTGGAATATTGTAATGATATCATTTGCAGCATATTGGAGAACTAGAATGTCAGAATGAGACTTACAAATCGCAAATTTGGTGAAAGTAATATAGTAATTAGAACAACTATAACTCAATTATTAGATGGTAAAGAAAATGTGTTTTGAAGGGCAGTTAAATTAATCTGCATAGGAACGGAAACATGGACATGGTGTTAATGGGAAGCAGAAGAATCATAACCTACCTTGACATTTAGCCCATTGATAATACAATGATGCGTTATTAAAACATTAGCACTAATATCCATGCTTTCCCCCAATACGTTCTTCCTGGATCTGTTCAAATGAAGCATCATTGTAGATAGGCAAAGTAAAGCCATAGCAGTACAAACTATCTACATTGAATTTATGCTGTCTGAGAATACAGACTAAAGAAAATTGATTTCGGTTTGCTTCCTTTATGACAGAGAACTAGTATTACAAACCTTCCAGAGGTCAGAAATAGTAAATTCAAAAACATGGTGCATGGGATATAATCTTTACTAATCTTTTAAGCCTACTAAGTAAATGTAAGCCCCTTTTATTTTTCTGATTCAGTTAAGCACAGGTAACCTTAGATTTCTGGCCAAGGAAAAGACAAAAAGACATTTTATTTTTAACTGCTGCAGATTTGGCAGCTCTGATCAGCTAATTCAACACTATGATCCATTAAAGACAGTGGGGTTTCTTTTTTCCTTCTCAGACAAAAAGTGGAAAGAAAAACACAGGTCATTTTCTCTTTGAAACAGCTGAAGCTCCCATTAGTTGCTGCTTTTTCTTTTGGTTCTGTTAATCTATTTAAAATTTATTTATATTTAAATAAATATATTTAAAATTCCAGCTTTGTTTGCTTGTTCAGACAATAGATCTGAAAAGTGTGTAGATGAGCTCTGTGTCCATATCCAGTTATGCATTTCCATCGATGGAACTTGGCCAATTTCTTTTACTGGTTCCAGGGAACTGCATTAAGAAAGGAAAAGGAAAGTAAACCCTGGATTTTGTCATCTGGCTTTTAGGGACTTCAGTTCTTTTTTTACCATCTCTTACTTATGAATGGCGCTGTCTCATTTTTTAAAATGGTTTTACTTAATTAGAAAAAAAAATAAAACACAGGAAAAAAAACTCAATATGTACTACACATAATCTGTATAAGCAAATCATTCGTCACAAGTAACATTAGGATTTCAATCCACTCGAACCATAAATGTTTCTTTCCAATGTTGAAGGACTAATGTGTGATTTAGAAGAATCTATTTTCTCTGTCCAGCTACAATATTTTAGGGCTATAGTTCAAAAGATTATGGATGCCTGAAAATATTAAACCTTTTTTCAAAGTCAAAACATATAATTATTTTTTATAACATAGTAATAATGGGATATTGTAAAACCATGTTTTAATAAAGCTTTATTGTATCTCCAGCAACATGATGATTTATTCGTTCTTTTTTATAGAAATATAATGGGGCTCAGTACATCCAAGATGTTATTTTCTACTCAATATACATATCCTAGAATTTCATAGAAATGTTTGCTATTGAGATTAATCTTTTAAAAAGTGGATTGGATTATTTTGGATAAAATGGGGATTTCCAATTCCATTCAACCTTTAACATTTGCATACTATATCAACTTGATTTATCAATAACGGTTACTCCTAAAGAGTAACCTAAAGTGTTGGCTGAAATAAAGAATGAATACTGCCAGTGAGTGGCAATTACATTTATAGAAAACAATTAAGTATTATCATACTATAGTTAATCAATTTAAAATCCTAGCCTCCATCTTCTGTCTCATTTTCATAGTATTGCTTAATATTTCCAATTCCCCATCCACTTATAGTAAGGAAGAGATTCATAGTAATTCTCATTTTATCACAACTATTTACATTATGCTGCTGCTAATTGAAATAGCTAAGTATTGTTTAAGCATGTTTATTTAATTTCATCCATTTAAAGCAGTAGGAGTCTATAGAAGAAAATAACAATGGTTATATGATAAGGCTAATGGAGATCTAGAAGAAAGCTGAAAGGAATAACTAGGTGGGGATCAGCAAACTAAAAATTGTACCTTGAATTCATTTCCCTTGTAAAGATGCATGCCATACTCTATTTCTGATTCCTTCTATGATTTCAAATGAGCCTTACTATGAAAAAAGAAGTAGTCAGAACTAAAACAATAGAAGAGAGAATAGAGAAAATCAGCGCAGAAAGGGCTCTGCCATCATGTAATCCAAATATAGCTATGCACATTTTCCCTCTTCTCCCATGTATCATTTATTACTAGTTGTTGCTCTCTTACAACTGCAATATATTGTTCCCAAATTGTTAGAGTTAAGACTAGTAACAAGGAGATCGAGGTCCAACCTCAGCTGTAAAAACTTACTGGGTGATTTTTGATCAGTCACTCACATTTAGCCCACTTTATCTCATAGGATTGTTATTGGTATTAAAAGAAGGTAACTGTAGTTTATGTTCCTGGAAAAAGAACAAAATACAAATAAACAACATCTAACAAATAAACAAGATAGATGTATGTATCAGCTACCATCAGTGTGGGTTCTCAGAGAAAGCAAGTATATGCGTTCATATACTTCTGGAATTACAAAAGGGATGCAGCTATTTGGGGGAAAATATACCTGATCTAAAAGGGCAGGTTGAAATAACTGGGGAGAGGGAATCCAACAGCTAGCCCAGTTCAATGCCATAAAAAGTTTTGGGGGAACCCTGCCCCCTGAAAAAATAGCTTCCTCTGTTTAGCTGGCCTAAATGTCTGTTCATACCTATTTATTTGAAGTTTTGAATACGGCCTTATTTTCTGTGTACCCTTCACATCAAAGTGTGGATTGGAAATACAGGGAACATAACAAGTGATTTGGTAACATGCAGAGACTGTGCTTCCTGAAAAGCAGATATGGATGACCAAGTGCCATGCATTAGGACCTTACAAAAATGGAGATAAGCTGTAAAAACGAAATTTTCTAAGACTCATTTTTACTCTTCAATTGACTATACAATTGACTCAGTCTTTTCACCTACAAACTCCAAGGGTAACAGAAAAGGGTTCACCGCCTCACAGATTTTCATAAGATATAATGTGACAAAGGATGACCTGGAGAAAGATACTGAGAATCAGCCCTATGTAGGAGATGCAACAGTCTGAAGAAAAAAAAAATTTTTTTTTAAAGGCCAAAGTTTCAGTACCATATGCTCCTTCTCCTGTGTGTGTACTTTTTAGTTGTGCAGAAAAAAATATTATTGTAAAACTTGCCCTAGCAGATGTGCAATATATTTTGAAAAGCAGTTAATGGTCTTAAAGGTCAGCAGATGGACAGCTGATGGTAAACTGCTAAGCTGAACAATCACACCCAAGGGTCCTCCTTGTTAGCAATTGAGATGTTGTTATAGTGTAGTTGCAAAAGAAGTTCAAGAAGTGGCAGGCAGAAGTTTACTTAACACTTCACAGTGTGAGAGACCCACTCTTGGCAGTATTCATCAGTATGTGTCCAGTAGAACAGACAGTGCATTGTTATTAGCTGAAATAATTGACTGTGAGCACTGCAGCTACAGCTAATTTAGTCAGGATTACCATTTCAAGCTGTAGTTCCCAGTACTCTAAAAACGTCTTGTCAAATAATAATTATTATACATGCATGTCATCTACAAGATGTTTTTTGGGGAGGAGGGTGTCTGATTGGATAAAATGTGCTAGGATACAGTATTTAGAGGTACTTTAAAAAGGTTTTATAAAAGTGACAGTTTTCCCTCTGTTACTGATTATAAAGTGAATGTTGCTGTCTTGCAGCTCATATCAAGGTCAATGGGTAGTAACTGGTCTAGGTCTAGGAATGTGATTAAAGCCGGGAAGGTCATATCATTGGAGGCATCATGCACAGCCTTAACTCAAAGAACCACAATAGAGGTTCTTGATTCACTATTGTATGTATACATATTTGCAGAATCTAGTTGCCTTTCACTGCCTCAGTCAATAAATGTATTTATCAAATTTATATTTATATGATAAATAGAACAGAAAAAGAAGATACAGAACTGTGGGCTGAGATCATTCTTTCCTCCTTTCTTCATTAGTAGAATAAGAAATACCGGTAGCAATAGCAATTAGCAATAGCACTTAGATTTATATACCACTTGGCAGTTCTTTATAGCCTGCTCTAAGCAGTTTACAGAATCAGCATATTGCCCCCAACAATCTGGGTCCTCATTTCACTGATCTCAGAAGAATGAAAGGCTGAATCAACCTTGAGCCAGTGAAGATTGAACCCTTGGCAGTCATCAGAATTAGCCTGCAATACCGCATTCTAACCTCTGCGCCAGCACAGCTCTTTATCCCACATGAAACAGTGCCTGTCATCTAGTGCAGCTTCTTTCTTTACGATCACCTTCACTTGGTAATAATAAAGACAAAGTACTATAAGGCACTGGCAGTGACAATGATATTTCCAAATGATTCACATTCTGCCACAGAAAGGGCAGACATGGGATATAAATATAATGGCAGAGGAAAGTAGATGTAGGATGGCCTAGAAAAACATGCTGTTTTCCATTTATAACCAAAAGTCTTTAATGCTGGGTAACCTGATTACAATCGAGCTAAATTATGACTGTTAATCAAAGTTAGCTTTAGTTTATTGACTACAGTAGCCTTGACTGGTTGCATATAACATATCGGGCCAAACCAAATAAGGCATATTGTTAACACACAGCAAATATATTGTAAGAATAATACAATAGGAGAGATGAATGCTGGAATCAAAATTAGAAGTCAAAACACTAGTTGTGTGAGTTACAGCTGGCAATACTTTGCTGGCTGAAGGTAGAAATGTAGAATATTTGTGGGAATAAAAAATTAGAAAGGGAAAAATCAGAGTGAATGTTAAATATTAAGGAGACAAAGACCATATCAATCAGCATACTTAACTAGCACACAGTTATTGATGAAAGAACTGAGTGATAGATAGTTTTGTTTTCTTGAGCTCCAGAAAATAAGATAGTGTGGTAGAATAATAAAAAAGATATTAATCCTAAAACAAGGGCAGTGACAAATGTTGACAAGATCATGAGGAAATACCATTTCAGTGACAATAAGATGTTTATAATAGTGGTCTATTCAGCTGGAAGCTGGAACTACTGAGAGGCTAAACTGAGCAAGGTCAAAAACAAAGGGTCTGAAATCAAACTGACCCATTACAATTATATTTATGTACAAGTGTCAACACTTTTTCTATTGAGAAATCAGTGGTTCTTATGAGCAATGAGCAATGCATGAGTAAAGAAAAAGAAATAAAATTTGAATTTTGGATCTGACAAGACTATTATTTGAATCTTGTAGTTTGCAGAACTTCCTACACTTTTCTTTATTATTAAAGCTTTTAATGTTTGAATTTTAAGAAGTGTCAGAGGAGTGCCTTTGAATCAAAACCTGCAGACTTTTTATCCTGCTATTGGTCAGTATTAGTACTGATGGACACTGAGAAAAGAGAAAAAAGATAGATGCCATTCAATTGTATCTTTAGAGACCATTATTAAGAGTACCATAGATTGCAAGAAGAACCAAACAGCCTTAGAGAAAATAAAGGCTGGCTGTTCCCTTGAGATGATGCTCAATATGCAGAAATGTACGTCCTTTGGGCATATAGTGTAGGCAGATAATCTAGCTAACGATCTAACAAATAATTAAACTTGGCAAGAATGAGGAAAGAAGAAGAGAAAGACAATATGTAAGAATATAGATAGGATCAAAAATGTTCTGCAATATCCTTAGAAATTGGGAATGATCAAATCTGACTAATCCTTTTTATGAATTACTGGGTATGAGTATTTGTCCACGCAGTCACCTGGAATCGACCATTATTTAATGTTACCTAACTTATTAATAGAAAACCTACATAGGTTTATTGTTGAAAAATATGTTAGATAAGGTAACAAATACTATTTGAGGAGTTTTCAGGAGAAACATATATTGTGCATGTTTTCAAAAGGGCCTTTTATGTCTATCTTCCAAAGTATAAAGGTAAAGGTAAAGGTTCTCTTTGCATATATGTGCTAGTCGTTCCCAATTCTAGGGCGCGGTGCTCATCTGTGTTTCAAAGCCGAAGAGCCAGCGTTGTCCAAAGACGTCTCTGTGGTCATGTGGCTGGCATGACTAAACACCAAAGGCGCACGGAACGCTGTTACCTTCCCACCAAAGGTGGTCCCTATTTTTCCACTTGCATTTTTTATGTGCTTTTGAACTGCTAGGTTGGCAGAAGCTGGGACAAGTAACAGGAGCTCACCCTACGCGGCACTAGGGATTTGAACCGCTGAACTGCCGACCTTTCAATCAACAAGCTCAGCATCTTAGCTACTGAGCCACTGTGTCCCAAAGTATGGCATCTTTCAAATATAATGAAGTGTAGCGCTATAGACTATAGGTTGGAGAAAACTGCTACAATATACAGTAGAGTTACCATTATGTAAATATGCTTTCTATTTTGCTAATATTATTTTAAGAACATCTGAGAAAACTTTGCAGGCCAATCACGTAACAGAACTGTCACTGAGACTGGACAATCCATCTAAAATGCCATTTTGAAAAAACATTTCATTTCCTTGTATAAAGCATCAAGAATCAAATCAGTGAATATCTGCTGGAAGCAATTGCTGAATTCATGGTGCCATGTAATGAAATCCTCTCTCTTTGGCAGTTGAAAATCAATATTTCCTTTATTCAATGGTTGAAATAACAAAACTGAGATTATACAGATTCAAATGGAAATGTATTTTATATCTGCATAACAAGACATAGATGATAAAGAATGTTTTATTCTGAATGCTAGTCTGACAGTCCATTGAGCTTCAAATTACCTTGGAAACAAAAGTGTGTATCAACCCCCTACCTATGTGACCAGCTAGTTATGGACAGTAAAATGGGAAGCAAGATGGTCAAACCTCCCTAGCAATCATGGTTTTTACTTGCATACTTTAAGCTCTACTTATATCCTCTAGATAGAGTGTGGATTGGTTTAGAGCAGGCAACTGCAAATTAAATTAGGGAATATGTGGCAATAAAACTACCCCTTTTATAAATCTATCCATACATTCTATTCTTCTTTCCTGCTGTTCTCTTGACAAGATGTTACCACTTCTCTTCACCACTTACCTCACCTTCTCTTCCCTGGACATTTTTCAAATTAATGTTGCCTAAGTGACAGGAACATTAGGAAATGTAATTTCCTAGTGCACCTGATGTTCATTTAGATGATGAGAGTCCTGGGGAAAGTCAGCCTTCTAGAGGTCTCATAACACTGCCATCAAGGTGGTCCAAATTCTTGAGAAGGAGAAAAATAGGCATAAAAGAAAACATCATTACTTAGTTTCTGCCTTCATTCCTGTCAACACTGCATTGTAACAATTATCCAGGACCAGACTGCCTTTTAATTAAACTTATCTCATTGTACTCACACTATTTTGTTGTTGTATAATATTTTGTTTTACTGTTTATTGCTTTGATTGAAATATTTTATGGAAGATTATTATCATTCTTGTACCATGTTTTTTCTCTCTTGGAAAAAGAATTGTAGAAAATTACTACTACTACTACTATTACTATTACTACTATTACTGCCGCCACCACCACCACCACCATCACCAATAATAATACAAAGATAGTACTTCTGAAAGAAAAAAGGAAAAGGTTTTCAAGTTAAAAATCTAAGCATTAGGAGAAATAATTTATCTGTCATTACATGATCAGTACAATTAGCTATTGAAGTTGATAAATAAAGTTTGGAATCATCTGTACTAAATATTTTCAATCCTCTTCTAGCAAATAGAGTTTCAGAAAATAGAAACCTGGAAATATGGAAAGCACATATATTTTCTTGGGATTCCTTAAAGCATTTACTTCTCAAAAGAAAATTTGTAAAACTCACTTAAACAGACAGGAATGCAAATCTCAGTCAGTTGAAGTCAATGCAAGGAAATACCCCTAACACCCACAATGCTTTGCCCAAGTAATTTGCTTTCATTTATTTTTAATCCAGTCTCATGAACAGCAACATTTGGAATTTGGGCTGGTGGAGAAGAAATAATACTTTGAGGTTTTTTTCAAACCTGAAGTCTTGTATGTCATGAAAGAAAAAAATGTCTATCCATATTAGATATCCAAATACATTTCCAAAAATATCAACGATTTAATCAATGTCTAACAATATATGTCTATTATTATTTGTTTATTGGATTTTTTCCCTCCTCATTTTAATTAGGAATTCAAAAATTGGCTTACATGAAAATCTTTATCTTTTCCCAAAACAACAATATTGTAAGAAAGAGCGACTAGCTCAAATCATTAATCAATTTTTCAGGGCGGCACATGAAGTTGAACTAGGTCTTCCTCATCTCAATCCAACATTTTAATTACTGCACCATATTACCACTTCCATATACCCAAAAACGTGGTCTTAAAAAGGCATTCAGATGCCACCTACACCACATCTTTTCTCAAGATATCAACATGCATATAAATTGTCCATGCAATTATTATTCAGATGCTGAAAGGTTCTTTGAAGGACTTACTTAAAGCCCGTTGAATGACAGTGAAGCTTTGCTATGAAATTACAGCCCTCACTAAATCTTTATGCTTCACTTGCACTTTGCATTTCCAGAAACTCCATACAACAAAATATATATCAAGTTCATTTCAAAGTTGGAGGCTTATTGTTCACTGAAATTCAGTCATCAAGCCAGTTCCTTCCCATTAATCTACATGTCAGGATAAGAATGTGGGAGTATGCTTTTAAGAACCATACCAGAAAAAAAATTATGCAGGAAGGACATGGCAGTCCACAAATTAATTTAGAGATGTATTAATGTATATGTCTGCCATATAAATTTTGCATGTGACAACACAGTCCTAATAAATGGGCTAATTAGAAATACTATTACATTGTAATTAATTAATGTCTGTTTATTGTTATGTATGATCTATAATTGAATATTGCTAATGCTAAGACATTACTTTAGACAAAAAAATCTGCTTCAGGAGACAAATCCTCATGTTAGTGAAGGAGAATTTCAAATTCATTTTCTGTAAGACTGGTATATATTATTGCACTTCATAAAAATGCATGTTTTCAATGAAGGGAATTCAAACATGCAGAAACTAGACTAGGGATTAGATAGGGATATTGTTAGAAATATTGATGCTGCTTTCCTATTATTAAGGCAGTGGTGGGAGACTTTATTTTGATCTATTTGTATCAGACCAGTGAGAAATTCAGTGTAACCATTCCAGAGGGGATTTACCTCAGAGGATGCACAATTTTAAACCAGAGATGGACTTTGTTTGCGAGATGGGAGGGGGTTCATTTAATTTTAGTGGGGGAAAGGCAAAGGCTGCAGTAAGCTACATCATACATAGTTTTGCATTTCCAGTTTTGAAAGTGTTTGATTTTAAAAGTATTTTTAAGTACAAATTTTACTTTTATACATACCCATATGTTTTATTGATTTTTAAAACTAAACTTATCATGGTGCCCAGTGGTGGTGGTAGAATTCCTAGGGACTGTTGGTGATAGTCTTTTTAAGTTTTTGGCATTAGTTAAAGAGACCTCTCTTCAGCCAAGCTTCATACGTTCAAGGAGTTTTATGCAGACACAAAACAAATCTCAAAAGTAAAAACATCCAGATTATATCTAAAAAGGAAGAGATTGTAAAATTAATTGGGCTTATTAATTGGTTGGCTACACATTCTGCATAAGGCAGAATTCAACTAAATTTACTCTGTTTCCCCCAAAATAAGACATCCCCTGATAATAAGCCCAATCAGGTCTTTGAGCGCATGGCAATAAGGCCAATAAGGCTTATTTCAGGGTTCAAAAAAATATAAGAAAAGGTCTTATTTTCGGGGAAGCACAGTAATGTACCAGAATAATAGATACCTGGGAGTAAAAATTGTAAATATTATTGATTGGAATGACCTAGAAATTTGCTTAAATACAGTATCTATGATCAGTTCAGCACAGGTATTATTTCTGCCATTGTGACTCTAACATTTTTTAATAGCTCCTTTACTCTATGGGCAATACCTTTGCCAAAATAAAATGTGTTTTTTATTTCTCTTCTAAAACTGCAGTAGGAAAGATATCAGAGAGACAAAGTGAATTTTAGGGATTATGATTAATATAATATCGAGCAGATTTAAGAAGGGTGAATGAACTGGGCAGGACTGTATTTTTGGAAAGAGATGCCAGATCTAATTAGATATCAATATCTTTAATCTGCTGCCTCATCTTTTTATTTCATGCTTGTACCTGAATTTACAGAATTGGGTTAATGAAAATTCAAAGAGTTCTAGGGGGATTTTAAAGTAATTTTTTGGGCCAGGAAGACACAAAACTGTCAGTGAGAATCTGAGATATCAGAGGCAAAATATATTTTGGCCCAATTGGGATGATGTATAACCCGGCATTGATGTCAATCCTGCTGATGCCATCCTCATAGCAAAGAACCATAAGATACAGCAGGGGTTCTTAAATATTCGGGGAGGATGAGATCAACTCTTGTTGGGACAGTTTTAATTACAAAGGAATATGTATAAAAATCTTTGCTTATCCAACTATTTGAGTTGCAAACCAGTTTCATAATAGATTTAGGAGGAGTGAAGGAGATAATGTTGGTATGCAGTTAAAATTATACTGTGAACCAGTCTAAATAAGTAAGGTTAGGAGTGGAGGAAAGCATCGCTGGAAAGCAACTGATTAAGATGTGAACCAGCCAAAAAATAAACCTAGGAGGAAGTGGAGGAGATAATACTGGAGAATAGTTAAGCCAAACTGTGAACCAGTTAAATAAATAGAGATAGAAGTGGCGGAAAACACTGTTGGGAAATAGCTATTTAAATTATGAACCAGTTAAATATTAGACTTCAAAATAAAGTATTTTGGGAGTGACAAATTTTAGATGGAAATGTCGATTGATTTAGAAACAATTAAGAGAGGAGGAAAATATTCTTTGTTAAGATTATGGATACTAGCTGTCATCTAAGAGAGGTACAATATAGATTTGATGTAATGGGTCTTAGAAATGAGGAATATATATGAAATATTGATTGTTAAAATGACAAAGATTTGGAATGATGTCTATTTGGAAATAATTGTCTAGAATTTAGGGTGACATAGTAGAATGATAAATGTCTAGAATAAGATTTTTCTTTTTCTTTTCTTTTTTTAAGATGTAAATGGATAAAATTTGGAACAAAATTGGTTGAGGGAATGTGAGTAATTGTATTTACTTTATTCCTGATCAAATCCTTGCTCTAAAAAGATGTATTTTATGTTTTATGTTTTTTAAAAAAACTTTTCAAAAAAAAATCTTTGCTTATCATTAATAAATAATATAATTCCTTATTTAGCATAATATTCCTATTTCTTATCCTTTATTACTTTGTACTTGCTCTGATAGTTCTTATCTACCATCTGTCTTATTCCTATATTGTTGTGCAATATCTATGCCAATCCTTTATTTTCTTAGATCTGCCTTCTATTATTCTTATGCTTATTTCATTATCCTAATTTCCAATTTTCCTTCATCCTTATTTCTCTATAAATCTACTTATACTCTATGAACCTACTCACACTCAAACCTTTAGGTTTCTTTGGCCTCTCTTTTCTATTTTGTGTATCTGGTCTATGTGTGTATTTTGTGTGCAGTGCAATAGACAGATACACAAGATACTGTGCATGTGTCTTTGACTCAGGTTTTGACTCCCAATGACTGTCTGGACATGTCCCTACAATTTTCTTCACAGCATTTTGGGAAGTGGTTTGCCATTACTTCCTTTCTAGGGTTGAGGGAGTGTAAATGGCTCAACATCACCCATTTTAAACTTTTATGCTTAAAGCGGGATTAGTACTCACAATCTCCCAGTTTGTAGCTTGATGTTTTAACCACTACATAACCTGTGGCTGTTGTGGCATCTTCAGAGTAGGCTGGTTAGTTGTGATTAGGGAAATTAGGGAAACAGTCTACTGGGCCTGGTTTCAGCTGTAGCTTTTCAACTGTTAGGAGAAGAAGAAAGAACTACAATATCTACAAGCATTGCAAGCATTCCTGCCATTGTGGCTCTCCTCTTCTTCAGAAACTGGTTTTGAACTGATTCAATGCTGCACCATATTATTTTCACAAGCTCATTTTGCTTTCAAGTATCATATTTGTAGACTATTTAAATAATTCAATCAATAGACATCTCAGTTATTTCCAAATTTATTCTAAATCATTCTTTGTTGTGCCTGCTTTAGGATCTGCTTCTTAATATTGAAAAATAAATAAATAATGAGTACATAAACTGATTTCTTTTGCAATTATACTGACAATCTATAGTAATAGCTGACAGTTTTGTCTAAACAGCTCCTCCAAACTATAAAGCATGTTCTGAGTCCACCCCAACCCCATAGAACAGGCGGATATAAAAAAAGTGAGCACAGTGCAATGATTAAACACAGAGAAACAATATTTCTCTTTTTAATAGTGATAAAGCTCCAGATCAATATGGTAGTTGCAGGTTTTTTTAATATACAGGTTCGCCATGATCAAAATAAACAAAATTGATTTAAAGCATTAAGGGCATGCACAGACATTGAAGGAGCTATATTCCAATGCTTCAGACACTTGAAGTGAAGACAGACAATGGTTACTAGAAAATTTGGACTAACTACTGAACTCTATGGTGGTCTGAATTATCCTTCAATTGATTTAAATATATAATATGCTAACTGGATCTTACTTTTTTTCAGCAACTGGTGTAACCTGGGGGTGGGGGAGAGATATTGACTGGGTTTTTATTGATTGAAACCAAGCTCAGCAAATTATTTTTTGTACATAATTTTATCCAGACATTTGGTATTTGTTTCATGTATTGAAATTTATGTGATTCTGCTTATGCATTGCATAATCCTTTCATGATTACATATTCAGGGATGCATGCCATTGATCTCCCACTATATGGTTTTTTTACAAGAACTCATAGCCTCTGAGTATTGATGAATCTGATCTTAGCTCTGAGTGATGGTAGAGAACTAGGACTCAATGGATTTCCCATGGAATGCTATAAAACATTTTCTAATAAATTCTAATAAGTCATCGATTGATGACTTATTATATATTATTTTGAAAGAGGTATTTTATCATTATCATTTAATGGAGCTATGTTGAAATTATACCAAAATCAGAAGAGATAATGGTTTATGGTCCACATATTGCCCTATAGTTTTGATTAATATTGAAATTCTAACAGCTGTTTTATCATAGAATGCAAACAATCTTCAGTATCTTCAATGATCAAATGTGATCAAATTTACTTTTTAAAAAAGAATTAGTCCTCAACTTGTAGTAAATCTGATTGAGAAGTAAACAGAGAGGATCAAGCTGCAGATATATCACATGATTTAAAGAAAGTATGGGCACACACACATACACCCACCCACACATATATTTAGATGGGTGGGTGGGTGGGTGGATGGATGGATGGATGGATGGATGGATAGATAGATAGATAGATAGATAGATAGATAGATAGATAGATAGATATTCTAACTAGTTTGGGATTTTTTGATGAATGTAGAAATTGGATCCAGATTCTATATGTGATTCCTATAGCTAAAGTAGCAATTTTCATTTATTTTTACTTTTTTCACTTTATCAAGGCACTGGGCAAATTTCCCATTTTTCCCTTTGATTTTTAATATGCTTCTATTTTAGACAAAATCTTAATAGTTATGATTCATATCATAGGTCTTTAGTGTGTAAATATAATATGCCAATGACATCTATTATCAGAATTTCATGTCTCAATACCAGCTTTGATAAATATATTTGGGGAAAGAGTAGGATATTCAATTAATTTTCTTAAAATTAATTTAATTTTAACTATATGTATCTGATGAAATGAATGGCTGCTCGTGAATGCTTATGACCTGATAAAATCTTTTAGTTCTCAAAACGTTATTAGAACCTATTTCTTATTCTTCTTAAATACACATTTTATATGAAATTCTTATACATATCTGTAAGATGAAATTCATGCACTTTTGGGGGGATTTCAGTTCCAAAGATACCTTTAGAACACATTGCATTGGTCTATTAAAGAAGTGGAATTTGGGTTTCAGTTCTAGAATTATGTAATTTTGTATATCTATTTACCACTAAGAAAGTTTAGATGATTCTTTTTAGTAGAAATTCCCCTTCTTAGGTCATTTTATAATATTCATACATTCATTTAGTTATGTGGGCTGTCTTGGGATTGAAGTATAATATTTTCAAAGAGTTCTTGTTAGTTCAACTCCAGGATTATTTTTCAACATTTCTAGGAAATGGCATTTTGTTTATTTCCCTCATTTTAATTAACCCAATAAGCATATGCCAGATTTCAGAGTTAATCATCATATTACAATATACGGAAAATATAGATAGAATTTATCTTTTAAACCATTTAACAGATGAAAATGCTGAGTTGTTATCATGTCCTGTTTTAAATGACAAATATTAATTTCCTGGTTTGTTTCAGTGGCAATATTTGTAATTGCAATATCTATTAACATTACAGTTTGGACCTAGAACTATTTTGGCCTAGGACATAAAAATCCTGTAAACTCTAAACAATATTGCTGTTGGTAATAAATCAGTATACAAACTTTAATAGTTTTATTGAAGAAAAAATTTGAGATACCTATTTTGTCTAGATGGTGGAAACAAGTATTAAAATCAGTACCCAAAAGCTTTGATAGTTTTGAATTATATTTGTTACAGCATATATTTCATCTTAGTTAATGAAAAATAATATTTTAGGTGGAAACCATTGTGTTTATATAGAGAAGACTTATCATAGTTTAGAAGATAATATGATTAATGTTTCATTTAAACATATTGTTTACCCTGCTCTAATTGTTCCATTTTGAAATTGTTATATGTATTCACTCCGAGATTTAATGCACTTGGATATCTGTATTTTTAAAAATTATATTTCTATCTCCTATGAATTGATATTTAAATAAAAAGATAGATTTTCCATTTCTTCCTTATAGCCAAATATCTGATTCTTTAATATTGGGAAAATAAATAAATAAATGACACAAACTACTCTGGAGAATTTATATTATTAGCAACTTACAAATGAATCACTTATTGATTAGTTATGGATCAATATAATAAAATAGGCTGCCATTCACTGAAATGCTTTTGTAGATCTTTTATATACATGTACAGTATCTATCTATCTATCTATTTATCTATCTATCTATCTATCTATCTATCTATCTATCTATCTATCTATCTATCTATCCCTTCTATGTTGTTTTTCTTTTTAAAAATTTCTGCATTTCTTCTTCTTCTTCTTCTTCTTCTTCTTCTTCTTCTTCTTCTTCTTCTTCTTCTTCTTCTTCTTCTTCTTCTTCTTCT